>CM032774.1:11207393-11807393 GCA_019155195.1 Avicennia marina | reverse complement strand
ATCTCAATTTGGAATAGCCTGGCCAAATCATTCCAAATTGGATTGGCCAATTAGAAGTTGTCACGATTTTGGATGATTACGGGAGCCGTCCCGAGACTTCTGGGATGGCTTTCAGGAACCACCCTAGAATACGGCCATCCCCAATTTGGAAGGATTCCTAGAGCTGTCCTAAATTTTGGGACAACATTCAAAATGACATTCCAAAATGTCAACAAGGTTTTGGGATGTCTTTTTTGGCCATTCCAATGTGTTGTAGTTCTTGCATTGCAAGCTAGTTTGATAGTGTTTGCCTTGGTTAAATCAGTGGCTGCCCCAAGAAGCAAAACCCTTGCAACACCATCAAGAATAAACTCATTCTGAAGAACCAGTCGTAATTAATTCTATAATTATGCTTTCAAAGCATTATTCCTTGCAATTTATTTCTCTTTCCAAGTTAAGTACTGAGACCTCATCATTTGTTACTTCTAAAAATGGAAAATTACAATATACAACAGCTCAATTGTTTAATAAATTACGTAAGCATGATTATAACTTGCAAACCCGATTCCACTACATACTAGCAAGTTGAGTAAAGGGTTATGTCTCTTCTGTGATCACGCATCAAGTCCAATGCGTGAAATGAAGTACTCATTAGCTAGCTGAAACTTAAAACCTGTTTTCTCACTTGTGATCAAAGAACACAAATGTGAGGAGGACAAAAACAGTAGCGACAAAGGCATCATTATTCAAATATGATGCTTTTAAAAGTTGAAATAATAAAGGACTTTGCATTCAGTATATATAGTCCATCTTCCCATCTGAGTCCCGTATATATCAACACGTTTCCACTTGAACCAACCACAAATTAGCATGATGAAGATCACTAGTTCAACCCTGTCAAATTTCTCCCTTTTGTGCTTTCTTGCTGTGATTTTTTCACGCGCAAACCCCACACAATCCCATGGTCACAGTGATTTTTTCAACTGCCTGTCCCCTTGTTTGCAGAATACCGCAGCGATTTCAAGTTTAGTTTATACCCCAAATAAGTCATCGTACTTGTCAGTCCTCCTACCTTCGATGAAGAATCGAAGATTCAAATCGGCCCCCACTCCTAGACCACGAATCATTGTCGCCTGTGCACGAATCCCAAATTCAGGTAGTTGTGCTGTGCGCCACAGAAATTGGAATGCAGATCAGAACGCGAAGCTGCGGACGTGACTACGAGGGACTTTCATATACGTCCCCACCCCCACTTCTCAAGATTTATTCATTTCAATCAACATCGTACCAGTAAATTCTTCGAGTAAAATTGGGGAGAAAGTTGTGCAGGCCACCTTTAATTCACTGTTTCTCGACGGGGTTGACCAACTACTTCAACAGTCAGAAGAAATCTTCCCGGACATAGGTGTAAGAGGGAAGATTGCAATGATCGATGTGAGTTGGATTCATGCAGCCCTCTACAATGGGGGGTCCTTGGTTCGTCAGTCGCCCCAAGTCCTTCTCAGCAGAGATCCTGAGATTCCAAGCACCATTCAAGCAACCAGGTTCAGTTTTAAGGCAAAATTAGACTACGTGCAAAAACCAATTCCCAAACATGCCTTGAAAGGTATGTGGAAATTGTTGTTAAAACGAGAGCCCCTAACGTCCGAATGGATCTTCGTGCCGTATGGTGGAAGAATGAGAGAAATCTCAGCTTCTGCAATTCCATTCCCTCGTAGAGCTGGCTACATGTACAAAATCCAGCAGCTGGCTTAATTCATTTCCAAGAGCAGTCTACGTCAATTATGGAGATCTTTGTTTGGGAGTTAACAATGAAGCGGGCAACATAAGTTAACCCACAGGCAAGCCATTGGAGATTCAAGTACTTTAAGAACAATTTTAAAAAGTTAGTTCTTGGAAATAATAATTTGTGATTTCAATGAGTTGGGAATTCGTGAGAAAAATAATCAAAGTGTCAAGACATTGGAAATAATGACTTCAAGTCTCAAGACATTGGAAATATGGGAGTAACTAGTTTCAATGCATTGTAAAAGTTGAACTCATTAAAGAAAAACTATGTATTAGTATAAATAGGGGTACTTGTATTGTATTGTATTGACTTGCATAGTAAAAACATAAGAAGTAAAATTTTTCTCTCATCACTTATCACACTTCTCTCTTCTTTATAAAAACTCTCTTCTTTTGTCTGATTGATCCAAGTAATTTCTTTTAGAAACGAGCAAAGTAATTCATTGTTGTACAAGTGACCGTATAAGTAAAACAGAAGAACCAAAGAGGAATAGACTTGATCGAGAAGTGAGCATCACTGGCCAACGGGCTTCTTATAGACAACTATACCAATTTTACTTGTACTTTAATTATTGGACTAAAATAACAAAATATGTGGTGGATAATACGTCATCAAGAGATTGTAATTTCCATTGAATGTTAAGTATAAGCATTCATTTTTACAATTTCGATTGGAGTTTCTTCGTGTAGATTCACAGATACGGATTGCAGAAGTAGAGCAAAATTTCTACATGCAGGGATTATTTCATACCTATAAATTTTTTTCCGATATAATCATAGTAAGCAACTTCCAGAATGAATCGGCCAAACACAACCAAGGTCCTATCAATCCTGCACCCGATATGGTGTTCTGGGGTTAGAAAATGGTGACAATGTCACCTTTTTATTAAATTTTTACCAACTATCTCATTAATTAATTATAAAGTGCCATAAATTGATTCATTAATTAGAATTAATAATAAATTTAAAATAATAATATAAAAATTTTAAAATACTTATGTAATGTTTTCTATTTTTAGTATAATTGATATTAATTGATATAATTAAAAAACGGAATTATGAATTAAAATATTTGATTAACTACAATAATGGACAACAAATTAAAAATAAAAAAAACACATAAATGCATAAAAATGAACTGTATAAATACATAAAATAAATTATAGTAAAGTATAAAATATTAAAAGTGTATATTAGGATTCTGTTTATTTATTATTTTTAAATTTTTATTTATTATGATTAATTTTATGTATTGTTTGAGTTTTAGAACAAAGTTTAAATGTCTTTAATTATCCTATAATTTAGCAAATAATATTTATAATTAATAAAAATTCAAAACAGAATTTTAAATTCAAATTATTGATAAAATTAATAACAAATAAAAATAAAAATACATAAAAACATAATAATAATTTATAATTAAAACTGTATAAATATGTTAAAATAAATTTTAATGAAGTAAAAAATATTGTAAATGCATATTAAAGCTTTGTTTACTTTATTTTCAAATTGTTAATTTATTATTAAGTGTAGTTAATTAGTTAAAGATGGCAAAATTAATTAATAGTATAAAAAATTAATAAAAAGGTGACACTTGCCACTATTTGCTGCACGCGGAACACTGTTCTAGGTGTAGCATCGACTGAACCATATATCCAAATTAGTATTTTCATGTTGAGTTCTTGTCAAATATAAATATATTATAATACTGTTAATGAGTCAAAAAAAATCCTTTGAATTTAAGTGCATACTATGATATTTCAATTTAATTTTTAGACTAATAGTAATTCTTTATAACAATTAAGCAAACTTGTTGGAACTTGGAAAGTTAATAACCTGGCATCTTCACGCTATTAATACTTGGAAAGTTAATAACCTGCTGGAACTTCTGATGATTTTCTCGATAAAGTTTTTTAGTTGATCAAGGAGAATGAAACTATTAGCAAAGACTTAGAACTCCTCAAAACAGGCTTCTTACCTTTATTTAATTGTTGCCTTGTGGACTTCATGTGCTCTCTCCTCTACAAGCTTTAGCATTGTTTACTTTTTTCATCAGTCTTGAAATTCAAAAGTCTTACTCCTATACATGATTGACAAGACCGTCAATGATTTTGGCTAGTGCAACAATCTGATCCTATAAACTTAAGTCATGGGTTATCATGACTAGAGATGTGTTGGAAGCAAATAAAGTGCCTAAGCGAAGACTAGAGTGCACTGAACTATCCTTACACTCCTCCTGACTTACGTAAAGTAAACTATCAACAACTTTGGGAATGAATGCCGACTCAGAGTACCCAATTTCCTTGTTGTGCTCTTTGTGATAATGCCAACACCTCTAGTAGCAGAGTGTCTGATGAACTTGAAGTAGCACCTCGATAACTTAGATTTGCCATTAGTCATTGTACTTTTTTTTAAATTTGATGAAAAAAAAGATGAGAGGTAAAGTCATCCCACTAAGCATGCTAGAAAATTTGTAGACAAAATTCTTGTATTTGAATTTTTATTAATAAGAAATTTGTATAACTTATAATTAAAGTAGATAGACTTTTGTGGATACAATTTTTAACTTATTTATCTAATTCTTCTTTCAATTTAAAAAAAAAATTGAATGTTCTTACTATTTCTGAATAGATTTGATCCTCCTTAAAGTCTACTAAACCTCCTAAAAATATTAATTTCTTATTTTAGTACCACAATACTAAATCAAACTTTGAAATTTAATATATTTTGTTAAGAACATTTTAAATATTGTAAGAACACCTTGAATGCTTCTTGTACAACACAGCTATAATTGAGGCAACTTTTAGATTTTGATCCTCTTTAGAGCTAGTTGAAACTTTAATTAATGTTTATCCATGAGTTCAACACCATAAATGTGAATTATACATTAAAATTTGATAGAATTCCATGAAAAACGTCAAAGAACTTCTTCGAAGGTGGTAGAGAGTACTTTTAAACTTCTTTCAAGACTTCTTCACTTAATGCTTTGTTGTTGTTGAGGTTTTGAATGCCACCTCTATATATAGGGGTGGAGAAGACATTCCTACCATGTTTATATGACGACGTGGTGAATTTGAAAATATTTGATTTGATATTATTTTCTTTAATTGAAATATTACAATTTGACCTACCAAATGCCTTCCATAATTTGAGAAGATTTGTTTTGGCTACCACATTGGCAAGTTTTGACACATGGTGCAATTTAATTTCCAATCATGACGCTTTCATAATTTAGTTGATCGGCCATATTTCTATTGAAATATCGATTTATTTTGTAATTAAATTTTAGAAACCATATTTGATTAAATTTGTAAAATATAAATAATTGATTTTTAAAATTGATATTTAATACAAAATTTACCATGTATCATCATTTGATTGGTCAGAAATTTGACTTTCTACACACATCTAGAACCAAAACAAACATAATTTAAAATTTTTCACCAATAATTTCAAAGTCTGTATTGGACACACTGATTCGAACCTTAACATCTTTGCAGTGATTCTTCATACATCTTTGCCAACTGAATTAGCTCTCACCTCTTCCATCATAAGCCAATCTTTGTACAGATGTAACTTAGCTAGTAACATCGCCTTTTTACCTCGACTTTCACTCTCTTTGGCTTTCTTCTTCTTGTCCAGTTGTCCTCCTCTCTTTAGGTGCAGGTTGCATTTAAAACCGGAGATTATAAACAAGATATTTTTGTGGGTGGGCTGACTGATAGGTTTTAGGCCATTGAGGATGTGATCTTTGGCTGGTTCAAATTCTGTCTTTCGCACCCTTCATTTCGTATTTCTGTTTCTGCTTTTATGCTAATTTTGAGGTTTGGATGCCACTTTCCAGCTATCGTTTCTAAGCTTTTCTCATTAATTTGTCGGTTACTAGCAATTGGCCATAACAGGCACGCCACTTTGCTACCAAAAAACATAAATTTTTTTTTTACGATTAATTGCCTTTGTTTTGAGTCTAAACTAGGATTAGGAACACCTGTCCAATCATCTCATCTTTAGAAGAAAATTCTGATTTCAAAAAACAGCATCCAACCACATTCCATATTCATCAGAAATACTTCCTCGGCCGATTGCTTAGATCAAAGAAAAGGCAGTTGCTCATAAAGCATGCATTTCAAAGTAGTTTGATTTCTTCGATGATATTGCTCATCCTATAATTCGTGGAGTCATACACCATGAACATGGGAAAAGGCTTGAAGCATTAGCACATTGTCTCTTCTACGTCGTCTGAATTTGATTTTCTATGCATTAAAAGTTCACATTCATTTTTCTAGTGGCTTCTTACAGCAGATCAAAGTATAAGTGTGATCTTCTCCAAATTCAAGTTATCGAATGAGTTCTAGACAATGTTTCTTGTGTGAGTCCAAAGTGCACACACACATGCACATTTGGTAAACATGCATACATGAATATAAAGCCTTTGTATCTGACACTATATGGGTTTGTAAGGTCACCTAGTGTATATCTCTTGTATTGATTTCATCCTAATATTCATGATTCTGAATATTCCAGCTGATACTTGGAGCCCTTAGCAATTACTTTGGGTAAAGAGCATTGATCATTAGTTCAATTTCTTTTTTCATTGCCTTATAATGGATATGGCATCTCAAGCTTGGAACAAGCAAACTATTCTTTATCCATATCTCGCTGTATAATGCTGAAAGAGTAAATTTCAATTTTGCTTCAGAGTTGTTGGTAGAGTGTCACTACTTCTTTTATGTGCTTATTTCCAGGAAGGATGATTTTGTTTCTTCAGCAATTATAAAAAGAGTTTTTGCTGTTACCAATTAAAACTATTGATTCATGTTCTGTGTACTTTATGCAGTAGTTATGTCAACATCTTACTTAGAATTCCCACGTGCTGTAAGATTAAATCAGCCTGTTTTGACATTTTTTCATGTACACATTACTTAAATCAAGAATCTTACATAGCTATTCTGTTATATCATTTTTATTCTAACATATGCAGTCTCAAATCCACAACTAAATGCTGTAACTTCATCTATCACGCCTTCCAAGGACTTAAATGGTTTCTCAATTAGGACAAGATGGTGAAATGGGAGAGTGACAGTGTGTTGTCTATGCAAGCTTGTGAATTGTTATTGGCGTGATTCATAACCCAGCAATTGGTATGTTGCAGTTCCCAGTGTTCACGTTCTCTTGGTATTGTGCTGTTTGAGTGATGCTTTGTTCCCAGTTTCCATCGTACATTAACTTGACTAATCCTCTCATCCCTGTCACGATTTTCTCCAGGCCGTGTAGGGCAATGGATGGTGCAGAAAAAAGTCAAAATTGAACATGGAAACCACTCACTGTCTCACAGAGTTGAGGGAGCTGTCCAAGCCATAACAGCTTTTGTCAAGACAGATGGACCCGTGGAGTTGGCATGGTGTCTTCAACTACTCAGCTGCTGCATTGGCACTTCAACTTTCATGAGTGATTTGTGCATTGTTAGACAGTGTGTCCTTATTTTAACCATCTCCAACCAAAATTTGACATTTACGGGATCTGAAATGTGACACAATTTGAGGTGGTGAGTTCTTTGCACTGAGAAACACTTATGCTGTCTTGCTTGTTGAGCTCTTTCAATTGTGAAGTTTCTTGCCCGAAGTTGACATTACAGTGTCCCGCATTCAAACCACAGTATGTAGGTATTAAAAGTTAGTTCTTGATTTATTGGTGCTTATTTTGTGTAAACTCGAACCACCTTCACATAGGTGAATTATTGTTGTCTTACTACAAAAGGTAGCCAGTAGGTGGGTTGGTTCCGGTTGGGAGTTTGAAATGAATTCACGTGAATGGTTTCAGATTTGATTGAAATTTGATTTGGGTTGGATTTGCATAGGTTTGATATCTTTTTTTTTTTGCTTTTCCAAACGGTTCTTCAAAATTAATTTGTATTGGTCCAAAGGGAAACAAGTTATTTTTCATTCAAATATTATATTTAAAATGTATGACTATTTTTATAACTTTAGTATTACAAGTACGGCTCTAAATTATTTTTTAGTTAGATTTAAGATGGGTTCACAACTACTAGAATTTGCTAGTGTGGCAGTTCCATGGGCCAGAATGGGGGTTTGAGTATGAGTGGGTCTCGGCCATAGGTTTATTGAGTTGCTCCCACTTATACATGTCTTGCACATTGTATTTATGGGCTTTGTTTGTTTTGTAGTTATCTACCATCTAAAAATATACATTTAATTATTATATATTTTTTTTACTTTTACATAATTTTTAAAACAAAAATATTCTTTTTTACCTTTTTCTATCTGTTATATTTATATAATTTTTAAAATAAAAATATTTAAAAATACATGTCAAAATTTAAAAACATACGAAGTAAATTTTAAATATGGGACATTGTCTTCTCTTATTTTAAGCGGGCCTTGACTCTCCTATTAATCCAAAGCGTTAAGTCATAGATCTGTTGGGCCACTAACATTTATATCCACCATTCTTTATTTATTATTTTTGAATATGGGACATTGTCTTTGCTTTTTTTTAGAAATTGCACTTGATTTTTCAGCAGAATTCATAACCCACGACAGGATTCATCGATGATGAAAATTCATCTCCGTCAACGGTTTTGCCAAATGTAGATAGATCCATAGGCCCAATCCATGGTTAGTCTAGTTTGCAAAAGATTGTCTATGTTTTGTTGCAATTTTTGCAATATTTTTGAATCCTTAAAAACATGCATGCAGAAGATTGGATATGTCTGGTTGCAATTTCTGCAATGTTTTGATCCCTGAAAAACATGCCCAAAGCTAAAATATAATATTTTCTTTTTCTCACGCTCATGCGATCACACGTCCACCAAAAATTTGAACACAGCCTCAGCCATGAGATTTTGGATAATAAAATAGAATTCAGACGTTGGGTCTACCTTTTGTCAAATCTTATTAGGACATTCTTGAATTTCATTTTATAATCAGCAGTTGGGTGATACTATAAAAATAAAATTAAAATAAAATGGGTAGACATTGGAATGTGCACCTCTCGTGGCTGTCAATCAATTCATCCTCTTGCCGATAATGTAGAGCCATCAATGGATACCTCAGCCAGAGGAGAAATTGTTACCAGCCCTGTCCCTACCGCACATGATCCTAGTCCTATCTTTTAATGTCTTCCATTTTTCCATTCACTTAACAATTTTCCCTTCAAATTTATACTAATTGCCAATGAAGATATATATGAACAAAATGACTCCTCATTATATTAAGGGAGTTGCTTAATTCTGTTCACATCACCTCCTGGAGATGTCTTCTTACATGTCACTAAATAGCTCGGTGTAACTCACCAGCATTGACACACAAATAACGAAAAAAGCCCATATGAATCGCTTACTCTCCAATATGATGAATTATTGTTCATTAAATAATATTTATTAAACATGTTCTAGTGCATGACTAATTATTAATAGAATGAATGCATCAAGTGGCGGTAGGAATTTTGATTTTCCATTAATTCATCACTTTGACTAGGTTTATAACCCTTATTCCAAGTAAATAGGATGTTTTTAATGGATTATATGTTTTTGTTGGGGCTTCAATTTTTTCAAAGGTCGTCGCCTAATTAATTTTAGTTTCTTCATATAATAGTTTAAGCTCTAAACTTTGTTTGAGAATATCCCTTGTTGTCTGAGTATGATTTGTGTAAATACAAAATGTAGTCAAAAACTGCCTAAATCATCACAGCCGCGTTTGTTATGAAAATATATATGTATGGGCGCTTGCATTGTATGTGTATTCACACTTTCTTATTGTTAGTAATTTATTATGGAAATCATTACAATTTCAAGTTATGTTATGAAAAGGGTTAAACCACATTCAAACTCCTTGAAATTTGCTTAAATAATATCCAACCATCCCCCCGGTGAAAAAATAAGAAACCTTAGAATGGGGGTGAAATTTTTGAATAACATGTGAAAAATACCGTGTAATCAAACAATATGAAAATTTGACCAAATTCATGAACCCTAATATCCTTAGATTTAACTGAAATATGATATATGCAAATGAAAAAGGGACCTATGTGTAATATACGTAATAAAATATACAAAAATACCAAAAAAAAATATTTCTTAAATGTAATAATAACTAAATGGCTTAAATTAAAATAGGTTTGTTTTTATTGTTAATAAACATAACTTCATAAATTATAAATAATTATGCGGCAAATGAAGTGTGAAACTTTTACTATTTTTGTACACTAACCGTGAGTATTTACTTCCCGTGGTAAAGTTAAATTATCATAATAGCCATTTTTATATCTCATTTTTCTTCTAATACTTTTTGCTAACTTATTTATGTTTTTTAACTCTTTGCTAATTTTTAAAACTCTGGGCCTGTGATTGGATGAAAGGTTGTTTCTCATTTTTTCCATTTATATGGTATTCCAATGTTATATATCTGATTCAGAAATTATCTCATTCTCCCCTATCACTATTTTTCTCTTTTCTCTCACACATTATCTCTCGTATGTCTCTCTCTCCTTTTTTTTTAATATATTTATGGAATAGGTTCCCGTCTAGTGACCTTCTTTGAAGAAAGGAATTTGATCACAGTCTTATGAGTCGGGTATTAACAAATCTAACCTACTCATTAAAATGAAAACAAAGTCTTTCCCAACTGACAAACCCTCTCCCAATACTCTTTATCTGTTGAGATTTGTAATTATTTATAAATTAAAAACTGTTCAATAGTCGACCATTTTCAGTCAATAAGTGTAAGCTAAAGTTTGTTGTCAATTAGAATGTATAAAAGTTGCTAAAGGGAGGTAGGTGCACCAACCCTTCACTCGCAACATTGTCTAAGTGACGCCACAAGCGATAGAACATTTTTGTTAGTGCTTTCCTTGTCGCTCAAGCGACAAAAAGGCAATAGGTTGAGGATCGATGCCTCCAAATTTGGCTAATCGGGTGTAGATTTTACAATTATAAATAAAGGAGGTTTTGAAGGCTTTGGTATCAATTTAAGCTCAAGAATTCAAAATGTGAGTACGTGCAAAAGTTCCGACAGAGAAAATTCCTTGTGAGTGTTGTTTTTGAATAGTTAAAATTCCTCCCAAGTCTTGTAATGATTTTTCTTTCGTATCTTAACATTCTAATACAAAATGCCTTGTTTTATAAATTCCATTCTTCCTTTAAATTCAATTTTCCCAACAAGTGGTATCAGAGTCAAGTTCTAATATTTTGATTCGAAAAACAATGAAGGAATTGACTGGCATCATGATCAAGTTGAATCATAGCAATTATACTATATGGAAGTCCTAAATGAAGGATTACTTGACCTTACGAAATTTGTGGAATCTAGTGCTTGGAGACTTCACTTAACCCAAAGATAAGTCCAATGCTAAATGGGAAAGGATGTTTAGAAAAACAGTAGATCAAATTCGTGTTTGGATTGATCAAAGTAATTTTAATAATATTTCTAAAGAAACAAGGGCTAATATTTTATAAAAAAGTTGAAGCAATGTATGAAAGAAAGTATGATTTAAACAAAGCCCCATTATTAAAGAAAATTACTCGCCTTCGTTATAAGGAGAGCTTTAGTGTGTCAGAGCATTTAAATGAATTTCAAATGTTAATTAATCATTATACAACCTTGAAATTAAACTTAAATGATGAGGTTCAAACTCTTTTATTGTTTAATTCATTACTCGATAGCTATAAAACCTTATTTGTCACTATTTTTAACTGTGCTTCAAACGAAGTATTGACCTTGGATATATAGTGAAAAAAGCTCTACTTAATGAAAAAATAAAGAGGAAAGAGCTTAAACAATAAGTTGAAAGTCAAGCTTTAGTTTTTGAAAGATATAGAAGAAGTAGACGAAACCATAGTCGAAAACTAAATCGAGGAAGATGACGTTTAAATGGTAAGCCTTTTAATAGAAAAAAAAAATTAAATGCTTTTATTGTAAAAAGGAGGACATATCAAAAGGGAATGTTGGATATCAAAATGAGATTCTATCAAAGGAAAAGAAGAACAAAAGAAGTAAGAAAATGTACCTGAAAAAATTTTTGCCATAGCTCCAGATGGAGAAATAATAATAGTAATTGATGAAAATTTTTTGAATTTTACTTTTCAAGATCTTTTTTAGATGATTGACTCGAGGGATTCCTATCATGTTACTCCACATAAAAAAGTTATTTTTTTCTTATTATCCCATGAAAAGTAGATTTATAAAAATGGATGATAATGGCACTTTTAAAATTTATGGAATGGGTGATATTTTATTAACAACTACGTTGTAGTGCAAATTAAGGCATGGACCGGACTTTAAGAAAGGAATTTTTTTGGAGCAATCAAAAGGCTTTAAGGTAAAAGATAAGGAAAATTTAGTCTGTCTACTTAGTTTTTATAGACTAAAGTAAGTTCTGTGGCAATTGTATAAAAAATTTGACTCCTTCATGGCCCAACATAATTTTAGAAAAACAAATGGTGATCATATGTATACATTGAGAATTTTGGTGATGACTTCAGAATTTTATTATTGTATGTTGATGATATATTAATTATTGGCTATGATTTGAACAAAATCAATGAATTGAAGGAGTTGAATAAGTTCTTTTAAATAAAGAACTTGGAACCAGTAAAGAAAATATTAGGCATGCATATTCTAAGAGATAGGCTAAGTGACAAGATTTAGCTATCTCAAGAAAGCTATATCAAAAGAATAATTTGAAAATTTATAATGAAAACTGTATGATGAAAAATGCAAAGCCAGTGACAATTCTACTAGAAGGATAATTCAAGTTGAATTCAAGGCAGTGCCCAAACAGTGAAGGTAGAAAAAAGTATATAAATAAAATTCTATATACTTCAGTTGTCAAGAGCTTGATGTATACAATGATTTATACCTAGCCAGACTTAGCCTATGCAATTAGAAAAATAAGCCGTTACATGTCAATTCTAGAAAAGGAATATTAGAAAGCTATCAAGTAGATTTTGAAATATTTAAAAGGAACAATCGAGTTTGAACTTTGCTATATTCAAGGAAGGAAAAACCTGTTCTAAAAGGATATTCTAATGCAAATATGGCAGGTGATGTTGGTTCAAGAAAATCTATTTCTAGTTATCTAATATCTTTTACAGGCACTGTTGTGTCTTAACAAATTAAGCTTCAGAAGTGTGTTGCACTTTCAAGCACAGAGACAAAATATATTGCACTAACTGAGGCTTGCAAGAAATTAATTTAGCTAAAGAAGTTCTGTGAAAAGTTAAAATAGAGATAATAGAAGCATGTCATCAAATGTAACAATCAGAGTGCAATTGATGTTCAAGTATATTGATGTTCGTTATTATTAGATTCGACAAGTCTTGAAAAAAAGAAAGTAAATTTGTAAAATATTTATATAGACGATGGTGTATAATGTTAATAAAGGCATTTTTTACAGCAAAGACTAATATGTGCAAAAAAATTGTTCAATAATAAGAAAGTACATAAAGAGCAATATAGGGAGAGGAATGTTAAATTTGAAACTATTTATAAATCAAAAGCCACCGAATTACTTGTTCTTTAACGTACTTCAAATTATATAAACCCTATTCAAATAACCAAGATAAGACAATTAAACGAATTAAACAAGAAACAAAATATTAGGCTACCTTAGCAAGCATACAACTTCAACATTTATCGGTCAAGGATGAGCGAGTTTCAAATGTGTGCTATACCCAACAGATTCAAAGCAAAAGAACTCAAAAAAAAAAAAAAACTAATGGACAAATATCTTTAAACCCTAATGATAACTACAAAATTTGGCCTACAAATCATACGTAGATCAAAAGAGACACAAAAATTGACTTGTGTTGTGGTCGTTGTCTCTATGTGGTTGTCCTCGTAGATGCTCAATTGTGTGCTTGCAACGATCAAATAGGCTTGAGTGGGTGGTGATGAGGCAAATCTAGATGTGTACGCGTCTATGCTCAATTGGGTCCACAATTTGTACGAATATTTTCTTTAATTTCTAGAAGAAGTTGAGAAACCAGAGAGAGATGAGGGGGGCTAGGAAAAAGTGCAGGGAGAAGAGGCAACGGTGGGAAAGGAAGAAAGAGAGCAAAACCAAATAAGGGGGTTGAAGGAATAGAGCAATGTTGGTGTGGGAGGAGAAACACAATAATGGATTAGAAAGAAAATAGAAGGAATAGAGGAGAGATTAAAAAAGTAAGATAGAATATTGAAAACAATATTTTAAGAAAAAAAATTGAATGAGAATTCAAATGATAAATTTGGGAGAAATCACAGGGAATTTGGATGTAATTTGAATAAATCTCAGGGGTTTAGTTATAATTTTTGAATTTTTAATGAGAAAACTAATATTTATAAAATATTTTTTATTTTGAGAAAAAAATAATATTTTTTAGCTATTCAAAAAAAAAAAAAGAATAATGTTTTGAGGGCCGAGAATGTCAACGTTTATAAATAATCCCTATTGTTCATAATATAAAATCTTATTTTGAATATTGAAACACAATTATTCTTTTTTAACACAAATTAATCAAATGAATGAATTACATATTTAGTTATAATGTTGACAGGACAAGCAATAGCGCGTTATGAAACTACGAAAGCTAAAGTTAAAACAATGTGGACGTGGCGACATACTATTGCAGCATCGATGTAGAATGATACTGCTGAAAAGACAAAACTACCCATCAAAAGCATCGTGCTCCACCAGGATCCTAAGCCTTTTGTCCGTCGGTGGACGGTGGGCAACGACATGAGGTCGTCCCTTGTAAAATTGGTCTATTTCAAACGCATTATAGACATTTAATAATGAGCAGTCCGCCAGCCTGAGCTCCGCCTTTTATTTTAAACAATTAATATTATTCATCTTTAATGTAGAACTTTTTCAACCACAAATAACTGATCCTATAAAAGCACTTAACTGTGTACATAAATAAAATCATATTGCTAGGTGTTGTAGAGAGAAGAGGGGGGCGAGAGACAGAGAGAGGGGGAGGGGAATTAGAAGAAGAAGAGCAGAAGGGAAGAAATTTTCTGCTGCATAGGGGGAAAAACTAATTTTTTGGGACTAGTCGTAGTGCTAGTGCAGCAAATTGAAGAAAGTGGAAGGTTTGTGCAATTACAGTGTTTATTTTTCCTAGAAACATAACATATGTGCAAGCATTTCGCCGGAAATGTTGCTTGCCAGCTCCAGGCTAGGAGTAGTTCCCTTTTATTCTTGGGCTACCGCGTTTGGTTTTAAAAATTTTGATTGTAGCATTTTTTATTTTTATGTTATTATACTTCTTGTGTTCTTTGCTTTGTCTTTGTCGCTAATTGGATTTTCTTGGTGCAATGTCTTCTCAGATGCCGGAGAAACCTGCAAACCTCACATGGGTTTGGGGGTCGACGAACCCCACAGTTCATTGGTGGTTCAAGATCCTTATGATGGGGGTGTTTCTTGGAATCTTGATCGTTTGGGGGATTGATGGCTTCAATACGTACAGATTTCACCAAGATTTTGTGATGCCGAAGGTCAGTATTTCTGAAATCTCGCCACAACCCTTCAAAGATACGAACTCGGTAAAGCCTCGGCAGATTGATTTGAACCTCACCCACCAAAGTCTGGCAAAAACCCAAGCAAATCTTGATTCTTTTAACATGGCTCCTCAGCCACTCAATTTAGTTAAAAACCAAACCCCCAAGGTGTCCGTGTCCAGCCCTCAGGTTTCGGCAAATCTGACCGAGGACCAAGCTGTGAACAACCCTTCTACTCCTAGGATCGTGCCCTGGGTTTCATCTGAGTTAGAGGCAAACTATTCATCCAATCTTCTTGCCAAGTGGTTAACTCCTGGGGGTGAGCCCTGTAAGGATTCCAGAACTGTGGATATCAGATTACCTGGTTTGGATGGCATTAGTAAAATGGAATTGTCTACTGGTGACATCCATGAGATTGTTTTCCAGGCATTGGATGATTCAGGGAAGCCTCATTGTTTAGGGGGTGACTATTTTGAAATTGATCTTTCTGGTGAAAGATGGAAGGCTAGGCCTCCAATTAAGGACATGGAAAACGGCAGCTATGCATTTTCCCTTCAAGTTCATCCTGATTTTACCGGGGATTACAATTTGACTATTATCCTGTTGTTCCGGCATTATGAAGGGTTGAAGTTTTCGCCCACGAGATTTGTGTTCGATAGGATTCTTCGCTTGATTCCAATGAAGTTCATCAAGTCTTCTTCCCATGTGCCGGATATAAGGCAATGCAATAGGTCTGATTACTTTAAGGATGTGTGGTCTGGTCGGTGGACTCGCCATGCTAGGAACGACGGTTGCCCTATTAGCAATGATGGGAGGTATAGATGCCAGGCGCCGAGTTTTCCGTGTCTGCATCCGTGGTGTGATGGTCCATTGGGTGTGCTAGAGAGCAATGGATGGGTGTATTCGACTCATTGTTCGTTCAAAATGTTCTCAAGTAAACAAGCTTGGAATTGTTTGAACAATCGTTGGATCTTCTGGTGGGGAGATTCCAACCACTGTGACACTATCCGCAACATCCTTCACTTCATCTTGGATGTGCATGACATTGCTAATGTACCAAGAATATTTGACATGAACATCACCAATCCGAGAAACCCCTCCCAAGTGGTCAGGTTCACAAGCATTTTCAATGGGCATTCAAACCACACTGGAAATTATCAGGGCTTGAATTCTTTGATCAATGCCGGCTACAGGGAGTTGTTGAAGGGGCACTTTTCACGAGAGGTGGTTCCTGATACTATGATCATGAACTCGGGTTTGCACGATGGTGTGTACTGGTCTAATATCAGAAATTTCATCAAGGGGGCAGACTATGCAGCTGCATTCTGGGCTGAGGTAATGGGGGGAGTGAGGAAAAGAGGGCTAAAGCCGCCTGAGATTATATACAGGACCACGGTGGCAACCGGTGGCTACGCCAGGAGGTTGGCATTTAATCCTCAGAAAATGGAGGCCTTCAATGGAGTGGTTTTGGATAAGCTGAGGCAATATGGGGTGCTCGATAGAGTCATAGATGATTTTGACATGACCTATCCGTGGCACTATGACAACCGGTGCAACGATGGGGTGCACTATGGCCGTGCGCCACTGAAAATGAAGTGGAGGGATGGCCAGATTGGGCACCAATACTTTGTCGACCTCATGCTTGGTCACGTGTTGATCAACGCGCTGTGTGTTAAGCCATCTTGATAGATGCCGGACATGAGCACATTGTCGATCAGGCATGGCTAGATCTAGTCCAGTAGCTGTTTGGCAGGTGATGAGTGTGATTGGCTGGAAATGTGCTGTCAAGGTGCAATGGCATTGAACAGCATTCAAGATTTGAATGTGGCTGGTAAGAAGTTGTCGGTATTATAATTTATTTGGCCTTAGTGCAATGCAAGCTGGGATGATGAGATTCTGAGGGAGAGAAACAAAAGGATGATAAGAAAACTGCAAATAATATAGGGATACAATTGTAGGGAGTGGGGTCTGATGGATGAACCATTTGGGGTATTTTTCCTTTTTGTAGCATTTAATAGATTGATGTTTGATATTCTTTTTAGTGAATCTACACTAGATTGACTTAGTGTATAATTCTTTTGTAATTTACCAAGGAAGATGTTCAATAAAATTTATGATCCCATCTCTGCAACAGCTAATGGATTTTATCTGTGCTTGTAGGTGCTGAGTTTGTAATATTGAAATCTCAATAACTATTTTCCTATGTGTCCCCTCTGTGCCATGGGAAGCAGTTTTGAGTTGTTGAGATAAATGCCTTGATCAGAATCCTTTCTTATACTTCATACAATTTATCAAATTTTATACCATCAAATATATTATTTAATAAAATTTTCTTTTAAATTTAAATTTTTTCTCATATACATAACTAATTTATTATTAATTTATTTTTTTTAATTATGACATTTATATACTGTCAAATCAATATTTATATATATACACAAACTAATTTATTTATTTTTAATTATGACACCTATATACAGTCAAATCAATATTTATATATATACACAAACATTCACCCATGTTTATACTTATTTTTATTCTATAAAATAGTAATTATTTTTATATACCATTACATTCTCTCTCTCTCTCTCTCTCTCTCTCTCTCTCTCTATATATATATATATATCTATATATATATATACAGAAATTTGAGTAAATAATGTCATTCATCCAAACAAAACATTTCTTCTAAATATATTACACAACTTAGACACAATTTTTATCTAACATCATCTTCCACCATAACTCCTCTCCCAAACATAGCCAAAGGATTAAGTAAAAATGAAAACCACTTGTAAGCAAGTCTATATATATTATTTCGACTCATCTCCAAACAATGATTAATTTTTTTATAGACAACAACTAATTACATATATAACAATAATTTAACACATCATATTAGAAAAATCATCTCACTCAGAGAAATTATCCAATCACAACTTTTCTTGTGCTATCCAACTTGGGAGCCATCGTTACTGTTCCTTTCCTAAAATACAGATGAGAAGTTAGGGCTGACAGCTAGAATGAATCAAGGTTTTACACAGATCAGAATATTAAATATGCCCAAATTATAATAATGAGAAGTTGCCTATTTGGAACGGGGATTCTGTTTTAGATGGTGCATGTGAAGAACATTGAATAGCTAGAGCTAAAAAAATTTAAAATCAATTACATATTTGATAAATTAAGAAGTACGAAAAATAATAATTCAAGGCTATATGTTTGGGAGAGGGTTTTTATTGAAGATGATATTTGATAGGATTTGTGTTGTAATGAGTAGTTTGTTTGGTTTATAAGATTTAGGTTGATAGATAAATTATTTATATATATGTATTTAATATATAATAATAATTGAATGATACGATAGTATATAGGTTTATATAATAATAAAAAATGAATGTGAGTGAAAAAATTATAGAGATAAATATTGGTTTGATTGTGAATACGTATAATAATAGAAAAATTATCAGTTAGTTATAAAAATAAGATAAAGAAAATTTTAAATTTAAATTTAAATAAAATTTTAAAGGTAAAATATTTTGTTCATAAAACTTTGAGGGGGGGAGGAATAGTGCAAAGTAAGGAACCAAACATAGCCAAGGTTTTGATGGGATAAGTAAATGCTTTATTTAAATATAAGTATAAAATATATAATAATGACTGCATGTCAAAGTGCACATTGATTCAACATTAAAATCACATGATAATTGCAATATATGTTTTATGTCAAAATATAAATAAATAAATAAAAAGGAAAATATTAGAAGATAAAATTTGACCAAATTTGTATTTCTAGCATACATTCACTTCATATATATTTATAGAATTTTTATGTTAAATTTGAAATGTAATATTTTTTGAGCAAATTATATTGATTAGCCTAAGAGTTAACGTAATTTTAAATTAGGGACTAATTTAGAACTTGAATGTTAGGGCTAAGAAATATACTTGAATGTTAGAGCACTTTAGGGAACTGCTCATTAGGTCATTTCATTTTCTTTTGTTTTGCTTTTTTTCTCTCCCAATCTCTTCTTTCTTTGATTTTCTTTTTACTTTCCGGTTACATTATTATTTTATGGGTTTAATATTTGAGTTGTTAAGACAATTGTATAGAAGTAAGAGTGTCACTTTTGATTTTGATCCAAAAGATTGAACAAACTCTTTGGGCGTAGAGCTCTTTTTAAGAAAACAGTAGAAAATAACCAACCAACACAAAAATTTCCTCCTCCCCTAAACCAACAGGTTATAAGAGACTACGTTTCAACTGGTGATGAATTTAAATATAATTAGAATTGTAAGACCATTGGTGAAAATATTAGAAGACAAAATTTGACCAAATATTGTGGGTAATTTCTAGCATATATTTGCTTTATATAAATATATATATAATTTTTATGTTAAATCTGAAATGCAATATTTTTTGAGCTAATTATATTGATTGGCCTAAGAGCTTGCCTAATTTTAAATTAGGGACAAATTTAGAACTTGAAGGTTGCAGCTAAGAAATACATAGTTTATACTGTTTAGTTATTAGATTATAGTTAATTGTAATAAACAAACAAAGATGATAAATAAATGATAAAATAGGTTTTCATAAATAAAAGTATAAAATTATGCAAGCAATTGTAAAATCATTTTTTAGAAAAAAATTTCATAAAAATTTTAAAATTATAATCAAATAATTTTTTATGAAAACTGCAAAAGTATAAAAAGCAAAACGCAACACGCTTGTGAGAGAGAGAGTGAGAGTGAGAGAGAGAGAGAGAGAGAGAGAGATAATGTAGAATTTACAAATGAAATTTTAATAAAATCACATAGAATATGAATTACAGGATCAAGCATATAATCATTTATTCTCCACAGTTTTCTAGAATAAAAGTGTAACTTATGGTATTTCAAGAGAAAACAAAGTAAAAAATTTATTAATGTAACTCTTTCTGATTGCTGGAATTTCGGACTGTGAAAACAAAATTGCTGCCATCAGTTCCAAATTTATTTTTTTGCTTAGTTTAAACTTTTGTGTTAATTTAACGTAATAACTTAAATTAGTAGACTGATATTTATATGTTTCGTTTCAAAATGTTAATTATCTAAAGATTCAAATTCAAGCAGAAAAGACATCCAATAATTTCAAGGAGTCGCATTATATATTCCTAAATACACACAAAAAAGAAAACATGGAAACAATAGTTAAAAGCTCAACTTGGAGGGAATTGAGAATGTTCAATGTAAATATATAAAAAAAATTCAGATCATAGACGTTAGCCCATATTTTGGAAGAAAAAAAATTGTAGGCAAGACATGTTAACCCATATTTTCAAAAGAACCTGAATATAATTACAATTCAAATTATGGCAGAACATACACACACACACACACATTAAAGAATTTATAAACCACTGTCAAGGTCAAATAAGAGTTGGAATGGAGTCGAGTTGAACTCGAGTAGTGACTCGAGCTGATTTTTAACGAGTTCGACTCCAGTTCGAGTAAAATTTTGCAACTCGAGCTCGAGTTGAGTGCACTACAGAGTGTAGTTTATGTTTGGCAAAAATAAAAAAAAAAAAAAAGAGAATTGAGCTCGAGTTACTCGATCTAACTCGAGTATCTCCATGAAATACTCGAGTTCGACTTGATGACCATATCGAGTCGAGTCAAGTTTTAACCGAGTTGCTCGACCGAGTCGAGTCGAGCAATTCGATTGGCTAACACGCCTAAGTCAAATTCTTGTTAGGACCTGACCCTCAATTTTGAAAGAGCCATGAGTACGGTCTATGTGAATGGCATGATCAGTATACATTAATGAATAAGACAGTAAAATAATTTATTAACAGAACGAAAATAAAAAATAGGATACTTTAACACATCTCTTTTTTAAAATTCATAGAAAATGATACTAGAAAGAAAGAATGAATAATTTTGTTTTATTAATTTATTTTATAGTGATAATTAATAATGAAAAATAAATAGTATGAATAAAAAAATTAAATGATTTATCAAAAGAACATTATCCAAAATATTAAATTAATTATTTTATTTTTTCTTATATGTTTACATATATTTAGATATTTAATAAAACAAAAATAGCACGTGCTAATATTTATGTCATACGCAAAAAATTATGGTTATGTTTGTTTATATTTTTGGTGTATTTTTTTTGGTATATTTTTTTGAAAAACGTGTAAATGCAAAAGACAAAAGGTGATAAATTTTAAAATATATAATAATTGTAGTGTGTATTTTTTTAGGTGTATGAAGCCAAAAAAAAAAACATAGCCTTCAATTTATGAACATAGAAGAATTTTAGTGGTGTATATAATTGATATTACTAAATGTTAAAATAATTCATATTTGAGTTATTTATTACAAATAAATATTTATATACTTTTTGTTTTTAATTTTACATTTGTATTCATTACATGAAAAAGTAAATATATAGATTATATAATTATATTAAATTATTAATTACTTTCACAAATAGCATACTAAACATGATAATACATATTCACTATATCATATCTCTTTGTTAAAAATAGAAACATATACTATCTTTATAAATATTTATATTATTATTGGAATTGATTTAATGCTATTTGAGCTTATGTATGTCACGTTATAAGTTGTTTAGATACGTGTGTTTGCATGTATAGATGCTTACATCTGAATAAATACTTTGCGAATTTAGCATGTATTCTAATAACATCACAAATAAAATATTATATAAATTGGAAAAATATATGTCTATTCATATTTTTCCATATAATATTTTTAACTTTTAATTTCTTTAATAATAATGCATAATGCTTATTTATTCATATTATATAAATTTAAAATTAATAAGATTATCTTAATCGAGTAAGATTAATTCATGCTCAAACCATTAAGACTATGTAAGAGCTTGGGGATATAATGGAATAGATATTCTTTATTTTCAAAAACAGTGATTCTCAAATAAATGAGAATTTTTAATAAATTATTATACCAGTATTCGAAATAGAAATTTACACAAGAATGGTATTCCTGTGTACAAATCATGTCAAAATGTTTGGCAAACTATTACACTTAAGCCCAGATTCAAGACAGGTCCAGCTTCCTTGGATTCGTCCATATTTTAAATGAATTCCGTACTCTACGTTTTTGTCTATGTCTATTACTTAATATGATATGAATTAGTTTCTTTTGTTATCAAAAATATATTTACAAAAATAATCTCATTCCTCTATCTATTGCTATATTTACAAAAACAATACAATTTATTTAATCCATGCTTTTTTTTAGATTTTTTTTAAAAAATTTTCCCGCACACATTTCGGCTCCTAAATTGATTTAAACCTAACACCTCAAGACTCAAGCATGAAATGTCGGCGTTCAAACCATTAAGGCACCCGTTAAGGACCCTTTCTTTTAATCGACAGTCTATTCTATGCATCTATACTATATTATCATGGCTAAGGCCTGATTTTGGTTGCCAAATGTGTAATTCCAACATTATCCCTCCCTCAGAAAGAAATGAAAACTACCTCTGTCCTCTTTTCTGTCAAATCCTTGCCTATCTTGACAGTTACTTCGCTAAAGTTGTAGTTTTTCCATGCTCCAACCAAAAATCGTAGCAGAACAAATTCTTGAAGCTACCAAGGTTTTTCTTTTATCGCCCCCCGAATCCAAAATCATAATACTTCAGTATTTGTGAACCAACTCAATAAATACAAAAATCAAACATGTACAGAGTGACTAAACCAATAAAAAGTTCAACAATTATTACCAAAACATCATCACAATGCACGTCTACAATGCCTCATCTCAATTGCACAGTGGAAATATAACCCTATCTATTATATCTTATTATTCTCTAGGAATTATAATGCAAAGCTTAAGCAGTGTATGGTAAGGTATGGCCCCTCTTCGCATACTACCATTCTTAGATTTCTTCTTATTCTCTTATCTTCTGTGCAACAAGGTGACTAGTGGTGAGCAGCAATGAATTGCCTAGCAAATAACAACACATACTTGTTACTGTTTCCAAAAAAATAAAAAAAAGGCAATGCAAGTGATAAACAATCTTAAATAATTTATAATTCAGTAACCAAGCATTTCTCTGAAAGTACAAGGCATCAAAACATCCATGAAACTTTTGAAAAATAACACAAGCGTGTGTTCAATTTTCATGTAACACTTGTTCTCGATTTCTCGTTTCTTAGCCAACTCGTCATCATATCCATTGTGCGTGTAACATTGATCAGGGCTTCAACTTATGCTCTCCCAACAAACAAAGAGTATGTCTAATTCTCGACTATGCCGTCGTGGCTCAAAACTTCAACTTCATCTAGGAGATATTTCAATCTACTATTATCTGATTGGTAGGGCCAAGCATCAAATTCACTTATTACCAGTCTCAATGTTTACTCTGATTGGGCGAATCCCAATCTATTATCTGGTTGGTAGGATCGAACTCATTCCCTAAGCTCATTCATATTCTTATGAGTAACTCTTATAATTCATTTCATATATTTGAATTCTAATATATAGTTTAAAATACACATTTGCAACCGTTCACATCTAGGTTTCAAAAAAGTCTTTCACATTGTAATTAGTATAAGAGTTGCACACTTTCACAATTGAAAAACATTTAGAACTTGATTTGAAATGCATACAAATATTTAGTTGCATAGTAACATATTAGAAACAGTTGTAAAATCATTTTCAAAGTTGTTGTAGAAGATAGTAAAATGCTACCATCGTACCTAGGAAAACACAATTTCAATTATGCAACAAAATCATATTGAAGGTAGTTAAAAGATTTCAGTAAAGTGTTGCCACTTACTTTTACTTAGTTTGACTGGTTTCCGATTTCCTTGGGTATTAGCTCTTAGTTACCTATTCAATCACATACATAGTTCTTATTAAGTGCTTGGCAAATCTAATAATGTATGTTTGTCAATGCTTAACATGTTCTATACTTTTGTGATCGCTTGAATCCTTTCAATTGTCATTTTCATGTCCTATTATGTCTTATCTAGTAGATTTAGGCTTAATTTGATTCAAAATTCATAAAATTCAGACTAAGTTTTTTCAAAATTACGTAATCTGCCTAGTGTCTGCGATCAAGCATCATGACCGCGTCACTCTCATTCATGACTATGAAGCACACGTCTGCGTTTGTGACATTCAACTGTAGAACTTATTGGAATTTTCATGGCTCGTCCTGCATCGCATGGCCTCAGTCAACAATTATGGCTCCATGTCTCACGATCGTGCCACAGGTCGCAGGACGTTTTGGAATTTCTACAACAACGACCATGATTGTGCTTGATGGGACTGCGATTGCGCTATCATGAGTTGAGATCACGATTTGATGCAAAGTCGCTTTTGCGCACTAGTTCTCTCATTTTCCTTGTTCTAGTCCACTCCCAACCATAGAACTTGTTTCCATTCATATCCTTTAGGTTCTTAACTACGTTTTGGTGGATCAAACTTACAGAAATTATGTCCCGCGTGTTTCCATGAATTTTGGAAGTTTTAATGCATATTTTTATTTGATTATTCAACTCATCTATACAAAGTTTCTATGTATCCTACACATAATTCCACACTCCCTATATAGTTGTCTACTAAACAACACGTTTATGCTATTAAAATCGATGTGTTTTGAGTTCCAACACATGTACAATGAATGTTCTATGTATATACACAAATAACAGATACTTTGACGTAAGATTTACCTTGAATTTGTGTGCATGAAGAGTAGACAATTCACCTTTGCGTCTTCGACCGCAGTTATTGTTGCTAAGGATGAAATAAGGGTGTAGGATAAAATTCTTAAATAATAAGAAAACTTATGCAAAATTGAATAAATTTAGATCAAATTGAATTTTGTGGGTTATATTCTCTAACTTCAATTATCTGATTTTTCCTTTAAACATGCTTATTTGAAATTTGAATAATTTTCAAGGAAAAGGCTTGTATTTGATCTTTTTTTAGGATTGTTAAATCTTCAATAATGTTGATTGTCAGGTTTAACATCACGAATTTGGATCAAACATTAGATTTGAAGATTTAATGAAGAACGTCTTGAATGTGGCGACAAACTTCTTGAATTTGATGAAGAATGCCTTGAATTTGATAACAAACTCCTTGAATTTAATCAAAAATGTGACGAAGTTCATGAATTTAATGAAGAACGCCTTGAATTTGATCAAGAATGTGATGAACTTCTTGAATTTGATGACGAACACCTTAAATTTGATTAAGAATGTGACAAATCTCTTGAATTTGATGGCGAGCTCCTTGAATTTGCCGAAAAACACCTTGAATATTCTTGAAAATTTTAAAGAGAATTTGAACAGCTTTCACTGTTTCAATTCTTTAGTTGCTTCAGTCTCTAACTTCTCTCTTCTTTTTTCCATAGAGTTTGACCTTTATTTATAAATTTAGAAGAGATAAAGTGGCCGTATCATCTTGTTGACGTGACGCAGTCTTATTGGGTATCACAACTTGCACCTTATCCAACAACTTAATAGATAGATTTAATCTTGTAGAGTTCTTATCTTATCTGCTTTTAACAAGATTCACTATTTGTCATTATTTGATTGATCGATTAAAATATCAATTTATTTATTTATTCATTTTAGAAATTATATTTATTTAAATTCTTAAATTAATAAATAAAAAAAATTGATTTAATCGATATTTTACTACCATATTTAATTGGACACTAAATTTTTACGTGTCTACAAATACTCCATCAAAACTTACTCATTAAAGACTTGATTTTGAGTGAATAAGTTTCAAATTTTTTCACCACGTATGGACTATCAAATTTGTTGTCTCTCCATAAATTTTAAGAGAAAGAATCCCTTATGTTTTGGTTGAGAAATTCTTACACACTTCCAGCCCATAATTCTTGTTGCATTTTTTGGTGTACCGAACTCACGAACCCATTCTAGTGACATGAACATTTGTCAAATCCATCAAGCTTACGGTTAATATAAATTCAACCTAGTCTAGCAATGCCGCCCAGGTTTCCTTCTATCAAGCCCGAGCCCAGCAAAAATTAGCAATCCTTATAATCATCAACTAGAATTTCACCGTCAGCCAATCTCTCGTGATAAGGATCCACTAGGAATTTTGGTCAACAATTACTTTAATTGTCCGATCCCTTCTTGTCACCATCCCATTCGACGACAATAACCAGACACTACCATATTTTTTATTTTTTATTTTTTATGTAGTATTATTTAATTAAACACTAAACTTTTGTGTGTCCACGAAGGTTCTCCATCCTTAATATCTCTATTTATACTTAGGTTATTTGGCTAACAGATGGTTGTATGGGGTTGAGATTCTTAATAAATTACGTCTTTAAAAATAATTTCACTTCTTTTATAACATCCGCCCAATCTCACCCGAATTTTCATGATTTTTTTGGGCCTTATATTCTTATTCTAAATTCTTGGAAATATTTTCCCATGATTTAATAATTCATTCTGCAAAATTTTGCCCGCAGAAAGTACCAATCTTCGACCTTAATTAACCCTTACTAATTTCACTGAAAATTTCACTGGCAACATGGTTCAATCAACCCTTAATAATTTCACCAAAAATTTCAAAATGTTTGGCAACATAGTTCAACCATAATTCTATAAAATTTCTCAAACAAAATTTATTTCATAATTCCTCTCAAATTCGGGTGTTACACCTTTGCTCGAAGAATACATTTTTAGAAAAGGGTAAGGTGTAAGAGATCTGTGGGACGGCAGCCTACAAAAGTATACAATCTAATTGTGCATATAAAAAAATATATATATATATATATATATTTAATTATTATATTTTTTGAAATTTTATTTTTTTTCTTTCTTTCCTTTGTACATAATTTTTAAAATGAAAATACTTAAAAATATATATCAAAATTCAAAAACAAATAAAATCTACTTTTACTTAGCTTTTGTCTTTCAGTTTTTGAAATTTGTGAAATTCAGATCGTCGTTAAAAAAATTAAACTAATGTTTTGTTTTTCAGCAAAAAAAACTTTACATGAAATGTTGAGATATCAAATTTTAGCTGTGTATAAAATTTCTGCTATAAATAAATATGTCTTAGTTTTTCTTGACCTTTTCCTATTATTGCCCACTACCCAAAAAAATAAAGAATGATTTTGTTTTATTTATTTGATTCTATTACATTAATAAAATTACATTAGAGGATAATTATTTTATTATACTTATTCTACAAGTAAGATCTTAACTTTCAATTTCATGTACGTATACATGATTTGGTTAAATAGATTTTATTTTCCAATATTTTGTTTTTATCATCCATTCTGCATCTTTTTTCTCTTTTTTCCTTTTAAATTTCTTATAGTTTTTATTTTTGATATTTTCTATTATTATAAATAATTTGCTTATCTCAGTAATTATCAAATGTGTATGTGTGTGTACATATATTAAGTTTGATTTAAAATAAATTAATATAATTAAAATATACTAATTAATATAATTTTTTTTAATTATATAGTATTATTTATGAATTTTTGTTTAATTGCACATGCAATGATCGCATTGAAACACTAGTTATAATATTAGGATTTTGAGATTGTCATAATTGTAAAATGTAAATTTACATTATTACTCTAAATTAATTTATAATGTATTTACATTTTATACTAAACAAATAGAAATAAGATATTGTAAATTTTGTTTTTAATTAAATGCCCTTAATTTTTCAAATATTCTACACTATAATATTCATTTATTTTTATTCACTTGCTAATTTTAATTTTTTTAATTTTTGTTTCTTTTTTAATTTCTTTATTTCTTTTGTATAATTTATACTATATACTGCAAATTTAGCTAAGGACATGATTGTTGCACAATATTGCATAAATATGACGTACTTGGCTCTCTTTAATATAATTTAATATTTTTTTCTCTTATAGTTTTTTATATTTTTCAATCTATGTTTTATCGATTTTTTAAATAAATTTTCAGATACTTTAAATTAAAGTAATCTTATTCTTATTATTATTTATTCCGATAAGTTATCTTTTTTAATTTATAAAAAAGCTTTATACATACATAGATTGCCTTCTCAAATTAGACACGGGAAGTCACGTTATTGAGATCACACAACAGAAAACAGAAGAAGAGAAGACACGGCGAAAAGGACAAAAATCCAATCTTTTTGCTAACGCCAATTGCAAAATTTCATTCAACCCGTCCCCAGGAAATGGAAAGCGAATGGGAACACTTTTTGATCTTCCAAATAAATGGGATAGAGCTCATTCCATAAATTTTCTAGAAGTGTTCTCTTTGGGTGGTGAAAAATTGTTTCTTTTGTGTTGTTCAAATCTCCCCTTTGGCGATTCAAATCTTATTCCTTAACTGGCAATTTTGGGCTGAACAAATTTGAGCCCTCGCTCGCCATTGAAGCGTTTCATCAGAGGACCCTGAAGACAAAGAAGAAGAAGGGCGAAGGCCTTGGCTCTGAAATTTCTTAATTTTCACCCTCCTTCAATTGGAATGGCTTTCAAAATCACATGGCTTTCTCTGTTGAAAATTCTCTTGCTTTTGTTACTGGTTGCCGCTACTGTGATTGCTTGTTTCACACTCCCTATTGAAAAGGTCTGATTTCGTTTTTCTTTATTTCATTTTGCTTGCGTTGGGTGTTTTAGTTGGTATATAATGTGTCCATTGATACATACATACGTTTTATTGGTATATACTGTGTCCATTGATACATAAGTACATACGAACATATATGTGTGTGTATATTATGTTTTTTTTCATGTTTAATTGGCTTTGTTTGACTGCTGTGACTGTTGAATTGTTATCTTTGGTCTTTTCTGGGTGTTTTCCTTGATTACTTTTGGTGTTTGCAGACGTAGTATCGTTTGTTTGGATCGTTGAATTGATATAATATTGATTGTCTTCAAATAATTTTGGCTGATACAATTCCGTGCATTACTACCTGCTCTGGATTTGAAAGAAGTTTCGGTATGTCATACCGAGCCTACCGTCTTTTCATTGTCTCTTCTTTCTGGTTAAGTTTGTTGCTACCTTGTTTTAATTATTCGTGAAAGCTTGTTGAACTCACTGGACACATATTTTTTTGATAGTACATACTCCCTGAGCTGATGATTTATCAAGTTATGGGAAGAGTTCTCTGTGGTAATGCATGTATCCTCCGAGAGCCCTGTAGTTGCTTGCTTGCCTCTTGGAAGATATACTTCCAATATGCCGTATGATTATTTCCATGACGAATAAGTCATTTACTTGGTCATGTCAACCATATTGTATTGATTACTTATCAATTTCAAGCATCTCTTTGTTTTAATGCAGGGAACTTTTGGTTTTAGAAAATGTGTGTGCAAAAATATTTAGATCACTGAAAAACTGTGTTGCAGCAACAAGCCTTACTTTATCATCTGCTTGAAATGAGAGCAAGACCATTAGTGGGTAATTTGTTTGAATGCTTCCTTAATTGTTGTTTGTTGCAGATGCTAAAGGATTTCTTAGCATGGATTGATAAAAATCTTGGTCCTTGGGGTCCTGTGGCACTGTAAGTACATTAATATGTGCCTAAAAGAACAGGCATTGTTACCATTTCTTGTACATCAAATATGAAAGAGAAATTACATGAGTTGCACTATTGACAAGTAGAACAGGAGATGTTAAAAAGATCATCTTTGTCTTCGAGCATTAAACATTCTTTCTTTTCCGGTTTTTATGTACATTTTATTTGTAGACTTAGAGAGAGTAGTTGTAATACTTAATATGCCTGCAATGGCTGCCCTACATTTTCAATAATGCATTTCCAGGTATAAACATCATTTTGGTGAAGAGCATGTTATGTCAAGGATATGGTTGGAAAATAGAATTTCAGAAATTGTCACTCCATCAAAAGGCAATGTCAGGAATAAATATGCAGGGGTTTAGGAAAATTGAACATCCTCAATCCTCAGGTTCTAGAGGTGTAACTTATTTGACTGCTAATTAATTGGATTTTATGTCTGGCCTTGTATTTGCTTCCCAATCTTATTTATCATATGGCAGTTCATTTGAAGTTGTAACCTCTGATATCCAATATTTTAGCTTAGTGATAACTAGGAGTGATATTGAAACCTAGAGAATAATGCTTGTGTGGTATCAAGTTTGACTCCTCAACTTTCCAATCATGAGACGTGGTGGGTGTTATTATTAAACTTAAAGTTACTCGGTCTTTACAATGTGTCACAAATTACATTGGTTAAAGAATGCCCGCATTTTATCCATTTCATGTCACAAGTGGTTTCTTAAACTTGCAGAGCTGTGGCATACATTCCTTTGACCATATTGGCAGTTCCAGCTTCAGTGCTTACGGTAACAATTAACTTCTCCATAATGGCCTTCTTTTCGAATTATGGGTGATTAATTACATCTTGCTAATGATTTATGGATGTAGGAGAGGAAAGCTAAAAATAACTTGTCTCTAATCCTAATGTTGTGCCAGAGGATAGTGTTTTTCTCTGCATGTTTCAGCGATTCTACTGGTGTTTCAAGTTATTAGAGTGTTCTTTTGTTATTGTCATGATCTCACTCAGTCATATTCATCTTGAAGGTAATGAAGGGAATGCTTCAGTGAATATTGAATTTTCGTTGCATGAAATCAATGTGTCTGCCTAAATAAATTCATCAAAGAAAAGGAAAGAGTGTGCTTTTTGACTAATCATCATGGATTGCCTTAAAAAACAAATCAAGTCATTTTTCAACTGTCCTCTGTCCCAATTTTTTCCTGATTTATATTTTAGTTCGTGCATGTTATGTGGGATTATCACTTATTCTCTTGGGTTTGGATTTCTGAAATGATAACAGATCCATTTAGTGAATCTATTCTCCAATCTTAACTTATGGATGAACTTTGTTCTGCATTTTCAATCAACATATCCCATCTGACATTTTTTAAGTAGTTTTCTTGTTTGGAAGTATTAAAGACTGCGTAAATGGCCTATTATATTCTTTATTTTGGGTGCCTATTTTAACTGAATCCTTTGTGCCACTTGCATGTCTCTCAGTTGGGTGGTGGTTATCTCTTTGGTTTGCCACTGGGGTTTGTTTCTGATTCTGTTGGTGCAACATTGGGTGCTGGAGCTGCATTTCTTCTTGGGAGAACTGTAAGTTTTTTTAATCGTTTTTTTTTTATCTTACAGCAGCATTTGTTTTCGTGGTGATGACAGATTAAGATTTGATTCTTATAATGCATCTTTACCTCAAACTCCATTTAACGAATGATAAATGGTAAAACCATAGAAAAGCATGATCTCTATTGGATGCTCATTTCTGTATTTTTCTGTTCTTCTGTTCCCAACTGTGAGCAGCTGGGGAGGTCATTTGTCACATCCAAGTTAAAGGACTACCCACAGTTTAATGCAGTTACAATTGCAATTAAGAGGTCTGGATTTAAGGTATGTGTGTCTCGTCTGCTCAGCCAGCTGCTTCTTGTTAATCTAATTATATTTTTTCTACGTGATCCAATGTTCTAATGCTTGTGTACCAAACCCATTTTGCATGTGTATGCACTTAAATTTCTCGTGCCATTGAACAGATTATGTTCTTGCTTCGGCTTGCTCCTTTGGTTCCATTTAACCTGCTGAACTACCTCTTATCCGTCACTCCAGTCTCAATAGCTGACTACTTGCTGGCTTCATGGTTGGGCATGATCGTATGTACCTTAAACCATATTTTCTCTATTGATTATTTATACTATGTCATTATGTTAATAAGGATCCATGGTTGCACGAAGTAAATTTCCAAAACTACCCTTATGTCATTTTCTTTTGTACTTTTTAGCATTTTCTTCCTTTCTTTTCATCTAACTTATAATTTATGTTCATGTTTTCTCTCAAATTTTATTATTTTTTATATTCTTTTGATATATCTCTGTTTTCTTATTTTAATTAATAATTACTTTTACACAATGTAAAATCACATCATTTCTTTGTTTTAATTTTTGTTTTCTATATCGTTTTCTTTAAACTTATTACTTTTATTTGTTATTTAGCAAGATTTTCCTTTTTTCAAATTCTTTTGATATTTCTGCATTTTATTATTTAAAGTACTCTTTATACTTTTTAATATTTCAAATAATTTTGTTTTATTAATTAAAATACAATAATTTTATAATTTATAAATAAATTTGTACATGTATGGAGTGTGCAATTTTTTCTAGTATGCACTAATGGCATTTAAGGCCTTTACCAACCTTTTATTTTTTCTTCACTAAGTGATATATACCATGGTTTGCGAAGGTTTGTGATTATGGAGAAATATTTTCTGTATCTGCATATGATGGAAGTATCCCCTCCATTATGTTCTTTTCGCAGCCAATAACTCTCGCCTTGGTATATGTTGGGACGACTTTGAAGGATCTTTCAGATGTAACACATGGATGGAGCAAATTTTCAATGACCCGATGGGTAAGAGCTTTTTAGTTTATTATTCTTTTGTGCATTACTTAGGTGAGCTCTTTCTTTTGGTTGGCTCTTTCACTTTGAGTTTCCTTTATGGGACATAGGTGACTGTATAATCTTTGAGTCGAAATTTAGGGAAGGAAATGATCGGACTCCACCAGAGACTGATAGACAATATTTGTTTTGGGAATATGCTCATTTAGTGCTTATTAAATGAGCATATTCTGGTGATATTTATCCTTCTCAAAAATGATTGGAGCAATGAATAAGTTGTTTCCGATATTTGATAAAATATGCTGTACCAAGGAATTTTTTTTTCTGTCCAGTGGCAATGGTGTTGCACTTGACCATTAGCTTTCTATGACTACAATTTGCTTGAAATCTCACATATGGAATCATGATCTTATTTTCTGAAGTTTAAACTGATCACGTCATCTTCCATACTTAGGGCAGCTGAGCTGTGGGATGACCCTGTTTTTCTGATTTCTGAAACATTCTACTCATCGTCAATATTCTTTTGTTCTAACCCAAACTATTCTTTGATGCAGACATTTATTGTGCTGAGCCTCGTGGTGTCTGGTAATTTTCAATCAACTCCTTTTGCTTACCATTTTTGATTAGACTTGTCCTGTTGCAAGATACCCGAGTATCGGTCACCCATACATGCACGTGTTTGCTGTTATATTTGAAAGACTTCAAATGCGTGAACATTCCATTTGTTTTACTTTACTGTTGATTAGTCTGTATTCAATCTACGGCACTTTATTGTGGTGACTCGGACAATTTTATGGATTTCTTGCAGTGGCATTAATGATTTGTGTCACGCAAGTTGCCAAGAATGCTTTGGAAAAAGCATTGGCTGAAAGTGAAGGAGGAGACGAGGATGTCCTGTTACCAGAATCACCACCCGTTGCGGCCGACTCTGCTGTAAGTCTCCAACAGCCACTTCTTGTAAATATCAGTTGTCCTCGAGACAACGAAGAAACTTAGATCTCGTTTCATCAGTAAATTCTACACTGCTGCCATTGTTGCTGCCTCTCAGGGCTAAGTTTCTGAATTACACTTGGGCTTTCTTTCGAGTGATGCTTGATATTCATCTGTGCAGTCGGGATGTACTTTCTACAAGTAATCTGGGTAGAAATTGCTATTCTTGACTACTATTGCTATATGTGCACTTCACTTCTTCGGAATGGTTGTTTGTCCCAAAATATGTTTAAATTTTGCTTATATTCTTTTTGGTTCTACTCATATTTCTGCGTCGTTTGGCTAAATTTCATTATTCGTTGTAGGTTTTTGGGTAATTCAGAGGATGTGTTGATAATTTGCTTTTATTTTGATGTAAGGACGTGATTATTGTCCGTGTAACAATATTATAATTTATTAATGTATGAATATCATGTTATGTTTATAATTGGTTCTTCAAATATGTAGCTTAATTAAATTTAGTTTATTAATCATTGAATGGTAAGTACTTGTTTCATATGTTTGAATGTTTTAGTTCCTAAGAGCATGATTGAAGTGAATTTTATTAGGGATGGCAATTGGAGTAGCGTTCGAAAGAGAAAAATGAGGTGGATGTGGCAGTGCAAAATGTCCTCACCCTGCAGTTACATAAATATAATAGTTGATATAATTTTATGTATTATATATATATATATAATTAAATTAAAATGAACTATAAATTAACAACTAGTTACGTGTAATATTAAGCAATTAATTATATATGAATTTATGCTTGAGTGAGTAGAAAATTTGTCCAGTAAATGAGTAATCATTCCATTAAAAATTAAAAGAAAGAACCCTATAACAATAATTAATTGTAGATATATATATATATATATTATATAATTTAATTGTAATGAAGTATACATTTTGTCACTAAATCAATGGTTATGTTTGTTTTCATTTTTGGGTGTATGCTTTAATGTGTATTTTTTTGAGAAATGGTATGAAAGTAAAGAGATATAATGATAAAATTATAAAAATATAATAATTGTAGTACGTGTTTTTTACAGAAAAATAAAAACAAACTAAGGCAATATTTTTTCCTTCCGGTGACAATTATGAAAGATGATAAAATCAACCCTTGGGCAGATCCATGTAATTTACCCTAAAAATTATTATTATATATATTTCAAATATAATCATAAAAACTACAATGCGTAAAAATATTATGGGTGTAACAAGAACAATTTTCATTGTAATAGTACTAGTAAATTGATTTTAAAATTAAGTTTTTTCTTTTTAACCTCCAAGGGGCACAATGAATAGGAAGAAGAGATAGGGTAAGGATGAAAGAGAGCAAAGAGGATGAGACAAAGGAAGGAGAGAATGATGACAACAGGCAAGGGCAAAAGGATGGCTCCTCCACCTCACTCCTCCCACTCCTCTCTAGTTGTCATTTATAAATATTTATTTATAAAAGTATTTACTTGTGGGTGATATATTGATGTATATGAAGGTGCGACTCATTGTTTATATAAGAAAATTAAATAAAATCACAAGTAATTAATTATGTGATTATATTCTGTTATGTCCAATTTTAAAAAGAGGATTAAAGTCTATTGAAATGATTTTGAGAGATTACTTAATTACATTTGATATATAGGATTAATTATCTTTTATTTTAATTATTTTATATCCAATATGATATTAATCAAGTGTTTTTATCCATTATAAAAAAATTATGTAGTTGGGTTTGATAAAATAATTTATCTAAATTAATCATCTAAAGTGAACATGACATTGATTTATTGTAACAATTAAACTAGCAAATGGAAAAATTTGGTAAAATTAAGATAAAATTATGAAAATTTTTGAACAAATTCCAAACATTCTAAAATTATTACCAAAAAAACTCAAAAAAAAAAAAGGGGGGGGGGGGGGGAAGAACGCGGAACCTCGTGATGATGAGTTACAAAATTATCAATATTTGATAATGGGAATTATGCAAATATTCTTCACCAGTAAATAGGAAAACCCAAGTAAGCGTCATACTGTCAACTTCTCAAAGATCCATGCCCTAAAAGCAAAATACCTTGGCGACAGAAACCTACTCAACGAACCTATTTTTGGGACATGTTCTTTGTAAGGAAGGGAACCCTCGATTTGATGTTCTGGTTCTTCTGAGATATCCCTTCCGTAGACAGCGCACCACTCGCACAATCCCTTTTTCTCGTTTGAAATATAGCTTTTTCCATCGTCGGTTTCCCGTTTCGCTGCCTTTCATTTTCTTTCACCTTAGAGAGCTCCTGCAGTGCAGTTAAGCTGTCTTAAGGAGGGCAAGAAAGGGAGGGTTCAGCGACGCTTGACAAGGTAACCAAACAGGATAGCTGTCAATGATGCATACGTTTTATGAGCAGCCCTGGTACCAGCCAAAGTGGGGTGTGGATGCTGGAAAAGAACGTCTGCCATTGAAGTTAGCAGTGGGAGATGCAAAACAATCTGTAAAGCAAGACGGATGGGATTGCCAGTGGAACTCCTGAACAGAATACACAAATTAATGAAGTTAGACGTGTAGTGAAAGAGTTTGTTTTTTGTTGTAGCCATGCTTGGGCCTCTGCATGGGGGAGGACTGGAGACCATATCCCATATTCATGCTGCTCCATGCTTGACAGGGCTATACCTGGAGAGAATTTTATCATGATTTACTTTGCTGGGGTTGATTCAATTGATTTCCCAAGAACGGAATTCTTATTTGAAAATCACATGAAAAATAAAAATAAAATTGGAAGCATACCTTAATCTATGAAAAAACCACTATGAATTCAAAGAAAACCAAGGCTTCTATTGAATATCAGTACAGAATATGGAGAGATAGGATCCCTTCAAGTAGAACATTAAACTGGATTTTTTTTGTATGCGCCAATTGGGGACTAGATCCATATTTTGTAGAACCCCAATAGGCCGGCTACCAACTCATCATTAATTGACAATTGGGTCTTGAGATTCCACACGAAGTTAACCACCCTTCACATTTTAGTTTAAATGACTGAGGCCTCTTTAACTTTATTTGATCACCTCAGCTAAGCTCATAACCATTTTTTTTAATTTACACACTCATCCACTCATCGAGATTCACACGTTCTCTTTGGAATCGAGTCCGACACCTCAAAATTGAAATGTTGGATAAGAAATCATTGAGATGTCCTCTTGAAAACAACCAAGCCCATAACCTTGATTCTACACGTGTGTATCTACTTGTCCAAATGCATACAGTCCCACACCCACACGATATGAAGTTTACAAATCAGTTCAATTCACTACGATTCAAGATTCATAATCTTTTGGCTTGATTAGTATTTAGTAATCTGTTTCTCTAGACAACATCAGCCGCACCAAGTTGAATGTTCACTGATCTTGTAGAAAAGCATGTAGAAACATGAAGCAGTAGACTAGATATTAGATATACCTCTTCAGGCTTGAAGGGGTGGCACTCAATCCTGAACCCTATATCCATAAAGAAGTCAAACTGAAGTCATTCTCAAAAGGGACCAGTCCATCATCTTCTCATCCTATTGTGGTAACGTGTCATTCTTCCATTCCATCTGTGAGTATTAATGCATCACAGACGTCTGTCAAGTGAGTCCCATGCAATGGATTATTGCATATACCAGAATTCAGATCGGTAACTTGAACAGATAACTTCCAAATCTTGGGTGTATATACTGGCACAAACGTCAGAGGCTTTGATGAGCGTAAATGTACTCTTGTAACTATTGAACTGCAGAGCAACTTAGGTGTTTAATATTTTTGTGGACAGAGATTTTTAATTGAATGTTTGGGAGGGGAGATTAATTGCCTTCGTACAAATGGAACAGCTAAATGGACTTGCTTGTTGGATGATACATTAATCTAGGGTTCTTGCCTAAGTCACCAATATAAATATGATGGGATTCTTGGAAATTACTAATAGACGCACTCTCTTTCGTGCCATTCTAATTCAAAACATAATATTTTTATTATACAAAGAATTCTATTTTTGTTATATAAATATTTTGAAATATATTACATGTACACACACACACACACACATATATATATTTCATTTTTTAATTTATCATTTGGCAAAAATTACACATTCTATGTATGCATATAATTTCTATTAATTGTAATAAAACATAAATCTATATATTGAAAAATTAATAATAAAAATTAGGTATCGAAAATGAAAGTTTTATTAGACAATTTATGAAAATGAGATAGTAAAATGAGGGGGAAAACAAAATAATAAGTCAAATATAAAAAAAGTATAAAATTTGAAAGAAGTAAAAATTGAGAATGAGTACAATTTAGAGCTTCCACTAGTAGCATGCAAATCCTTCCTACTTTGAATATTTCACAAAATTAAACTTTAGTGGTTAATTTTTATTTTTTTGAAGTTAGTTAATGATATGTTGATAACGTTAAAGTCCTTATCTTTAATTGGAATGTTGATAAAAGCAATTAAGAAAAAGATGATAGGTGTAATTGGGGATAAATTATTAAGTATGATTGAACTTGAAAAAAAAAAAAAAACAATTTATCAACCCCAACCGCCTTAAAAAAAGGAATGCTAACATTTTGTTCACGCATCATAATCACACTACTAAATTGCACAACATATTGATTAGATAGCAATCTTGAAAGTAAATTTTTCTTATATATTATAATTATAATGAGATGTCATAAATCAAAACCTAGAGACTGGTAGCTGTGCGTTCCCCTTGAATGAACAAGTACAGAATTAATGGGGTTATTAATTCATGATGGGCTCACCAATTTAATTATGAATCAGCAACTTTTAAACATGTTGCTGCACATGTCACTCTCTAAGCACCCAGTTGCAAAGCCATTTACATTTCCCTTTTTTTTTTTTTTGGGTCTATCAGAGGGATTTAAAATTTTGTAACGAATTTACTTAATACTTTTTCTTAAACCTAGTCCCAATTTTCTATAAGTGACATGCCATTTTAATAGATAATTGTCAACACTTTTGTGAATAAATCATGTTCTTTAAAACAATTCGGTGACAGATTTATTGTTTTTGTGTTTAACACATGTTTTTTGTTTGAATAATTACAATACTTTGGACATTAAATATAGTGCCTACTATTAGAAAAAAAGATGTGTTTGGTAACAAACACCAACGCACATCAAAACACATTATTAATTCCCATTTCTCTTCTCCAGAGAGAGAAGAAAAGAAGAACAGCCATAAATACAACGGACTGAGATTACAATCTTTTGAGTGAATATAAAGCAAAAATAAGTTGCCCAAGAATACTCAATAAAATCAACCAAAAAAAGAACCCTAGATCAAAATTTTGGTGAATGGCATCCAGAACCAGCATACATTATTATAGGAGGAATGACAAGTGGCTTGAAGTTTCTTTTCCAGCCAATTCGCAGGTCCTTTATAGCAAAAGGGGGGCCCTCAGTCCTCAAAGAACACTCAAAATTCAAACTCAAGATGCATAAAGCACAAGGGAAGGACAAAGGGCGCAAGGGTTTCATCATTGTTTAGCCTTTTAAGAGGGACAACACTTATGGCTCGCAAAAGTGAAGATTTAGGGAGATATTTAACTCTACCAAGTTTCTACGGCTTGCTTTGCCTCCACCTATAGGCCCTATTTCTATATAAAAGATGGTAGAGTAACATGGAACTAAACCCAAAAAAAGAGAGAGAACTGTGGTTTTGCAGACTCTTAAATCACATTGGTTGAGTTACTTATTTCATGAGGCGCAAATATGAATTTAGTTTTAGTTGCAATAATATATGAGATTAATTGTGTACCTCTTGTGAATATATTGGGAGTGTTTTATATGTTATCATGTGTTAGATTTTTATTACATGATATTAAATATTTTATTAATTTTAAAAAGTATGACATATTGTAAACACAAAAACACCTGATATATTTATACTAAGTGCATAATTTTATATATTGAATGAAATTTCAATTACACAAAAGGATAAAAAAATCTCAATCCATGGCATTACGGCACTTTGGCGTTCATACATGCACGTTTGGACATGAAAATTACCTTTTGTGGAGCATTACAGGGATATTAACTGGGTACTTTCTGTATAGTTATTTTAAGAATAGAGAGTATTTGTATATATGAAACAAGGTAATTTTGATTTTGGTATCCTTTCAAAAATACATAAGAAGTAATTAACCTTTTCTCAATAATTTGAGAAGTAGTAAATTCAAAGCGTAAGACAAAAAGAAAGAAGGAATTATTACAAGATAGGAATTATGACAAAATGAGTTAGCAGATTTCAATGGTCGCACGAATATCTAATTGCAAGTCAACAAAAAATAAGGTGGTGAACGCCTCTCGGTTTCCCGCACTTAAGCTTCACATGGAATTTAAAAATAAAAGGAATTCTCTATCGTAATGGAATTATAGCTACGGTGCTAATAATTTACAAAATTATATAAAAATATTGGGTATGAAATACATACTGTGGTGAAATATTGATTTAGAGTTTTACTCATGGAGAGCTGTACTTCATTTTGTCATTCTTTATTTGCCTTTTCCAAAATTAAAGAAAAAACACAAAAAAGGGGAAAAAATGTTTCTAACTTCATCTATTTGAAGGAGTATCTCGCATCAATACTTCACACTGCACGCCACTTTGCAAATAAATTAGTCAATATGTCAATTTGTGGCAGAAATAATGGTTATGTTTGTTTTGATTTTTTATTACGTGTTTTTAAGTATATTTTTTTATAAAATATATGAAAATAAGAGAGAGCGTGAAATAACAGATAAAATTTAAAAAACATAATAATTATAGAGTATGTTTTTAGAGTGAAAAAACTGAAAACATGGCGGATAACACTTTTCTACCTAATTGAATAATAGTAAACTCGATTTCTATCAATTCTTGACAACTAAATACATGAAAAGATAAATACCAGCATTTCATTTGTTAATTATACTAATTTTATGCAAGCTGCTTATCCATAGAATAAATTTAATTTTATTTTAGTAGGAGAACCCTAATCATGATAGCAGCAAGAAGGTTGCTTCTGGACTATGATTATGTTCGCATGGAATAAATTAGTATACAGGTGTACATAGCGTGCAAGCAAAAGGTAAGAATTGTTGCCATTTAACAATTTATAATTATAGTACACAGTATTTGGATTTTTACACTTTTTTATAATAAATAAAGCCACACTAATAGATATGTTAGGACTTATTTTCGAGCCTTAATAAACAAGTTGCTGGATATGTTGCATTTAAATTGTTTTTAATGTTACATTCCCCAGTTATTTTTTATACAAAACAATTCAATTTTACTACCCCAAGATTATAGGCTATTTAATTTGTACTAACATTTATATTGTTTGTTTGAAACTTTTCTTTGATCTATGTTTCCATTTACTTTGTCCGCTTGCAGGAAAATATATCCTCTAATTATGGCTCCAACAATTTTCAAGATCTAATTGAGAATATTGAATTTAAAGAAGTTCTCCTTCATGATGAAAATCCAGCTGTTGACTTAATTTCTTCTCTAAGTTGCCTGTAATCTGCAAGACTATAGAATTTGAATGCTTTATTTATTATCTGTATTAAATCTGTGAAAATGGAAGAAGCAATCAGGAAAAAAATTTAACATTTATTGTAATTTGTTCTAAATTTTATGTACGGAAAAATTAAAAAAAGAAATCCCATGAAAATTTAAAGGATATTATTATTATTACCCAGGAAAGATTTATTGCATCGACAAACTTTTAGAAAGAAAAAATCTGACAAGAAGTCCTTCACGTCAGCAGGTATTAAATACACACTCATACATGGCTTCATATAACCATGGTTGACTAACCCGACTAATTGACCACCATCAAGAGTTAAGCCAACTAGCCAAGCCAAGTAAAACCCTTTATATGAAGCCAAGCCACAAGCATTGGAAAATAAACAATTACTGAAAACCGATTCATGGTGCAATTGTGCCCTCCGCCTTCACTCTTCTCTCCCCCTCCTCCCCAGTCGTTATAAAGTTCGAGGAACAAAATTTGATATGCCATTGTAGCTTTATAAAAGAAAAGGAGAGAACCAATGAAGTGAGAGTGTTCTTCTGCTTTATGAACCAGTTTGCATTTTTTGTAGTATTTCTCTCGCTCTCTCTTTCTCACACGTACACGCACTCTTCTCTTGCCCAAGCAACTCATTTTAGAGGAAGCCAGAACTCGCTTCTCTTTCTTGCTCTTTGTGTCTGAGGTTTCTGAGGGGTAGGAATTGTTTCCTTGGATTGTCTTGGCTCAGATCTACCCTCTTTTAGGTTCACCTCATTGTATTGCTTTTCTGTGTTTTCTTGCGTTTTGAGTGGCTGAAAATGAGTAAAGAGGAGTTCTTGAAGATCCAGGTAACTTCTTCTCTTCCCCATTTGCTGATAAAATGTCTCTGTATGTGTGTGTGTTTGAGAAAAAAAAAAGGGTCTGTCCGTGTGGCAAAGTGTGTTTTGTGTGTGCGTTGTGGCTTTGCTTGTTTTGGACTCGTGATTTAATTTCACTGGCATTTCTTTTGTTGTGACATATATATTTTCCTTCATTTAATTCATGTAGAGTGGACGTTTTCATTCAGACAAAGCTTTGGTTTTTCCTTTTAGTTGCCCCATCTTTAATTTGCTGCTCCCCCGTCAGTGATTTTGGTTTCTAAGTGACAAAGTTGTAAACTTTACCCTGCTGCCGTTCTCTGGCTTTGCTTGTCATTGCAGACTTGTGTTCTTAAAGTCAATATACACTGTGATGGATGCAAGCAGAAAGTGAAGAAAATCTTGCAGAAGATTGAGGGTATAGTCCCATTTCTTGGCTCTTAAAATGTTATGAGCGTTCTGCACATAGTCATTATGTTTGACTTGGCCTGATATTTTTCACTAATTGGCCTAATTTTTATGTTTTGTGGTAGGTGTGTACACCACAAAGATAGATTCAGAGCAGGGGAAGGTCACTGTCTCTGGAAATGTTGATCCAGCAAAACTCATAAATAAACTCAACAAGAAGGGGAAGCATGCTGAGCTGTGGGGTGCACCAAAGGGCAATAACCACAACCACAACCAGCTCAACAATCAGTTCAAGAACTTGCAAATTGACAATGGCAAGGGTGGTGGTGGTGGTGGTGGTAACAAGGGACAGGGCCAGAAGGGTGGTGGAAACAACCAGCCCAAAGGAGGTGGTCCCCAGGGTCAAAATCCACAGCAGCTTCAGCAGATGAAAGGGTTTCAAGATCTGAAGTTGCCTCCACAGTTTATGAAGGATCCAAGGATGATGCCTCTGGCTAATAACAAGGACCCCAAGGCGGCCAAGTTCAACATGCCCCAGGACGATGGTCTGAGCGACGATGAGTTAGATGAATTCGATGACGAGTACGACTTTGATGATGATGACCTTGATGATGATATAGATTATGCGCCCTTGAATAAGATGAAGCCCGTAATGGGTCCTGGCCATGGTGGCTCACAGATGCCTAACATGATGAATGGCCAGCACCCTCAGCTCGGGAAGGGTGGCGGTAATGGTGGCAATAATGGTGGTGGAAATGGGAAGAAAGGTGGGGGTGGGGGTGGGGGTGGAGGTGGAGGAGGTGGGAACATCCCTGTTCAGATAAATCATGGCGGTGGCAACGACGGAAAGGGCGGCGCTAATGGCGGCAAGAAAGGTGGAGGAAATGGAAATAACAATGGTGGAAACCAAAATCAGGGTGGTGGAAAGGGTGGCAAGAATGGTGGTGGGCAGAACGGTGGCGCCCAAAACAAAAACGGCAATAATGGCAACAACTTCAGTCCTAACGGGGCCAAGAATGGGGGTCCTGTGAATGATGGGCCGCCTCGTGTGATGCCTAACATGATGGCTGTGGGTTCTGGTGGCGGTATGAGCCGGATGGGGAATATGCCAATGGGCCATATGAGTAATCCACCAGTGGGCCAAATGAGCAATCTTGCAGCTGTTCAAGGCCTGCCGGCCTCTGCCATGAGTGGTGGCACCGGGGGTGGTCCAGGGTACTTTCAAGGTGCTGGCCCCGGGCAGATGCCGGGAAACCCCTACTACCAGCAGCAAATGGCAGCGATGATGATGAACCAGCAACATGCCAACGGCAATGAGAGGTTTCAGCCGATGATGTATGCCCGGCCACCACCTGCCGTTAATTACATGGCGCCGTACCCTCCCTATCCTTACCCTCCACCAGGCGAGCGGATCGATCAGTATGCCATGTTCAGTGATGAAAACACCTCCAGCTGTGCCGTGATGTGAGACGGATCTATGGCCAATGTCCGACCGGACTTAGCCTGAACTCGCTGATTCTTTCAGTGAGGCTAGTGCTTTGTTGTTTTACTTGATAGTTTCGTGACTTAGTCTTGATGTCACAATATACATGGAAAATGGTTTCTTACTTGGATTTGTTTTTGGTCTTTGTTTTACCTTTACGGCCTCATTTGAACCCTAAATTTAGATTAGTGTTATCGTAGGTAGTAGTGCTTGATAGGCAATATATAAAATGCTCTTCAGACAATGAGAGATGTAAGTGGAAGATTGAAGGTGGTTTTGCTGACGACGATGTTTATATTTATGTTTATATGTGTTGAAAGACAGAAACAAGATTTTGGGACTTATGATGAACAAAAGCCCATCTCTCTTCCCATTTCCCTCCCACTTGTCATTTACCTAAAGGAATATATATATATATATATATATATATATGTATGTATGTATGTATGTATATAGTTCTATATTGACTTTCCACTTAATTTAACTAGTGACGATGTAAATATTTACTCTAATAAATAGTGCAAATGTCTTAGGTGTAGACGGTATGATATGATGTGTTATACATCAATCGATAAAAATATGTTAATCGATGCCAAAAAAAATATATAACACATTTCACACAATTAAGAAATCGGTCAATTTGCACCGGTGCACTATCTAATTGGCTGAAACACTATAGGCAATTCAAGATTCAATAATTAATTGATAATTCCATCCTCTTTTAACTTATTCAATTTGCTTTAGCTATTCTAACATGACCTTTCTAGAATTAGATATACACATGGCTGAAAGATACAGTGCAAACTTGTTTTGCAGTTCTCTTGTTGAGATGGGAAATGAAAAGAATCTGTACTCATCCTCGATTAATGAAAAAGTGAAAATTTAAAAAAAAAAAAATTAACGGGCATTTTTGGTGGCCAATGACATGATTGAATTGCCCTCCAACTACGAGCATGATTGAAATTATGGAGCGTAATGTGGGGTACAAAATTCATGAAAAACATTTAAGTCCTTTCACTGAAAGCCTGTGGCCTTAGACCTTGAAATAGTGCATTTAAACAAATACACAGAGAGCCCCCACTTGTGCATGTGAGCCTACATCCGACTAAGGGGCAATAAATAATATTTCACTTCCATGAAAACCTAACTTTAAATTTGGTCCAATTTAATGATCAGATAATAATGTATTTATTTAATTTTTCGATATTCTACTCGAGAGATAACGAACTTTTTGAAGGTGGATAGTTTGGCACTAATTGGATATCAAGTTCAATGGCAGGTCACTTTCAAATTGTGATAAAACTTATTCCTCAAAATGAGCTTTAAGATAGATAATGTTTGAAGTTCTCAAATCAAGAATTGTCTTATGCATTTTGGCATTAAAGAATGTATTTGTAAAGTGTTTTTAGGGAGTCAATTTAAATGTTGCTCGTACAATTTGAATATGGTGTCAATAATTATCGCACTTCTTGTATTGCCCTGAACTTTGGGTAGGGAATATTCATCAAGAATTAAATGAAAACATTGTTGTCCAGAATTTAATGTTAATTTAATGGATTGGTGGTTCTCATATTTCTTTGTGAAATAGTGACAATTGTACAATATTTCAAAAATCAATTCGAACTAGCCGGTAAAGAGCTCCAATTACTCTAATTTATGATGTAAGTGCATTTAATTTTTATAAGAGATAGCGTAAGGAAAATTATTAACTTTTTTAAGGGATGAAATGTCATGGCTATGTTTGGAAGTCATACTTCAATCTCCAATATCCCATCAAATTTTATTATAAAATTAAACATACTACTTAATCCATTTTCTATCATTATTTAAATTCAAATTTTCTCTTTTTTACATGTATAACTAACTAATTAATTTTTAATCATTAAATATATTTTATAATCAAATAAATAAATGTATATATACATGCAAACACTCACATTTATATATGCATATATTTATTTATTTATAACTTTAAAATTAATAATTATTTCTATAAATTTTTATATTATTTAATTATTATTTTATTACATATTCATTTATTCAATTATATAAAAAAAATTCATTTCCTCAAAATCTCACAACTAAACATACATTAATCACAATGCAATTCACACCAAATGTCAACCCCTCTCCCAAACTAACCATTTACTCTAATTAAAAATAATAATATTTAGTATTTCACGTCTAAAGATTCTTAACCAATCACGAATTTGACTCCGGCCCCCCTTTTCTCTTTCCCTTTGGCTATGTTTGGATTTCATTTTCCATTCATTTAATTTATTTATTATAAATATATCACACATCAAAATATCATTTTTTATCTTTTTTTAATCTAATTTTAACACTATTCTTAAATTTTTGTGTTAATTTTTCTTCCTTCCATGTTTAGATCTAAACATATCCTTTCCTTTTCATTATTAATAATTAACGAATGAGGTTGTGTGTGTGTGTGTGTGTGTAATCTTTCTCCTTTGACAAAAAAAATATGACGAAGACAAGCAAACAAAGCACATCAAAATATCCGATGGCATTGAGACTTCACACTAATTTTCTGGTGTACTAGTCCAGTCCCATCGGATGAAATAGAAATAGCACCAATGGACATTCCTGTGTGGGAGACCCCACACTGCCCTTTTAAGCTGTCCCGCTGTGATTGTCCCGATCTGTCAACATTTCGAGATTGCAGAACGCGATAATACTGGGACAAACTTACCCGACGAACGAAATTAAAGCGCGTGTATCGTTTTCATCATTACAATACAAGTACTGTTGTCCGCTACTTTCCATCGCATCGGAGAATGCATACAGCTAATATTGCCATCAGTTTTAAATATTCCATAATTTTGATTTCCTCTTTTTTTCTCTATTTTTTTTCACTTTTTTTTTATGGCATCAAAAGGCCTACTATTTTTCTCTCGTATTATTTTTTATCTCAAAACTTCTAGAAGAAGATCAGAAAAATGTTTAGAGAAAAAATTAAAATCCAAAACCTGTTTAGTTTAAAACTTAAATTCATTTAATATAAATAAAAAATATTATAATAAGCAAATTTTAGGTTGGTGGTCTTCTTCGTTTGTATATATTTTTTGCACAATTAATCAAATAAAATATTTTTTATTATTGATTTATTTTAGTGACCTCCCATTTAGTGAATGAGGGAGAAACAGTAAAAATTACTGAATTGTAGTAATGAGAAAGGTACACGTGTTTCCATTTTGTTGATCGGGTGTATACTCCACGTTTGTCTAAGTATCACCCGAAAGAAACAGACTCCGTGGACCCATTTCTGCGGTCTAATCAGACAGTAAAGAACTGTGGTTCCCATCTCTTGTAGTACAGAACGTACAATCCCATTGGTGCTTTAAATGGGTTGTACCTTAGCCCTTAGTAAGAATAACGGTGAGGCATTGGATTTCAATTTTTATAGTTTTTATTTTTTTCATTTTAAAAACACTCGTTGTAATTATCATATTTTTAAAATTTTATTTTAATTTTTTTTAGACATATCAAATTATTGAAATATTTCTTAAGAGAAGATTTTAATCTTTATGATAATGTTTCAAGGATTATGTTTATATTTCGTTTCTACTTCAAAAAATATATACACTTTTATTATTATATTTTTTAAAATTTTATTTTTTTTATTTTTACCCAGTTTTAAAAAGTACACTTAAAACTAGACGCTTTAAAACCAAAACGAACATAACCTATATCATCGTGATTTCAAGATTTTTTATTGGATAAAACTTTATGGGTTCGAACTTTCCAAATCCTACCCATATAATTAGTAGTCTATTTACATATATAATGATTTATAGTTTTTAGTTTCTTTTATTTCATGCATATTTTGATTCAAAATATTATTTTTTAACAAAATAATCAATTTAAAATATGATAAAATAATAAATAATACACTTATTTATTTATTATTATGAAGAATAGCTAGTCAACGATTGCACCTAACTAGCCACCTCGTATTTAACATTGTATTTACCATGTTTTGTTGAGTACTCTAATAGATTATATTGTTTACACGCTTTTCCCACGGGACAAATAAAAGTAGATCTGTTTTCAAATGGACATGGCATTCAAAACTGGAATTAAAAATTATAAATTAAACATATTTGACAAACTATCACCAGCAACTTCCTAGTTGACAGGCAACATATTCAACAGTAACACGTTATCCCAAGCAACTTCCTAGTTGACAATAATCTTATGATACAGAAAGAGCTTTAGATCCAAGGCTACGTTTGTTAGCTATATTTCACATTTTTTCATCAATCCATTTTATACAATCAAGTATGTTGCGCTGCAAAATTTTCTTTCAAATTTAAATTTAAAATTATCCTCTTACATGTATAATTAATTAATTATTTTTCAACTATTATATATATTTACAAGTAAATCAATACCTATATATACATACTTACTTTCATATTTATATATACTTATATTTTTAAAATAATCATTATCTATATATATTATTATATTATTCAATCATTATTATAATATATGTATATTTAAATATATAAATTCAAATAATCATATTATTGTTTATATCAAAACTTTCATTTCAAACATAATATTTGATACAACCTATTAAATATCATCTCCTCACCATGGTTTTCGAAACTGGCCTAGCCCGACAGGTTCGATCAAGAACCAGCTAGGAGTTCATGCCGATTATAATACGAAAATCATTGTACATTTTGACTCATTTTGAACCGGTTGAAACCAAAAAAACTGGTGACCTTATTGAATCGGTTTGGACTGGTTCTTTTCTTTCAAAAAACAAAAAATTTGAGAAAGAGAAAAAAATGAATGCATTTTTTCAAATAAAGTCATCAGTCTCTTACACTTATAGAAGAATTTTTCTCAAACAAAGCTCTCAATCAACCTCATGCCTCATGCACTGCATGAATTTTTTGCTAACAGGTCTTTCCGTCTCAGTTTTCATGACTTTAGGCCTTCTGTATTAGAACTTGAATTTATATTTTAAAATTTATGTATTTATCATAATAAATATTTTATATTATATAAAATATACTTTTATTTTATAATTTTTATTAAATAATTTTGTGTAGAAAATATACAAACTTAAATATAGAAATATATATGTGTGTGTATCTACATATAATATATTGTAGTATAGATCAATCAATTTTTAAAAATGATTAAATTAATTAAATCAATAACTCAGTAAATTGATCAGTTAAATAAAAACATGGCTCCCACCAGACCCCCGAACATAACCAAGAAGACAAGCGATGTCATGATCAAAAACCACCATCCGTCAATAATTGAAAACCTAATTCTTTATCCCTTATTGTGACCCTCAAGATGTCATTAATTGCACCCTTACCTTTGGATCCAATCTTTGTCACAGTTCTAATCATTTAAGTTAAATTGATATTAATCTCATGTTTTATTTACTTATATATAGACATATATATATATATATAAAGAAACAAGAAATAAAATATCCATTTAATTTTTTTAAAAAAATTCAAATAACCAATGCCAATTTTAGTTCTTTAAATAAATTTTTTTACTCGATTCAGTTTATATCTATTGAAATTACAGTACAAAAGCATATGATATCTTCAGAGCAATTTAAGATTTTTTTCAAAAAATAAATAATTCTTTTCTAGATTTTTAACATACAACTTAACGATACTTACACTCACCTTTTTAAAGAGATTTGTGCTGCTTTCTCAATTTCCGGGGATCTCAAATTAGGTATAATAAGGATTTTTGAGTGAGGACAGTTTAACAGATGTGAGGGCAAATTCAGTGCATTGGCCCCATTTGTTTGAGTCTGCTTTTCCCCTAAAGCCATAGCAAAAAAAGACACAGTTTGGTAATGAATGGGGACGTGTTTATATGGGATTTGCATATAATTTAGCAGCAGTTATTGTATGACATAACATGCCAACCAAAGTAGGGTAGCCTATTAATTATAGGCCTTGGGAAGCCATGAATCTTGTCCAGGAATTTATTTTATGGACTATTGAAATTCAAGGACACAAACTATAAATATCTAAGCTTTATGAATTATAGAAATATATATATATATATATATATATATCTATATATCTCTCTCTCTCTCTCTCAAAAAATTCACATTGATGCGGGTTATAAAATTACAAAGAATAATGGTAAAAGGTTATCCAAAATAAATTTACTAATGTATTTGTATGACAACTCGAGCATGTGGTATATTGACATATCAAAACTCAAATTTGAGCCTGAACAAGTATTTCTTATTGACCTCATGTTCAGCTCAATAAAGAACAATGTAAACTTAAATTTGACTTGTTAAAGTTACAATGGTTAAATGTTAAATATTGCAACAGATAAATTAAAATAATAATTTAGAAATATCAATATAATAATTAAATATTTAACAAGAAAACTCGATAAAGCTCAATGATCTTGTAGATATTCTGATTGCCCGTGAACTTGACTCAAAATGTCAATTGATTAGTTTGAGTTTGGTTAACATTGAATTCAAGGCAAGCAATTAACTATTTTTTTTGCAAATTAGTATGAAGTTGCTAGGCCAAACTTTCGCCCTTAATCATTATTATTCTAAATACATACATATATATATATATATATATGTAGAGAGAGAGAGAGAGAGAGAGAATAAATATGACAATTTAAAAAATCCACTTCCTAACTAAGAGAATGTGTACTAGAGATGCTAGATTTAGTGAAAATATATGAGATGTTATTGTGACAAATGTTATAATTTTATATTAAAAAAAATAAAAAATTAATTAAATAATAAAATTTTAACATTTATGATAATTTTAAAAAATTAGTGTATTTTTATCGAATGTAACCGTCTACAAGATCGTACTAGACACTGCTAGAGAGGGATGACACAGATCATGGCACATGGGATGATCACACTTGAATTGTTGTCTCAAAGTGGACGTAGGATGTCATCAGGGAAACATCAACAAAAGCTGTTGGTTGATCACTTTTCAGTTCTATTTTATATCCCTTCCCCTCCCCTGCACTTCGTGCATGAGATGAGGGAGACCTATCAGGATTAGTGTAATGATTATCTTTGATTAAAGTAACTGGTAAACAATCTTTTATGGGAATACAATTATTGTATGTCTACTGTTTCAAAAAATAAAATCATAATAAAATAAAATAAAGTTTGTTGGGCATTAGTGATCTTTTTGTCCAGGTTTGATTCACAATTTTGATTTTCTCCCGTTAAAATTTATTAAATCTACATACATATACACACATAAATTTACAAATATTATATCAACTAATCATTACTATATATTTTATATCTATATAAAATTCAAACAAATCAAAATTTCACAACTGAACATAATTTTAATCTCAATAATATTTCTATCATTTTTCATTTACATCTATATAAAATTCAAACAAATCAAAATTTCACAACTAAACATAATTTTAATCTCAATGATATTTCTATCATTTTTCATCCTCCAAAATTTCCTACATAGCCATTTTTGAGTCTAATATAAGTAGTTGCTGCACCATTATTTTATATAATATTTCAAAATACTAATCCATTTGATGTATAATAAATTATCTCAATTTGTTACATGAAGACATAAAATAAGGATGTCATTAGATGGGGTGTCCGTCTTTAAAAATTGATTTTGTCTGAGGGAGGAAATGAATTTTTGGAAATAAATAGTAAGAAATTGTGCGTGATTGGATGAGATTTTTGGAAAAAAACATAATAATATTGTTTTTGTAAAGGGAATAATAATAGATGTTTGATATAATAGTTATATGCGTTTATTAAAATAATGTAATGTGTAAATGAAATGAAATATTGTTAATAGAAGAGAGTTATACGAGAAGATTTAGAAATCAATGCAATAGATAACTATATTGTTGGATGGGGTTTAGGTGTTTGTGAAGAAAAAAAACGATGGGAATTTTTCACAAAAATTAAAAAAATAAACCTATTATTAACGTAACACAAGACCAAATAAGATGGCGAGTCGAAAAAAAAGCACATATCCAGAGGATTTCATTGCAATTCATCATCTCTAAATTTTTAAGAACAAATCTTAAATCTAATAAAATGCTTGTATAAAAATTAGTTTTGAGCTTTTAATTAACTTTATGATAAATTTTTAGACTCAAAATGATTGATCTAGAAAATCTAAGAAGATAATATTGACCAAATTCGGAGTTTTTACGAATTCATTTTTAAATTTACAAGTTCACGCATGATTATTTAAAAGTTTAATCTTGCATATTCACAGTCATTTTATTGAATCTATTCTCCGACTTTATTATTTCTTTTACGATAAGATAAATTTTTCAAATAATATAAAAATATAATTTTATTTTCTGGCTTACTTTTATTACTAAAAATTGTTAAAAACTATTTAATATTGTTATATATTTATATATATATATATATATATATATCTGTGCTATTATATTATTAATAAGCTCTTGTTTGGTCTTTTAACGATTTGTCTAAAATACTTTTCATGACTAATCTATTTCTAAATTATCAAGTCTTTACCCTATAATAACAATATTTAATCTTTTAATTTTTTACCCATTATATTTCTATTATCTCAATTAATTAACTAACACCAACTAACTCATCATAATTTTGTAAAAATTTGAATTGAGGTTTAATGGCTTTTATTTTTTAATATCTTGTTAATTCATCATTAATTTATTAGTGATATGTCCTTTAACGCTAAAAAAAATGAGAGATATTAGAATGACATTTGATTGTATATTTACTTTTCACACTAATTAATGAGATATTGATTTTTATATAAATATTCTGGCAAAGTTTTTATGCATATAATTTTGATTGACGAAATATTATATGTACTATGTGTTTTGAATTAAGAAACTTTATTTATAAGGAGTTATGAATATAGACATAAGGTTTTTTTGGTACTTAATCGCTAAAATCGATTTATATGTTACAAATACTCTAAAAGGTATTAGAGAGTCAACACGATTTGTACACCTAGAATTTGTATAATAAGTGTCATATCATTTGATATAAGATACTGAAAATAAATATGTATGGATATGTCATTAGAGAATGAATATTTAAACAATAACTTGCAGAAGGAAACAGTAGCATAGAATTCACTCTTTGTTGTTGATGTCTTACTTTGTGATAGTATTAAGTGCGTTAGACCTTAAATTTGAAATGACATGATTATCTTTTACGCATAACGGTCAACGTGTTATTAGGATATTAAGAGCCAATATTTATTTAGATATGAAATAAAGTCATGGACCCAATGTGTTGTTACCTAAGTGCGTATAGTGGCATGCATGTATTCAATATAAGATTTGTCTTCTTACAAGTGAGTAAAGCGTTGCCCTATGCAGTTAGTGTTCTACACAATGAAAATCTTGGCCACTGTAGTGTATAATCAGAAAGAGTTTCTAATAGAAACATCATGTAAACAAATTTATAAGTTTGATTAAATTTATAATTCTTGCTCAATTGAGATAAAACAAAATAAAATATCTATATCACATGGTACTTATGATCGATAGAATTTTTTGTGATCCCTTTCACCTCGTCTTAAATAAGTTACGATATCGGCTGCAGGCCATGCATTATTTATATCCTTCGAGTTATACTCAATACCAATTTAAGAATAAACTTAAAGAGTCACATACAAAAAGTTGTTGTGTGTGATGAATGTTAAATTAGTGGGTAGCATAATTTATTTGGTGGCTATTGTATTGAACCCAATAAATTACCATCATTTTTATTAATGATAAAATCATTAATTAAAAATAAAACGAGAACTTTAATTATTGAAAAGACAAAACTCGAATGAAATTATATAAAATCAATCATGTTTGTTAATAATAAGATTATTTACTAGAAACATGATAGTTTTTGATTTAATTAATGAGATAATTAAGTTGAAGCTTATCATTTCATTAAGCTTTAATTTTTAATATAATTAATAATGGAGAGGTCTTAATTATTAATGGAGGTTAATAATTAATAGTTGTGAATTACAATTATTAAAGAGTTTAATAATTAAAATATACATGAGCCAATAATTATTAAAGGTTCATGTAATGAGCCTATGAAACCTATAATTAGTATGCCTTAATGAATTAATATATATACATGTTATGAAAGAGTTTAAACCATGAAAAATCTTATAATTTTTTAGTGTCACCATCCAAACAAGAAGGAAAATTATTTTAACCACCATTTATATCTCTTCTTGCCGCTAAAAGTCTTCAAATTCAAAGAAATTTGAGTTAGAGCCTTGCAAAAGAAATTTTACAAGTTGTAGAAGGTGTTCATCATCACAATAACTGTGTGTAAACTTGAGGACCATAATTTAAAGATCGCAAACGTGCTCATTAGAACATGATTCCATGAGTATGTTTTTTTCAATTATTTTTAGTACTTTTTAGTTGATGCATATTCTATGATAAATGCAAAACGAGTTTGGCATGCTATTCTATTGCATTTATATTGTTGGACTTATAGTTTAGAAATTTTAAAATTTGACCCTAGACCGTTGAAACCTAACATAACTATCAAAATATATAGGTTATTTATTATCATCTCAGACATTCACACACCTATTATATTATAAAAATATAATGTTAATTATATTGTATTTTTGTATTTATATTTAAATTAAGAAAATGCTGACATAAAATTTTTTATATTTATATAAATTTTGAATAAATTAAGTTAAATATTTGCATATTATTTATTATAAATTTACCATTAAAATTTTGTTATATTAATAACAGTTTTATTTAATTTTGATTCACTTATAGAATACACACTATTTCTAGTTAAATAAATGAATAATCATTTAACTCACTCAAGTTTGAATTCTTTATTCGAGGACAGTGGTTAAGTGAATATACGATCGAAATTTAAAACATATATTACAAATAAAATGATTATGAGAACAAGTGGCTAGATAAACATTAAAGAGATATACAATAAATTTTATTAATCACTTAGAGGTGGCCCCTGTGATTGCTGATTTATTTGAAAAAAAAATAATTTATCCTCAGGATTGCAATTTGCACAATACCTCTTCTAGACGATAGACCTAGTTGGTGAGCCTCTTTCTGCTCAAAGTCGAAATGTTGCTCTATCCTGTACCGAATTTTTAATTAAAATTGAAAATATATAATACATTTTAAGTACTAAAAATAATAACTGGGAGTTAGTGATATCATGTGGCCAGGTGAATGATATGCATTTTATGCGTATACGGAATAATTTATAAATTATACAAATTTAGTAACTTTAACAATTTATATCATTATTAAATTTTTAATATTAAAATTAAAGTATTCAAACTTAATATTAAATAAGAAAATCATAAAAAGTTTGAGGACAGAAAAATAAAAGAAAATAATTATAGTTGTGTTACAAAAAATAAACAATGAAAAAAAAATAAATATGAAATGTATTTTAGTCCATAAGCGATTACTGTTAGTTAATTTTAAGTGTTCCCAATTAATATAATAGCTTGGATTGTTATTATTTTAATCTAGGATTTGTCATATCAAATAAAATGTAAATAAAATTTTATTTTTTGGATGTTTAAAAGAAAAAAGGGCACACACGTATATAGAGAGAATAAATTACGCATGATTAATAAATTGCAATACATGATTCAGAAGTCCAAGTTGTAATTGAAAGTCACTGATTTATTAGTAATAATATAATAATACATTTTTTAATTATGGACTAATACAATGATATATAGAAATTAATAATGCAGAGGCAAACCATGTGGGTAAGTCTGCAAAACAGTTCAGTATACTATTTATAACAATAATGTTTATCCACAACTGGGTTATGTTCGGGAAGGGGGTTTCGAGACGAGATAATTTTTTGTACAGGCTGTGTTAGGATAAGTAATATATTTAATTATAAAATTTTTTATATTTTAAAAATTTTAATTTATTAAAATATATGATAATAATTATGTAATTTAATAGTATAAAGAAATAATTATTAATTTTTAAAGCATAAATATATATAAATGTGAGTGTATATATGTATAAAATATATGTATGGATTTAACTGTAAATAAGTGTAATGATTGAAAAATAATTAATTAATTATATATATAAGAAATAAAAATTTTGAATTTGAATTTGAAAGAAAGTTTTATTTAATTGTATATTTAGAAATGTAAACTGAATGAGATGTTGGGAATTGAATAATGGATTCCAAACATAGCCTTTTAGTAGATCAGAAAACAGAATTTGTCAAATCGTTTATATGTAAGAAGAATTAATGTAAATTTAAATAAATAACACCGTTTCTTCTACGAAATTAACCACAACAATAAGATAATTTTGTCTTAGAAAAAGGAGAAAGGAAAATTGAAAGCTACTTTGCCATTATCCAAAAAACAATCAAAGTATAACTAAAATATAATAAATGCATTAGTGAAACCCTAAAATGCAATAAACTTAATGAAAGATTTTAGAAAGCACACAGTTATGGTCATGAAACCTAAATTGGAAATATAATAACATCAATTTTTTTGGAATGTGAATTATGAAGTTGAAATCTTGTTTCTTTTATGATCAATAATGGCATTAAGCATTATCTCAATATCGATTCACATATTTTCACACTATTCATAAAATAATCCCACCTCAAAAACGCTCAAAAATGCCTTTCAAAAACAACTTATAAAATATCAAAAAAAATTATTATTATTTAATGGGTTTATGATGTCAAAACTATACAAATCAAAAAACAATAAGATAAATTTGCAAAAAAATTAGATTAACTTTGTAAAATTAAATCTGTATTGTCAAAGAGACTTTATCCCGATAAATAATATTGATGTCCTATAATTCCTACACACAAGTTAAACACAAACCAAGTAGAGACAATAGATCCAACTCCTTGGACTAATGGTAATATTAGTCCAAAATATGTAGTACTGTGTACACTAATTAGGGCTTTTAGCAAACATCATTATGACAAATATTGTACGAATGGTATAAATTGCCCTTAAATTATTGTGATTATTCTAAACTCCTAATTAATATTCTATGTTAGTGACTGTCATTATATCATTTTCAAAATTCCAAAGTTCCCTAGATTTCAATTAGTACAAACACGCATGTGAAGAATCAAATGGACACAGTCCCCTAAAACCCTAATTAGGTCTTGGAATAAGCATATAGGGCTGCTCACTTACACACCGTTTGTACCCTAACGCCCTAATACCCCACCTAGTCTCATACTATAAGATAATCTAGAAAATAGTATATTATATTTCTTGCATCTAAATTAATTAAAGAAGTAATTGAATAAAGGATCAAGAACCAATTTAAGATGTATTTGTTATGCTATTTTACTCAAAACTTCTTTCGACTGAATTAAAAAGTACGAAAAAAAACTCTATATATACCCTTCTATTTGAAAACAAATGGGTAAAATCATCACATAATTTTAAATTATTCAAGTGGGGACAAAGTGCCAATCTGTGATCACGCCTAAAGGCTAAAAGGTTGCTATATACACTGATTATCCCAAGTGGCTTACTTTGATTTATGAAGGGAGACATTAAATAAATTAATGGAAGAATGAGATATGAACTTTAAAAAGAAATGGGATTAATAAAAAGTATTAGTTCACGATTGATAGAAGTCAAAAAGGAGAGGGGTTTTGGAGTGGAAATTTTTTGTTAATTCCAAGGTGGTTCTTCATTCAAAGCTCAAGGATCAAGGTATAATAATACGAGTAGAAAGAGCATGATGAAGATTGAAGCACAGATCTATCTCCATGTCCCACCACAAAACCCTCACCTTCCTCCACTACCCTTAATTTTAGGCATTAGTTGCTGTTCTTCTTTCTTTACTTAACTATAAGATTATAATTAATAATTTATTATTGGTTCGATGATAATAACTGTAATAAAGTTGGCTTAATATGAGGAAATGGGCGTCGTATTCATAAGGAGTAGGTTTCATAAAAAATATTGAAGGGTTGGGAGAAGATTATATAGCATCACATATTTCTGTATATATATATGCATTGTGTGTAAACTTATAAATGAGATTATCTAATTTTATTGAAATTAAATTAAATTTTTAAAAAGTGTTAGGACGATGGATTAAAGCGTTAAAACTTATAGTACGTCTAAATGATGTTTAGATTAGAAATAGAAGTCAAAATATTATTGTTAATGGTTGATATCCGTTTATATTTGATGAAATAAAAAACAATATTTTTTGGAAGGTGTTTGGAATTTATCTTTCTTCCCCCAAATCCCACGAGCAAACGCGCCAATGTTTGGATAGAAAACCAAAAATGGAGTTGTCAGAGGGTTTGCGTTGCCATCTCACGAGCAATTACTCAATAAAATTTCTAATTTATTATGTTGTTGCTTTCGAAAAAAATGATTTTGAACTAGTAATTTAAGTAATAAGAAGTGACTTAAGTAAGAATCTCATAGCAAGCTTCCAAGGAACGTAAACCATTTCCATACTCTCCATCTCTCTTCCAGCACTAAATTCTGCAAAAACTTTACTAAGGATCTTTTTTCTTTTTTAAAAAAATCAAATAATGGTTTGTTTATTTGTTTATATTTTCTAAAATAGCATACATATCAATATTAGATCCAAAAGGCTTCTAACGCATGGGTAAAAATTTTGTTTCATTTTCCTTATGAAAAAACAAAAAAATCTTCCTGTATATCTATATTAATTTATCTTCAAGGGAAAACATTGACACAAGATTTTCTATTTCCCTTTTTTGTGCTATTTCCTTTCGCAAAGATTTTATTTAATTTTTGGACATTGTAGGGAAGATAAATTTACACGTCAATTTTTTCGTTTTTATCCACAAAAAATCGCAAATATATAATTAAAAAAGTACTTTTAATAATCTAAAAAAGGAAAATCAGATTCTAAGTTTAAAGATCACTCCACCCTCCACACAAAATTCAAGAGCTTCTCATCTATCCTTTCCTTGTTTTTGTTTACTTCTCTTTTATACGACCCACAGGGATTCGCTTTAAGATTTATTATTATTATTATTATTAAAAGGAAGACAACGCGGAAGTTGTTGTGTTAGCCGAGCCGAGCCAAGCTAAGCCGCCAATATAATTAACGCCAGGGTGGCTAGCAAAGATAATGCAGATAACGATGACGGAAGCTGATTGACGGCAAGGATTGTCCGTTAGCCTGTGACGGACGGGTTCGTAAACGTATCAGATATATTCAATTAAAGACACTTTATATCCAATTTCTACCACTAAAAGCATAGAATTGCACATTTTCGAATATGTTTTTTAAAATTTATATAAAATTGAGATGTAAATAGAAATACTTAGAGATAAAAAAAAAAAAGAACTCAAAATAATAAGATTTGCGTTTGACTTCATGTAAAATAAATAAACTTTGTCTTAATATTATCAGAGATGTTACAATTTTACTAAGTATTTTTCTCATTTTTCATTGTACGATTGTCTAGGAACACCTTGGGCAAATAAACTAAGTGCACATATTATGGAGACATGTAGCAATGATTCATAGTCAGCGATGTACCCTTTAAAACTAATATATAATAAGCGATGTTAGTGGACATTATTGTTGTATACGTACCTTTGTAGTTATTAATAAAATATTAATTTTTTATATCAATATCTTGACAAGTTTATTTTTAGAGGTAAATTTTGTTGGGTGTAAAGTATGGTATGTATTTATATGATTGAGTTAAAAAGTTTTTTTCGTAAAAGGTTATAAATATACGGACGTAAGGTTTTTTTAATACTTAATCATTAAAATCAATTTATCAATCATAAATATTCTAAAAGTCATTAGAGAATCAGTACAACTTGTATACTTTATTTTTGTATGACGAGTGTCGTGCTATTTAATATAAATTATTGAAAATACATGTGTGTGAATGTGTCATTAGAAAATGTACATTTGAACAATGACTTGCAAAACGAAGTAAACACATAGAGTCTTCACTCTTGCCTATCAATGTCTTGTTTTATGTACTGTGCACGTAACGTTCAATATGTCATTAGACTTGAGACACATAGTTGTATTATGTGTTTAACAATTAATGCATCATTAGGATATTAAGCCATTCTAGTATAGAATATGGTCATAAGCTCAATCTGTCATTACCTGAATGTGTATAAAGGCACATGTAAGTTCAATAAGAGTTTGTCTCTTTACAAGTGAATAAGACATTTGTTCTATAAAATTAGAATTCCATTAGATGAAAGCCCTTAGCTAGGACAGTGTATGATTGGTAAGGAATTTCTAATAAAAATATTTATCTCATGTGGTAACGCAAATTGATCATATGAATATGAGTTTCTCTAAATCTATTATTCTCACTTGATTAAGGATAAAGCATAACAAAAGGTTTATATGTTATGAGATTCATGATCAAAAGGATTCATTGTGATCCAATTCAATTTATTTTAAAAGGGCTACGATATGGGTCATGCGCTATTCGTTACCTATATCTTTTAAGTTATACTAGTTGCTTATTAAAATAAATTTAAAGAGTCACATATAAAGGTTACAACACACGACAAAAGTTATATTGGTGGGTTACAAACGAGACTTGAGAAGACTCGTGAAATAATTTATTTAGTTGTAATTAGATAAATTTAAATAAAATTGTCATAATATTTGTTAATGATGAAATAATAAATTAGAAGTATTATAAATATTTAATTTAATTAATGAAAATTAATTAAATTAAATGAGTTAGATACATTTGGGCCTTAATTATTTATGAAGGCATATGAGTTTATTTATTAATGAGATTAATAACTAATAATTTATAGGCTAATTTTTATATCTCCAAATTCTAGTGTCATAACTATTTAAAGAGATTGCTTGAAGAGTTCAAACTCACTTTTAAGAGAAAAATCCATGCACCACTCTAAGCAAGAAAAGAAACATACCCTACCCACCATCTTGTACTTTTTTTCTTATCCAAAAATTCTTTATAACTTAAAAGTGTTTTCTTTAGAGATTTGTAAAAAGAGTTTTGTAAGGTGTAGGAGGAACTCATCGTCGTTCCAACTGTGTGGATGATTTAAAGATCAGGGTTTGATAGCCACGACTCAAAGATTACAAACAAATTTGTTAAAGACGTTTTAAGAGGTAAAAATTATACCTTTATTTATTTATGCAATATTTTATGTGTTTTGCAACAAAAATAAAAAGGATTTGTTTTGTTTATTTCCATTGTTTTTTGTGATTGAAAGTTTTAATTTTTACTTGCAAATACCAACAAAATCCAACAGTGCCAACCATTAAATACCTTGTTATACAAAATTAATCAACTATTTGATCCAATTTTGCAACAATCCAAATCAATTCTTCCAAATATACCATACATCCAAATATTATATTTTTATTTCTTTTGATCTCTTATTTTTACACTATTCCTAATGCTGTGTTTGGTTTTTGAAATTCATAGAAGAATAGAAAAGAAAATGTTAAGGAAAATGTTTTTGCTTGTTTGGTAGAAAAGAAAAATTCTATAGAAAAGAAAATTAGAAGAAAATTATAGTTTAATAAGGAAAAATTCATTTTCCTCACAAATAGATAAGGAAAATAAAAGGAAAATTATTGTAACTCTTATTCTGCCATTCAAAAACTTCATCAACTCTATTTCTTTTATTAATTTGTTCATTATTTTTTCTCAAATTATAAAAACAATTCAATTCTAAGTTTTTACTAATTTTATTTTATTTTTCTAAATTTTTCTTTCTTCATTGAAATTCTTTTTCACCAAACAATATATAAAACTTTGAATTTCTTTTATTTTCTTTTCCTTTCTCAATTATTTTCCTTTCCATACTCAATTGCTTAAACCAAACATACTGTAAGTATCCGTGCCAAATATTTTTCACCCCTGAATTGATCCAAACATTGTGCTATACGTGGCATAAACTACAAATGGTCTAACAATTTAAATTTCCTCAACTTATATGCTATCTAAATCGAGTATAGAACAAGGCCATCCACTTTCATTAATAGAATAAAGGCAAGAAAAGGTTATTTTGAAAAATTAATTTATTACGTCTGTTCGGTAAAATTATTTATTCAGCTTTTTAACTATCACATGGCAAACTTTAGTTATATTATTAACTTTTATTCTTTAAAATATATAATTAAATCAGATAATAGCAACTAATGAAATATAGGCTCCTTTTTGTCATCTTTTCTCACTAACTCACTAACACGTCTGTTTTGCTACTCTATTCCTTCATTTATGGGATACAATAAATTAGCCAAAACATAGTGAAAATTTTCATTCTTTGGAATCAGCAGATCTTGCTTTCTAATAAAAATTATTTTGCTTTCCCACTAGGGAATCTTTATTTCAATGAAGACCATTGCATTGTATTGTAACATATCGGGCTACCCTTTTAAAAATGGAATTACAAAATCTGTGGGAAGATTTTACATAAATATTTAGGAAAATCTAATCTCTCTCTTTTAAATAAGAAATAGCGATTTCTATTGAATGACAATAGATAATAAATTGTAACGTAGGAATATGAAATTTGTTTGGGCCTGCTAAACTTTGCAAATATTGGACTACTAGTGAGGTCTAAACATTAAATCTGCAGCCCAATGTTTTATTTCATTGGGTCACAGATGGATCCAATATATGTCCTTAACGAATACTAGGCTACATTCGTTTAGTTCACTACTTAAAAACATATTAATATGTATATATATATATATATATATATATATATAAAATCACAATCCACAATTAATAATCAACAGTTTGTTTACCTTATTATTTAGAATTACAAAAATTATTTACAAATTTTAAAATTAATTATTTTAAGTAATATAATAAAAAAAATAGAAATAGAGAAAAAATTTAGAGAAAATACATATAAAAATAATTTAATGCCAAAGAGAAAAATATATTATAGAAAAATGAAAGCAAAAATAAGAATTATATTTTTAACAATATAGTATAGATACCTAATTATTCACATAGGCTGTTTGGGGTAGGGTTTTACTCGAAAATGATATTTTATTAGAGTTGTGTTGAGATGAATTATATGTTAAGTAAGATTTTGATTTTATGAAAATTTTTAATTCGAACATATGTATAAAGTTTTGATTTACTGTTATCCGTAGTGATTATGATGCCTCCTTTCCTTCATGTTGATATATTTTAAATGCTTATACTAATCACAATTCTTCTTATTGATCTTCCTAGCTTAGTACCAACATTTTCATAAACTTCTTCTATGATCATATAACATTGATTTGTCTTCCTTATAAGCAACATAATGGATACTTATGTCTATATAGGATCAATATATTTTTTGTACGATCGATCCTTCAAACTGTGATAACAATTTTAATTTAATCATATATTTTACGTCAAATATAATAAGAAATTATTTTCAAATCATAGATATAATAAAATAATGTATTGAGAAATCCTTCCATGGGCAAGTTGTCACAGCATTATTCCTCAATAATCGTTTTGGGCGACACTTAACTCTTCCTCCACCACTTATAGGTAGTCAAGTCAACATCCCTTCACTCAAGTGAACATATGTAAAGAATGTAATAATCTAATTTGGAATGTATAAAGGGTGCACAAGAAATTAGGGAAAAACACATTTTTTTTACTCAAAGAACACTTGCTGGTTACAAATGAACTCCCCACCCCCTAAATGAATGGTGGTGATCGAAATAATCTAACAATTTGCACTCTCTAGAATGATTTACGTTCGTAACTTTCTATGAAACTTTCTTTTAAGTTCCAGGACCCTCCTACATGTTTCTAAAATACTCTTGCATTCTTCTACAATATTATTCTTCCAAACGCTATAAATACTTCTACATGACTATGTTTTAAGATTTTTAGTAGCATCCGAGCTCAAGTGACAATAAGATAACATAGTCCCATCAGACGCTTGGAACTTGAGGCGTGACTCTCTTCCCACTGAATTTGGCAATTCCCCCATCCCCACATGTTTTTGGCTTCACTGGTTTGGTTGCACTCTCATTCTGTTGCTTGATAATCTCCCATTTAGGCTGACCATTCTTTTCCAATGTAGTTGGCATCACGCCCTTAGAGTAATTAATTAACTAGTTTAATATAATAAAAAATATGTTTTAATCTTTCTATCAATTAAAATAAAATTTTTTATACTTTTGTTTATTAATTTGATTTTTTTTCATATTTTATGATTATTTATTATAAGAAAAATATTAGTTTTGTGAGAAAATGCATATTTCATCAAAATTAAAATGTATATTTTTAAAAAATTAATTCTTTTATAAGATTTTTTCTTTTAATTCTAAGTATAGTAATCAAATCACTAATTTAGTGAACTAATTTTTAAATTAACCAAACTTAAAATTATATATACATTTGAATTATTTGACATTTAACATAACTAATTTTAATTTATAATTTATTTCAGTTAAAAGAATATATATTTTTGTTAGTTTATGATTTATTTTAATTAACAATATATATATATATATATTTCTATGTATATAATAAATATAATTATACATTATTTAATTAATATAAGGAGTGGGGTGGGGGTAGGTTCCCCATCCCCCACCCCATTTAAAAGCGAGGTGAAAATCTCCCCCAACCATTGCCTTCGCCTCACCTCGACACCCACCCCACTTCTCCTCTTGCGCAGCCAGTGTCCATAGTTACCCACCTCATTATCATCCATAAACCGAAGCTATTTGCGGAAAAAACAGAAGAGGACTAACCCTCCCCCCCTTTAAGCATCAAGCGTGACACTTTATGTAGTCTTTCTTAACATGAACTCCTTACAAAAGAAACACTTTCCTTTGGCTTTCCTTTTACCAAAAGGCCTTTATTTCTTTCAAAAATTTACAACCATGATCTACTTTTCTTTTATCTCATAGTTCAAAAGGCTAACTGTTAAGTGAGTACTTTCTATCTTATGAAGTCACATTCAATCCTCCTCTTTAACCGCATGTGAGCAAAGTCCATCCAGTGTTCACTAATCCTTTAGACAACCATGATTTATCTCAAACAAAGTGATTTGAGGAGACAAAGAAATCAACACCAAGTGTACCTAAGAATCCTCTAGAACTACAACTTTCAGCATTTTTCAATTTCCCCACAAGACGAAAGATATCTAAATGTACTGCCTTATGTTATCCTCACCCTTATACTTTATGGAGCTAAGTTTCCTAATGGCAGCATCTTTGTCTATCTTTTGGCCTTTGGAAAAGCGACTTTAAGAATATCTAAAAACTTCTTGGTGCATATATGTTCAAAAAGTGTTCAAAAGTTTTGGATACTGCATTTTTTATGATCATCAAACCTATGAGACTGGACATTTCCCACCTCTCATATGCCTTTGTCTCTTACAAGATACTTTTCTTAGTAGGTATTGCTCATTTAATTACCCTCAATGTAAAGTTCAGATCGATACAGTCAAAACCATTCTTTATTTTATTTTTCCAAGATTTAAAAATGTATATAACTTAATATTGGAATGCTATTAGGGATGGTATATAATAAGTTCACACTTAATTAGCTGAATAGAGAATAATTATACATGTAGGTAGCTCACAATTATTAAACTAAATACACTATATTAACATACAATAAAAACAACGCCCCATCTTTAAGGCAAATAGCATGCCATCAAATCTAGCTATTGGACAGAGATTTGACTCGCATAATTGACTTGTTGTAATCAATGGCAAGATCTAGCTAAGCACTTAGCCTTCCCTTAGGCCAACTAGGCACTCACAACAAACACCTAATAGCTATTAATGCTCACTACTGCATGTATACGCCATCTTCTACTTGATAGCCTTCCTTTTAGCTGACATGTTGCTAGCATGAGAAAGACATATACCACCTTAGCAAATCGCAAATGAAAGACCTACATGCCAAAGGCCACTTTGGTAACTATGTTGCTTCAACCAAACAAAATAAAGAGACGGGCACACTCAAAATCAAACAATCTATATCATTAGATTGTTACCTTAATTCACCGTAACTTAGGTCATACTCTTCCTCAAACACCACCCAAAAACATCATAAATTGTCATCGTATGTCAAAACACAAAATTGTATACCATAGACAATGGACTAGATGTGATTGGGCTAAAAATATGTTCTATCATAGCACTCACTACAACCACACGACAGTTAACGCTGCTACACGACATCACCTAATGGGCTACACAATGCCCACTCAATGCAATAGCATGACAATACCTACAATTGCACGACAACACCCAACAGCTGCACTGTGGCTGCTCAATGGGCCGCACAATGCCACTCAACGCTGGATGCTGGATGCTACCTAATGCCAAATGCTGGACACCCATTGCTACCTAATGATAGACACTCACTACTCGACCACACTTGACTGACCCCCTTTGTCGATTAATCAAAAACTTTTCATCAAAACTTATAGATTTTAATAAATCTATATGCATAAACCTCATGTTAAGATAAAAACCAATTAAAACATGCAACAATTCATCAAAATCCAAACTTTATGCATAAGATCAATCCCAAATTCATACGAATCCTAAAACCTTATAGATTCAAAATTTACGGTAAACTATCATTCAAATAACATGCTAAAAATCACATGATTGTTTTCAAGTAATTTCAAGACAATGGATCTGAATCATTTCTCGAAAATCACAAGCACCTAAGCACATACCTAAATCCATTATTTGTAGTGCGTGAAATAGGAATTGGTGGTCTTCTAATTGATCATACAATTGTTCAGAAGATGGAAGCAATGAAAACTTGTGAATGTTTTATCTACATGTATTAACCGACCAAATTTCTTTATTTATATCAAAAACCTAATGGGCATAAGAGTCAACTAGGACAATCAATAATTGGTAAATGAGCCTTTGAGATTCCACACAAAATAATTAAGTTACTTATACTTTATTTTAGATGGCACGGTCCATTTATTTTATTACCTTATTTGATCACTTGAAATAGGCTCAAACCTTATTATAATGAATATACATGAAATCCATAACTTCACAAGCCAAAATGCGTCAATCAAACACACATGATATGAAGTCCACCAAACTGACAACTAAAACACTCGCCATTATAATTCTTTTGGATAGGGAGGCAAGCTCAGTTTATGTTGACGTTGTAAAGTGCAACTCAAAGAGACTCTGACGGTCACGCTGTAGTGGCATTTCATGGATGCAAGCGTGTCGGTATTTGGGGCCCCCTTCTTTAGTGGGGTTTCCTATTGTTATTGATAGAGTAAGCTGAGAAAATCTAATGTGCCTTCAAATCTGGAAAAGGCAAACATCCATCTTGGAGGGTTATCTCTAACCAGGAGAAGTGAGAACCAATTAATCATGTAGATTTTTTCGCTCACTATTTTGAAGAGAACACACTTAACTACTCATCCAATCAACAAGATAAGGCCGCAGAAATTTGTATTAAAGCCCATAAGCAAGGCATTGGTTCTTTATGTGCTATTATAGATATTTTTTGGATCTATGTCGGATTACGAAACCATTTAAGGTTTGGACTTGATTTTTTCTAATTCTGTAGGTTGGGATCGCTTACCAATCCCGATTTACTCTCAATGAACTTTAGTGATAAGTGATTTCATTCATTTTGGGTCAACACATCAAATAAAGAGAACAAAAGTATCAATCAATATAGGCTGCTTTTACATATTCTTTTCTTGTTTGGCAGTCTTTTATCATCGGGCGATTGCTACTTACTAAATGATCGGACGCTTCACGGTACCTTATCAAGGACCAGCATCAGAATTAAAAATTCAAAGCTGATAATTGTGTCACTCATGTCTTCCTGAGATAGATTAGGCTTCCTACTGGCCTACCCAACTGCTAGATCAAGACAAACAGAATCCATAGCTTTTGTTCCCTACTGCTATTTGCTTCCCGTGATCCTAGTGTCGAGCGAATTGTGAACCATAAGTATTGGATGACAGAAAAAGTGCTTAAACATCCAGAACCAAGTACATATGCCCTCAAGATCAAGTCTATCTGTGGATCAGATATCTGGGTTGTGGGCTTTGGTGTTGCTGGCTGTTCCTCATCCCTTTCCTCAGCTGGATAATATTATTAAAGCACGCACTTGTGATCTCCTTGTGGGGCTGTGCCATGGTGTGATTCTTAAGCAGATATGGCAGTTCAAGTCACGAGATAATAATAAGGATTTGTATATAATGACCTGGTGTTGAGTTCTCCCAAATGGATTCTTATGATTGCCTCACTCCAGAAAGGGTGTGAGAATAATCGAGTTATGAAGGTGACGGGCCATCTGAGTTTGATGATCCCACCCACCCACTCGCTTGTGTAATCCATCTCTTTAACCTTTACTCGTCTATTTAAGAACACTTGAGCTTTTCATTCATTTGGGGTAAGAAGGTAACGGACACTTACAAAGGAAAGAAACGCATTAGAGGCAGTAAACAACTTTTTCTTTTGATACGGGTGCTAGCTAGTTCACAGCTAGCTAGCTTTTCAGGGTTTTGGGGGGGCAAAAAACACACCCAAGCACTCACACATGGAGGCAGCTTTGGAATTAGAAGATGATGTCATCTTTGCTGATCTGAGCTGGCAAATCTGTCTACTGATCATGGACGATGATGATGAAGTCTCTACTTGCTACAGGTCCAAATATGAGAATTATGTATACTTCTGAAAAGAAAGATAAATGTCATATTTTAAGTAATTCATCTATGTAAAGTCCAAAATTCACTCACCTTAAATCTGAAGTCCACTTTTCAAATAGACTTAGAGAAACGTGAACGGAGACATGCAAATTTTCCATGCAACTAATTTATACGAAGTTCAAAATCTTTATAATTTTTTCTAGTTTTTACCAATGAATTGGTTACTTTTTGCTTTTAAGATATTGATGCATGTAACCTATTTTTAGCTTAAGATAACACTAAAATGCAAAAGGGCTTTTGATTATTCAGGCCTTCACTCAAGCAGTTCATCCAGCAACACAAGCATCATTTCTTGGCCATGATCATCGGCAGACATGTTGCACAAGCGAGAGCAAAGACACTGGAGTTTTCATCCCTCGTTCGTCGTCCAATCCTAGAAGGAAAAACGCCAATCAAGGAAGAGCCACATCCTCAGCCAACAAGCTTCAAAGGTCTCCTGACAATAACTCAAAAGGGCTTCCTCAGATGGGCTATAATAACGGCATTGGTCCCTCCTACTATCTGTCTTCTGAAGATTTTGAGTGCGATTCTCTGGAATGGGCAATAGCTCAATAAAAAGAAGAGTTTAGGAGGATATGGTCATTAGTTTATATACAAGGAAAGATTTACGTTTGTTCTGGAGAGGTTTATGCCTCTCTAGAGGTGTTGGTGTTGTGTGGTGGGCTCACATAACAAATTTATAAAAACAAAAATTAGAAGAGAAGAAAATGGAGAGAAGAACATTCAAGAATTTTATGTTTCTCAACTCAATACTTTAGAAACTCTCTCTTCTACAATTTTATATTTTCCTTCTTTCTTCTTCTGGGACGGTGGTGATTAAGAAGATCTAACGGTTCAAATTAATCACCACCTAATTATTTCATCTATCCCTACCTAACTTACCAACTACATGAACATGGACACATACATTGTCTAAATACATCACCAACTCTATGTATCTAGATATTATTTCAATCTTTATACATACACACTCTAAAAGAAACAATTTTCAATACAAAATTAATTTATTTTTGATAAAAATGTTTGAAAATTAAGCTTAATTTCTAACGGTTGGAACTGTGGGATTATTATTATTTTCTGTAGAGAAGAATATTGTTATTTTGCTTGCCTTTCTTTCAAGTTTGAGACCTATTCTGCATTCTTGAAAAGCACCTGGATGTTTATGTAATAAATCAACCGAAAAATTGTGTGGATTGGTGAAATATGAAATGATGGCTGGTTGGCAATATTTGAGATTCATTTTATCATTTATGACTAAAAACTCTCTGCACTAATTAGTAGTTCCTAAGCATTTAAAAATGCTTGGTTAAAAAAAAGTAATTTTTACAATTATATTATCTTGTGATAAATTTTCATAAATTATTAAAGTTAAGTTCGGTCGTTGGCACTGGGCACATCACAATCATTTCTAAGTTGTTTAAATATAACATTATTTCGTTATTATTATAATTAATATTAATATATCTAAACAAATAAATATATATAGCAAAATAATTAAATATTTAAGCTTCCGGCCAATCATCATCCATCTAGCTCGCCACCGGACGCGCTGACCTCAGGGTCTGCGAGGAGGCGGAACCCATCGACGTGCTCGTGTGCAACTGCTACCATGGGTTTTTTGCGCCGCAGGAGCTGGACGAGATAGGGTTTATGGTCGACGCGAACACGATGGGGTCTTCTCGTTGGATTAAGGCCGCGTTGCCCAGCATGTGGAAGAATCGGAGGGTTCGCCTGCAAGAGAGATTGCCAATGATTTCGAGAATTTTCCTGTCAAACCTTTCCCTCTCATCTGCATCACACTCGCGCTTCCTGGTAACAAATTGCTAATCGCGCAAGCGACTTTAGCGTTGTCTAAAAGCGTGCATCTTATACATCACTTCCTTTTTGTTCTTTTCCCATTTTCCATTTTCCTATACCAATCCCAGAACGCGAGGAAAGGCATCAACTGCAAAAGAGCGAGAGGCATTTGAAGGAGACAGAGGAAGAGAAAAGAGCTATGGCTTCCTCTGCATTGCTGAAGCGAAAGGGGCTGGTAAAGTCAACGATCAACGGATTTCAAGCTTCAAGAGCGTACGCCTCGGTTTAAGTGGGCTCGGATGTCTCCCTCCAGAAAGCTCGCTCTTGGGACGAGGGCATTTCGTACCACTTCGCCGCTACTTCTCTTGTTCCTGGTTCTCCTGTAGCTGGAACCTCCGGAGCCACAAGAATCCTTAGTTAGAATAAAATGGGATAAAGACATTTTCAAGGTCCCCGAAATTTTTATCCAAAAAAAAAATTGTTTATTCAGTTATGACCTTCTGATTTGTTTTTAGGATTTTAGTTTTCAGTTGTTTTTGTTGGTAGTTAATTGTGTGTTGTTCTCTTGTTTCAGGACAAGAAAGTCGCCATCTTCGGCCTCCCTGTAAGTTATCTGAATTATTCTGATATGTTTTTGTTTTGGAAATGTTGATTGTGGATTGATTTATTTCAGGACAAGTATTGGGAATGGGATTTTTGATCTATGCTTGTTTCTGTATTTTTCGTGGTGATCAATTTAGTTTATTGTATTGAATAGAAGCTCATTTTTTACAGCCTTCCGAATTGATCTGGATAGGTTTACTGCTGGTTGTTTTGGCAGTAATTTCATCTTATTTTCCTTTTTCACATAATCAACAGTTCATGAAGTTTTGGTCTTGTGTATTTTGGTTTTTAGGTGTATGTTTTAAAAAATTATAAAAAAATAAGAAAGAGAAAGGATAAAATTTAAAAAAAAATAATGATTGAAATGTGTGTATTTTTTAAGATAGAAGCAAAACTAACATAGATTCTAGCTTCTTTGTTATATAAAGTGATCAAAAAAATACTTTGTTTGAATGATTTCACAGATCCACTTGGGTCTGAGATATTTTTTCTTAAGCAATTTCTCTCTTTTCTATGTTGTTAATGGTAACACGGACTTGGTTTTACATTCCCTAGGGTGCGTGCCCTGCTGTTTGTTCTGCATAACATGTCCCTAGCTATAAAAACAATATCAGTAAATTCAAGGTGAAGGGTATTGATTCAGTGGTATGTGTGGCTGTCAATGATCCGTATGTGATGAATGGTTGGGCAGAAAAAGTTGGCACAAAGGATGCTGTAAGTCACTCATATATCTTTTCCGCTTTGATTAAGCAATATAAAGATTTCCTAACTGTGTGGAGTAATTCATGTTTATCTCGCTCTTCCTCCTGGCAATTGAGTTAAGTGTAAATTTGCCTACTCTTCAATCCAAGGGTCAGTTGTATAGTGGTAAAATGTTTTTCTTTGGGGAGACGATGCACAAATATCATATAAACTACCAAGCTATTCTATTTGGTGCTGCCTTCACTGTCCCGTACTTTTTTCGAAGTTTGTTTTCCTAGGAACAACCCTCGTATCTTTGGTGGGGTGCTTTTAAACATAGTTGTGTATGTTGTAGCTATGCTTATATGTTTGAGGTAACACAAATATTTGTCACTTTTCACTCCTCTTTTCTTCTGTATGTGAGAAGCATAAAACTTTTTCAATTTCTTATGTGAACTTGACATAAATGCTATCAACGGATTTTTGTACACTTTCAGTGCCAATCTTGCATCTTATTGGACAATAGTTAGACTGCTCAGTTGTTTTTCTATTACGATATAAACAAATATATGATGCTCAACTGCTGTTGTATACATCCAGAAAATATTTTCTTCTTCACTCTAATTGCTGTGTTGTTTGTGTTTAATAAACTCTGATTCTCTAAGATGAACTATTGTAAATGCTTTGAACTCCATCTTTTCCCATTGTTGCTGGTTGAATTTTATGCTGATTCTGATGGCAGCTTCCTTAAAAAACTGGACTTGCTGGTAGATTTATCCGCTGCTTTACCCGGGCATCAGTCTAACAGGTACTTGATCTTGATCTTTTGTTTTTGCTTTCGGTGAGTCTTTCGTGTTTCTTGAGAAACTGATGCTTGTCATATTGTCCATCCTTTCACAGGTGGTCAGCTTATGCAATTGACGGCAAGATTAAAGTACTTAACGTGGAGACGGCAACATCTGAATATGAGGTTTCTGGTGGAGATGTCTTTGCCAGACAGATTTAAATTCCTTGTGCAGTAAATGGCCAGTGAAGTTTCTTCTTCTTTACTAAATACACATACCACTTTAGCTTATGAGATGTCATCAATGTCTCATTAATTCTTTCAGCTGCATATCCTTTGAATTGGATGGATATGTGCGTATTATCGTGAATAAGAGTTGCCTGAATGGCAGATAGTATGGTTTGCATTTACGGTTGTAGCTGTCTGGATTGATTTTGATATGCAATCTTCTGAATTTTGTTATTCAACTTTTCACGGATTATTGATGTTCCTTGGATGAGCATACGATGAACATATGCGCATCACTATTCTGTACTTTTGCATGGTTTTACATAAGATGAATCTCATACATGTTCCCTTTGGGTTATGTAGGTGTTAACACACGGGACACCTAAAATACTAGAAATGTTAATAAACCAAACTATTCGATTTTAACTCAATTATGCTTGAAATCGTTTTTGAGTAATTGAACTCTAGCTTGAAATTTGATGCCTTTCTACTTTTCAGATCATTGTGAATGTTAAAATAGTAGCAAATGGTATTGGGAGTTTTCTGTTCTTTTTGTTTCCTAGACAATGACATGGTTTCTGACAACCGGTCTTACGTATGTTTTTTTAGCAGTAAATGAGTTCTTGGGTGAGCCCTAAAAGTGGTAATCACATTATCTATGTAGTATATACGTTGCCCATAGACCCAATTCTTTTGATTCTTTTGGTTCGTATTTTGAACCATAAGTTTGAATCCTATTTTGTTCGAGTTAATGAAATTTGAAATATCCTCTGACACGAATGAAAGCCCTAGAAAGATGATCAAATATTGAGCCATGCTTAAAATAAATAAAATTCTTAAGATTCTTTTATACTATTAGAGAGTAGGGTGTTAATAAGTCAAGTTGGAATATTTGAACTTCGTTCACTTTAATTTTGTAAAATTCTAAATTAAATTAGAATTTAAATTAATAAGTAATATTAAATTTAAAAAATTATTTAATTCATTTAGACTCCAAAGGATTGTCGAGTTTAATCAAGACCAAATGCAAAGACTTAGCTTATGAACACCATGAAAGATTATCTACTTTTTGTTAATCTATACCATATGTTAAAAGTTAACCACCTTTTAGTGGATGTACAATCATAAATTATTATCGTACTCTTATTTTAATATTTTATATCTTCCTTTCTTTCTTTCTTTCTCTATTCTCTTGTAATATAATTATATAGTTTTTTTCTTTTTGTTTATTCCTTATACATTTTTAAATTTCTAAAAGTTTTTTCATGCACCTTTAATTTAAAATAATTTTACTTTTACCATAATTTGTTACAATAAATAAAATTTTATAATTTACAAAAAATTTTAATTGAGACTCGAACAAGAAATATGAGTGTATATACATATAATCACAAGTGCCTTAATTAATTATATTATTACATTTATCTTGTACACAACATAAATAAGCGTATCAAAGATAATTTACAAAGTTTGATTACTTGCAGAAGTTTTATATAAATCTAGATAATTAATTTTATATTCGATCCTTGGACTTATCAAACAAAAATGAGTATGGCTTGCAATAGACTTAACATTAGGAAACCAAGTTTAGGTAATTTCTGGTTCTTTCATTTCAACGTGGAGTATGTGTTAAACATTTCAATAATAACACCAACAACAATAACAACGATGATGATAATTACTGATAAAAATACACTTGATAGATATGTATAATTATAAAAATAATTAATTATTATTTTTGTTTATAAATAAACCAAACTAAAATTTTTTAGAGACAGAGAGAACTGGGAAAGGGGAAAATGAACAGAATAAAGTTAAGAAAGGAGATTAAAGAAAAATACAATATATAGAATAAAACGAAATGATACATTGTAGAATAAAATGAAAAAAATGTAAATTGAAGAATAACAGAGTGAAAATGCATATACAAAAAATTAAGAACATTTAGCCATACATTTGTAACAAGAGGTGTGAATCTTTATATGTAGTTATGATGATAATAACGACAACGACAAACAATATATAATAATGATAATTATGATGATAACAATGGCAACAACAAAATTAGTGAGGATACACTTAATATGATTGCATAATTATATAAGTAAATTACTTATTTTTATATATAAACTTTATATTATCTATAAAAAGAAAGCAAGTAGGAAAATAAAGGAAAAAGAATAGATCAAAATTATGAGAGTAGATTTAAAAATATAATTTATTGAATCGAGGGAATAAAATGAAATAAATTAAAATTAAGAGAATAAAATAATAAATAATAATTTGAAGGATGAGAGTGAGATAAATAAAAAAGCACGCCAGAAACTATTTTGGACTATGAGATACTTTAAAAATAATATTCTCTTATATATATGTGTGTGTGTGTGTGTGTATACAAATATTAAAAAGTCAATAATTACACATATTTAAAAACTAATTATTATCTATAGATATACAAACACTCTCGCTCTCTCACACACACACACATATACAAAATTAAACAATATACACATACACACACCATTTTTATGCTATTCATAAAATATTCATACTAAAAATTGTATCAGGTATGTTTGGTTCATGATTAAAATGGGTAGGAAAATTTTAATAATTAGAATGCGAGAAAAAATTATGTTTAATAGTAATATTTGAGCATGTAAGAAAATTATTTTTATGTATATTTAATATAAAAATAATGATCAATGATGTGATGATATATTAATTTATAAAGTATATAAAATAAATATGAATAGAAAAATTATAAGATAAAATGTTGATTTAATTACGAATAAGTTATAATATTAGTTATAAAAGTTAAGAGAACGAAAATTTTAAATTTAAATTTAAATAAATTTTGTATAATAAAAATGTTTGGTTACTCCTAAAAAATAGTTGAGAAAAATCTTCCATGTCCTTGTGGTTCGTGCAGTGTTATTTTGGGAATAAATTTTTTATCATTCTAGAGTGTCGAATTTATGCATCCAACTTTCTATTAATTGAATAAAAGGAAAAATATAGAAAAGTGATGGGCACACACACAAAGCATATTTTGGTAACGTTCCAAAGCATCATTCTAAATCTAGTCACGTAACGAGGGCATAATTGCACAAGCCATGCACGGTTCGCGGGGTAAAAGAGTAATTTAACCCACCGGTAACGAACTTGGAAAATGAAATGTTACCAAAACGACGGCGCAACAACCAGCAAGCCGGAGCCGAGTCAACAATTCTATTCTGATTAAAGGTTTGGAGGCACCGAGTCGTCTTCTACGCGGAAAGTGCTTTCCCAACACGAGTTTTCGATGATTATAGCTATGGCGTCTCTCCCACGGTTGCTTCTCCTCTCTCTGATGCTACATTCCATTCTCATCATCAAATGCGACGGTAAGTGCTACCTTACTTTTTCCAACTATACATCCCATTTCTTCATCTTAATGATGTGTTCGTAAGACTTTTTCTTCGGCTTTAGTGCTTGGATTTGCATTACTGATGATGTTATTTTTGTATTGTGACATGGTTTTGGGCCAAAAGAGTCCTTGATTTTCCGTTTCGTCTGAAGTTATTTAGTAATTATAAAGAGGGGAAGAAGAGAGTTGAAATTTCTGTGTCTCGTCCTTTGATTGATTATCTGAATTCTTCTTCTCTGACCAGTTTCTTTGTTATCTTGGATTCTTATAAAACTTGTTTCCTTTAGTTGTTGGCTTCTTGGATTTGCATTGTAAGCCGAAGTGTTGTTCTGCTCCATCTGCTGCTCTGCTGTGGTTATGTTTAGGGCAGATTGGTTCTCCTCTTAGATTGTTCATTTACTTTCATGAATCAAAAAGTAAAGAAGACAAAAGGAAGTGGGATTTTTTACTAATTAAGATTTCATCTTCTCAACTAGTGCGTTTTCTTGCAGTTCTTGATTGATGTGGTTGTTGAGAATAGACAAATATTAAATGATAATAGATAGATTCTGGACTTCCCTTTGAAGTTTGGTATTGCTTCATTTGAACGTCATTTGTTGGATGTTAGATCTATCCTTCTTTCCTTCTGATGAGATACCATTTCTCTTTCTTTCTCCAAGGCCTGCCTCTATCATTTCTTTTCTTTTTCCCCCAAAGTACAAGGGATTTAACTCAATTGGTAAATTTAATAAATTTATTTATATGATTGAATAATTTATTTGTTGAAGTGGTGAATGAATCAAATTAATTTATAGGACTGATTAGCTGAGTTTGATTTATTTAATCTTAGGTCAAATGGAGGAAGTATACAGCCTTGAGTGGATGAAGGCCTAATAAGATTTAGGATATGCAGCGTTCTAATTGTAGCTAAGAAGCTTAGTGGTTAAGCTGAAGCACCAAGATTGGTTTTGGAACTGACCATGAAGCTTGGTCGTTATCTACTTAGGGATATTTGTTGATTAGTTATAGACTATTGCTATTTGTCAGCAATTGGTGATTATTATAGTTGTTTGTTGATTGATATTCAAAATGAGATTATGTATGTAACCCATTTAATAAATTAACATTCTAATTTTTTGAGAAGAATAGAATAAGCAAGTGGTGGTAAGACTAGGAATGGCTGTTGTAGATTGTGTATGAAATACGATAATCAAGAAGGCATCTACCTTACGAACAAGGGCCAGAGTGGAAGAATTCATATGCCATGTTCATTTTGTTTCTTCGGATGAGGAGGTCCACATGATCATTCAGAAGTAGGTTAATGAATCGAATTCAAGTTGTGTTAGGGTAAAAATTTTAGGCTCAAATTTAATTCATATTAATTCCAGTCGAGCTCAAGTTCAAGCTTTTAAAAAAGAGCTTGTTTGAGCTTAACTCCACTTTTTCCAGTTCTAATCTAGTTGTACTTGAGTTCAAATTCAAATTCATTAATTTTTACTTTTTATTAAAATTGACTAGCTGAATTTAAAAATTTGACAAAAAGTAAAGCATGTTATAATGTTAGTTCGACTTAATATTTAAAATTATAAATTTAGTACTAATTTGAAAATATTAACATATTTCAAACAAAATTAAGTAATGTAGTAGGTACTTTCTAATTAGCGTAATATCTGTACCCAATTATATGTATATTAATTCATAAAATGACTCTACATCATACTGTCATTTATAAATAAGTATATCAAAGTATTTTTTCAGTCATGAATTGCATTATATGAGAAGTTAATAGCAATTGTCTATGCGAATAAGTATTTTATTAAAAAATATAGTTATCATTAACAAGAGTGTACTGTTTTAATTTTATTTTTAAAAACATTGTTTAAGATTAAATTGTAAAGAGACGTAAAATTGTAGGAATATTTTATTAGATAATTTAAACAAAAATATTGTGAACAATTAAAGAGTTAATATAGAGATTCACAAATATACATTGTAGATGCTATACTAAAAATTATTTATTTGAAAAAAAATAAGAGAGTTGCAAAACATACGTTAATAGGACTTATTTATAAATACATACACACATATATTTCACATAATATTGATGAAAAAATCTCATTAATTATATAATTGAAAAATAAAAAAGCATTTACTAAATATAAATTTAATATGTTGCACATTTTTTTATCCTTTACTAATTTGATAATTATAAATATATTTGAACAAGTAAAACATTTGATAACTAAGAAATGGAAAAAATTTAATTAAAAAAAACTCTAGATCCAGCTCATGAATTTTTAAACAAAGATAATTAAGTTCAAACTTAACTTATAAGGGCTATGTTCGTTTTCAAATTTTACCGTTTAAACATACACACTCAATTATTACACTTTTAAAATTTTATCTCTTTTTTTTTTGTTATTATATACAATTTTTGAAATAAAAATACCTAAAAACACACACCAAAATTTAAAAAAAAACACAGCCAAAGGATTTTAGTTGAGCCAAGCCCAAGTCAAGCCTAAGTTGAGCTATTGTCGAGCTAGCTCACTGAACTTATGAGTCTACTTCACTTATCTTACACCCGGACTTAGAAGAATGTTAAATATGGTTTCAAATATTTAAGTTCTCAGTTAAAGTTTTGTTTTTTAAGTTACTACTATTCCCTAGAACAAGTAATTGTAATTTTGGGTCTAGTTACATAGAGTGATTTGAAACCCTTTCTCAATCTTTCCATCCAAACTTAGCGTTTTTTACCATGTTTCCCATGTCATGTGGACACTTACAACAGATGGTGCCCATTGTTACCCATATGATAGGCAATGATTGGGCTAAATTTGATCATAAGTGCATAATCAACAACATGCAGTGAGAGTTCCGTCTAGTTTTGAATGCAGATGAGGAAGACAACCTTCTTGGGGGAATCAACCAGTATAGAGCATCTTTGAACTTGACGGCCCTAACCAAGAATGACCGAGCAGAATGCCTTGCTGGTGAAGTTGCAGACCAGTTCAAGAATCAACCATGTTCCAACTCTACGGGTTCCAACACTGTACCAGGCACTGAACCTCAGTATGGCAACTTCCCCGAACTTCTAGCCAAATGCCATTTAAATGTCACCACCACAAGAGACGGGCAGATCATGCCTGCTTGTGTTCCCAACCTGGAGCCAGGGCTGGTTCTTTTCAATTTCACGAAGTCACAGTACTCGGGCCAACTAAATGACACCAAGTACTCCGGCATTGGGATTGGCTCTGAGGATAACTGGATAGTCGTTGTCTTGACAACGAACACACCCGAGGGAAGTTACTCAGTTGGCACCAATTCAGACAATGGGGCACCCAACCTTACAGCCATCAGCCATATAGTGTTTTTATTTGTCAGTTTTTTCCTGTTATTGATTTAGATTGTTGAACATATATCCCGGCATGACTTCTTTGAGTTGGAGCATTCTTTGTAGGCTGGTGCAAGTGAATCCATCCCCTGGCTGTAGATGCAGCATATTAAAGCTGTAGTTAGTAATTCTTATATCACATCTTTCACAACCAAACTTATCTTCAATCCTGAAATACGACAAATTATGGGTGAGAATTGAGTGAAAAAACCCTGGAACGCATATCTGATGGGTAGAGCAGTTCTACCGGCATCCCCATTCAGCCGTTGTTATTTTGTGTTGGTCAGCTTTCTGTTGGCATTTGTGCCGAACCTTTTGGGTTTCCATATATAGTTGTATGCATGATCTCTGGGGACCTCTATTATTGCTCCTTTTCTATATAGCTTTTCCTCTGGAGGAGTATCTCTGTGTGTGACATTTCGTATTCTTTACAAATAGTGATATCGGCACCATAAATTAGGAAAAATTTACGTGCAGAGTTCTACATCTCAACACAAACATTTGATACTGAAATCACACAAGCATCAGGGCTGTAAAATTAAAATTTGTGTCTCTTCAAAAGGGACTTGGGGGGGCGGGGGGGGTGACATTCAATATAAATAGAGGATGTCAATGCAAACCTCAAGTCTAAACCACGCCAACAAATCACTCTTCCCAGTGGAATCCATTTACATAGAGAGTTCGGAATTCCAGCCTTTTGCTCATCTATTGTGCACTTATAAAGAGGCTTATTATGCGAAGGATCCTAGACATATCCCGTTGCTTGTTTGGGATTCATGCCCCGACACCTTCAAGAGCTCTTTAACCTGGGTTTGGTTATTAACATGAACCTCCTCAATGCAAGCATTAGGACCCATGTGGTTTTTGCAACTTTCTCCTTTATCATCAAAAGAAGAGCGGAGCTTAGGACAGTCTTTAGCATTTGGGCCTGTAGCCCTTTGAAGAAACCAAGGATTCCCTCTTTTGCCCAGATGGAACACAGTGTTCCTGATACTGTTTTATGGGATTTTAATCGAGCTTTATCCCCCTCGCTTTCATCTGACTTAGCCGACTGAATCATCACCTTACACCTGTCCACAGTCCAAATCTCAGCTAAAAGATGGTGCAACAAGCAATTAAGTCATAAACAGACCATTAAGCTTCAACAACACAAGGTCCTTGATTTCCGCCCTTGATGACAGTAATATTTAAAAGAATTGGTCATAGCTACACTTTTACCTTATAGCAGGATAGGTTAAACAAGTGGCAATGCATTTTGAGAGTGCACCCAACATGAAAGCAGAAAATGCAGAAAGGGCTTGCGGAGATGATGCATCATCATCTCCATACTTCCTCATCTTCTCCTTTAGTAGTCTATTCTTTAGTTGATCAAAAACGGTGTACTGCAAAAAATAGTAATTACAACAAGAACTCTATCAATCATATTTCCCTACAGACTTGTTGCCATGACAAAAGCCTGAACATAAAGGATCCCTCTCCACATTGATGAAAGAATTCATTGCGAAAGCACAAATACCTGTATAGAAGGATTTGTGGTCAGAAGAAGAGATATGCCTAGACCATCAAATGCATCGTTCCACGTGCCTTCTGAGAGGGATTTCCACAGCCCTTTAGATTTTCCAAAGTCACTTGTTTGCATTCTTGAAGATGCTGTGTCAAGAGGCTGAATCAATAAAACTGAAATCAGGCTAATAACAGAGAACAAATAGGCTATATAACTCAAGAAATGATATTTAAATTGCTAAGAAGAAGCACTAACCAAGATCATTCAGTTAGTTACCCCCACTAGTTATTATAATTTTTCTCTTATTCAGAAATGTAAAATCAAGAAGAAAGCTTTGAAAATTATTTTTAGCTTCACATTCCTTCAAAATGCTCATAAAAGTAACTTAAACTAACAAGTTTTTAATTATGAGAGTCCATCGGTAAATCTTGCAAACTCTATCACCCTGAATTTTCAACACGCATCAAGATATTATCATGCTGCATGAACAGCTTAATGGATAAAATCAGACAATCGATGAAACTCTGGCTCACACTTGCCTGCGTCACTATTGCTGTGCAGGCACCGGCAGCAGCTGCAATGACTAAGTTAGCTTTAGTTCCTATGGATTTAGATCCGCTTTCTCTCAAATACAATCTCTTAAAGAAGCTATATCCATAGAAGTAGATAAACTGAGAAACAAATGACTGCAAGTTCTTTGTCCCCAGGCCCTGGTACAATGATAGTGCCTGACCATTAGATATGGCTTCCCAAAAGACGTCTGAAATGTTCCTGTTCAAATATGAGTATTCAAGTTAAACTGCCTCCCTCAAAACTGGTCTTTGTCTGAACTATTTGACTCAACTGGCAAATAGGTTAATTACAATGATTAAACTTAGGAATTGCAGGAATATATTAAACCAACAGATATTGCATCCCAGTTATGACACATTGTCAGAACCCAACAGTAATTTTTACAGACTTTCAGACAAAGATCTATCAACTGCTGCCTATTTAAGTCAATTAGACTCAAGAAAACAACTCCCATCAGAAGAGGAGTCTGTTGTTTCTTATTCAAACTCTTAAAGTCTTTTATTAGAGACTGTGCTGCTTGGACTCAAGACTTGCAGCCTGCAGCCAGACATGGCTAATTCAGAAATTAGATATGTTGGCATAGCATTTGAATAAATTAAAAAAGTAATCTTCATCTAAGAAATGCACCGATAGACTTCATTCATGACATTCGCAACACAGGAAAAGAAGCTTTACCCAAATTTAGAATATCAGATTTGAGGATCAATGCATTCCCAAGATAAAAATACATATTTAAGACTATAAAAATATCAGATTTGAGAATTCCAATTACTTCTGCATTCTTCAACGCTATAAAAATAGACACCACAACATTTATGGCTAAACTAAATAGAATTGAAGACTGAAAAGATGTTTGTATTTTTTATTATAAATAACAATCCAACAGCTATTGCATTTTGACTTTTTGTGTGTTTGCAACTTTTAACTGAAAATTTTATAAACAACTTAGCCAATGAGCATGAATGCAAATGCTAGTAAAAGAATTACAAAAAAACATGGAATGACAGCAGATCAGTGCAAAAGTAAAAATTGAAACAAATGAAAGCATTAGGCAAACAAAAGGATATATACAATAGGCGTACAAGGACTTTATCGCCAGCAGAACTGATTGGGAAGCTTAGCAAGAAATATGGACAACATCGCATGGTAATCCAACCAATCAATAAAGGCCGTGTTTCAATGATGTTTCAATGATAGGATTAAGGACAGTTGGGATTATGATGAAAGACTACTTTTATCACACTGGTTATATGGGATCAATTGTCCATCATTTTAGCTATTGTAGTTATTTCAACCCAGGGTGGACATTTTTCCATTGTAAAGAACATTTTATCCAATTTAATGACACAAAGTGAACATGACCAAATACAATTATCAGCTTCCAATCAAGAAAAAAGAAGCAGAAGTTACCTGTATTTTTGGTGACCATGAGCTCGATTCTCGGCTTGATATTTACTCTTGCAAGTGTCCAGCGGATACAAAACGGTGGTGCTCACCAGCGCACCCAACGCACCCGACGTCGCCTCCACCAACGATTCCATCGGCAGAAAATTCAACCTTTTCACACAAAATGCCAAAAATAACTACAATCAAACTTTAAAAAAAAAAAAAAACACACAGAAACAAAAAACTAGCCGGGTTCGTATCATCACATGATTCGACAACAGAAATAAAAGGGAGTAAACATAAAGAGAGAGACCTGCTTTCCTCGAGGAGCGAGTGCAGAGACCAGGACAGAATATCGCGTGCTGAGGAGCGTGAGGGTTTTGGCGTCTATTGCCCTTGTATTAGATGCAGATTCGTGTACGTTACGTGGGTAGGCCCTTCAACGGAGGCGACGCGTTCTCAAGACAATGTCGATTCCACGTGAGTTACGAGTAGGACTGATTTTGCTTTCCATATTAAACTTTGGGCTTTGGGCTCTGGGCTCTATCCAAATGGGCCCCAACTCAATTAAAATAAATATTCCTTAATAATTTTTAAAATACGAGTTTTCTTTTGTTAGTGAGCATATATGATATTAATAAGTTGGGGTTTGTTTAGTACTTTGAAAAACGAATTGAAATGGAGTTAGTTAAACATTCTAATATATTTATTTGATTCAATATATATGGAATGTATATCATTAGTAGTTGACAATATCCAAGTGAAATATGAGAAATTTTTTATTTTAACGTTGATCGACATATCATTAAAAAATAAACCTTGCTTGTACAAATTATTTACAAATTTCATTTTTATTAACTATAATATAATAGATAATTAGTCTACTTTAAATAATAAAAATAAAAATCTTCAAATTTTGAAAAAAAAAAGGAAATATAAAAAATAAATGCTGTAGGTTAATAGAAAGAAACATATAGTGAATGAGCCCTTGAGTATAATTTAAAGGTATATAAATAATTGGGATGAAAAATCTTTAAAAAATAATAAGAAGGGTGAAAAGAAGTCAAAAGGGAGTAGAGGAAAATTTTAGAAAGATAGAACATAATATATTAAAAGATAGATGAGAAATAAAAAGTTAGAAGAATGAGACAAGGATATTTTAATGAGCCAAATGGAAGATAGAGGAAAAAAAAAAGAACAAGATACATCATAGAGAACATATTTTAAAAAATTAGGATAATTTAATAATTTTACATTTAGAAAAGCAAAATGTAGACCTTTTCTTTAATTATATAGGGTGTATCTGTGTGTTATGTATTTATTAAATTAATGAAAATTACGTATTTTAAATAAATTTTGTAGGCATCAAATTTGGATATATTTTGCTTAGAACTTTTCACCTTATTAGTGATTTGGCAATTTTTTAATTTTTAAATATGGTCTCCAAAATTCGATTTCAATAATATTAATTCAAATAATATATTTATATATATATATACACATATATATATGTGTGTGTGTGTGTGTGTGTTTCATTCAAATTCCTAATTTCAAAAACCCTCGTTTCACAAGACACCTGAAAACATTATAACTTTTTATTAAATTTTATATAAAACTAACAATTTGAACTTTAAATCTAGAAAAAAAAAAAACTGTTCATATTGGGTTAAAAAAGAAATGAAAGTTTTTTGTTCATATTGGGTTAAAAAAGAAATGAAAGTTTTTTGTTTTCTTTACAAAGTAAATTTATTTTTAAATTATATATTTTTGTTCAAATTTTTATTTTGTATATCATTAGTTTCAGTTAACCTATAATACGTATAAAACTCGTAAAATTATTTGAGTCAAAACTAAGTCAAACAAAAAAATATATCTGAGATACATTTGAACTTTTTGTCAATTTGATGAGTATTTAAATTTGGACATGTTTGAACACAATTCACATGTAATTACAGTGAAGTACTGAAAAGGAAGGATACGTTGGTTTTTATGTTGAAATGTGTATTTTTAGATGTATTTTTAAAAAAATTATATATAGTAAAACAGAAAGAGATAAATTTTAATATATATATATATATAATAATTGTAATGTGTATTTTAATGATTAAAAAAAGTAAAAACAAACACAATCGAAAAAACGTCCAACTCATTTTGAACCAAAGATCGAGAACCTTAATTGCGAATTGTGTGTTTATAATTACTAAAAACAATGTAATTTTATTAATATTGGTAAAATATAAAATTATTATATAACTTTATTTAATAAAGTTAATTAATAATTATGTTAAATGAGATATAAAGAAAAAAATATAATAATAAGAGCAAATACCAAGAATTAAAGGGTATTTTAGTCAACACATGATTGAGATTATTCTTAAAAAGCACTTTTTTAAATTTTTTTATGATTAAAGTTGCACTCGATGTACAAGCATAATTATATAAATAAATTAATAATATATATATATATATATATATTTGATATTAATTTAAAATGTAATAAGAGAAAAAGAAAGAAACTTGACAAAAGACAGAAAGAAAATAATAAATTAAGATCAGGAGTAATAATATAATAATTTCAAACTGACGAAATATAATAAAATAAATGACTATTAGATGAATCAGATTGAGAAGAGATAATGAATTTCCGACATTATAAGAATTATAATATGTATAATGTGAGATACACACACACACATATATTTATATTGTTAGTAATATAACCTCTAACGTTAAAAAAATGAGAGATATTGAAGGGTATTTGGTTGTATATATACTTTTCACATTAATTAATGAAATTTTGATTTTTGTATATTCTGGCAAGTTTTCATACATATAAATTTTGATTAGCATAAAGTATTATATGTGCCTATATATTTAAGTTAAAAAAACTTATTCATAAGAAGTTATGAATGCGAATACAAGATTCTCTTAATACTTAATCAGTAAAACCAGTTCGCAAATCATAAACACTGTAAAAGACATTAGAAGTTTGGTACAACTCGCATACTTTGTATTTGTGTGTTGAATTTCATACCGTTTGGTATGAAATATCGAGAATACATGTGAATGAATGTGTTATTAGAAAATGAGCATTTGGACAATAACTCGCAGAACAAAACAGACACACAAAGTTCACTATTAGTTGTCAATGTCTTACTACAATCATATTAAGTACATGTGAACTTTAGACTTGAGATGACATGGTTATCCTGTGTGCATAATGGTCAACGTATCATTAGGATATTAAAGGTTAATGTCTATCTTAATATAGGATAGGATCATGAGTCTAACGTGCCATTATTAGATTTGTATTGAGGCATTTGTATATTCAAAAGGGATTTGTCTCATTACAAGTGAGTAAGACATTGTTCTATGCAGTTAGTATTTTGTAAGACAGAAATCCTTGGCTAAAATAACGTATGATCAAAAAGGAGTTTTCGATAGAAATATTAGTCTCGTGAGACTACACCATTTGGTTATATGACCGAATTTGTGAATTTAATTAAATCCATTATTTTTGCTCGATTGGGATAAAGTAAAATAAAAAGTTTATATCGCATGATATTCAAAATCAAAAAGGTTCGTTGTAATTCGTTTGACTTCATCTTAATTGGGCTATAATATAAACCGCAGGCTAGGCTTACCCATATCATTCGAGTTATGTATATTGTCAGTTAAAGATAAACCCAGAGGGTTGCATACGAAAGGTTGTTGTGTATTATAAGTGTTAAATTGGTAGATAGTATAATTTATTTGATGGCAATTGGATTAAATCAAATAAATTACCATAGTATTTATTAATGATAAGATCATTAATTAGAAGTACAATAGAACTTTAATTTAATTAATGAAATTAATTAAATTAAAATGACAAAATATGAATGAAATTATTTGATATCAATTGTGTTTGTTAATAATGTCATTATTAACTGCAAATATGATGGCTTTTGATTTAATTAATAACATTAATTAAATTGAAAGTTATAATTTCATTAAACTTTAATTATTAATATGATTAATAATTGAGAGGCTATATGGATTTTAATTATTAATGAAGATTAATAATTAAAAGTTGTGAGCTGCAATTATTCAAGAATTTAATAATTAAAAGGTATGTAAGCTACAAATTATTAAATGTTTATGTAATGAGCCCATAGAACCCATAATTAGTATGCCTAGTGTTGTAATATAAATACATGTTCTATAATAGTTCTAAGCATAGAAAATTTGATAATTTTCGTGTGATACCCTTTAAATAATAAAAGAAGTTATTTTAGCTATCACATTTATCTTTTCTTATCATCAAAAGTTTTCTATCTCAAAAGAATTTGCATTAGAGCTTTAGGTATTTTGCGAAGTATAAAAGACGCTCATCATCACAATAGTTATATGAACAAACCAAAGGTTGATGTTTTAATGACCACAATTTAAAGATCACAAATGCACCAATTAGAATGTGATTCCAAAAGTACACTCTTTTCAATTATTTATACTTCTCAATTGATGCACGTTATATGGTGAATGTAGAACGGATTTAGTATGCTATTCTACTACATTTATATTATTGGTTTATTATTTTAAAGTTTTAAAATCTAACTCCAAACATGTTGAAAACCACTAGATACAATCTACACCTAATATGTATCACACACACACACATGTATATAAAATGTCTAATTGAGCTGATAAATTAAATTTAAATATTTTTGTGCATTTGAAAAGATTTGAAGTTCAAATTAAAGTAATTAAAACTATTGAACTGTGTTGAAATATTGTTAAAGCGTTCAATAAGCAAATCAAATTTAAATAAAAACTTTAAAACTTGAAAAAGGAGGTTCAATCAAAATTTGAAATTTGAATTGAAAGGTAGGCCTAGTTTGGAGCAAAATTTTTGAATTGAAATTCTAACAAAACACACGCACAAGAACAAAATGTTATTTGAATTTAAATTCAATCGTCTCCCTCCCTCTCTTATATATATATATATATACACACACACAAAAACATATAAAAATCCAACCATTAGGCACATTCACATGCAAATTGATAACTACATATACATACAAATAAACTCACATTTATACATATATTTATACTCTAAAAGTTTTATATTTTATTACGTCGTCCAATCATTAATAATTATATATATATACTCAAATTCAAATAAATTAAAAATTCATTAAAATTTTATAACCGAACATAATTTTAATATTCAAATGAAATCTCAGTAAGCCTCATTCTCCATCAAAATAAGCACAGAAAGACTGTCTTAATTGGTCCGAGTGTCGGTTTTATATTCTTAAAGAAAAATTAATGAATAGGTTTTGATCATTGAACGTGTACTGTACAACTAATATTTATTTTCCTATGGGGTTAGATTATATTTTTAACCATTGTGGAAAGTGCATGCTTCATCATACATCATACATCATACAAAATAATTGTGAATTTATAATTTTATGTGGCTGGTACCTGAATTGAAATAGTCAGCAGGGGGTATGCAATGCAGTGAAGCCATTTATGACCTGTCTCTCCAGGATTCCTGGTGGTAGGACAAACCTATAATAATATTAATAATATGGCATAAGCTTGCTCGTAATAACATTTCGTTGGAAAATTTAATTAAATTTTAATGTGGACAGTTGTAATTCTATATGTAAACGAACCCCATCAAAGTTGGAACATTTCACCTAAATTGAGTGTATAAAAATCGTAATCCTTCACACAAAAAGTCGATTTAAATTAAAACATTGCAACTCTTAACGATTATTACATTAAGAATTTGCAAACTTTTAATGGATTAGACGCAAATAAAAACAGCGACGTATCTTTGTAATTGAAAATTAATTATTCAAGAATTAAACCCAAATCAAATAAGTTGAATTTTTTTTTTTTTTTTTGGTTGTAGAAACTTTAGCTTATCCCATAAAAGTGCATCATTCTTATTATATGATATGAGAAACAAGCAAAAGTTATTTCGAGCATATTTTACCCCCTTAAAACATTTTAATGACTATGTGAAGGAAATGCATGCAACGCCTCCCTCTTTTCGACACAATTTTTTATCCGCAGCAGTTGTAATAAACTCTTCCTTGTGTCTCATTTATGACATAAACTCGTAACATTTACCTCAGCATACATATCGGCCTTCTGCAAAATGCAAAGCCATTTCCAGAAACCAGCTGATGAAACTGTGGGGAATTTTTGGAAGTTCTCAAGAATTGGTACGTGGTATTCGTTGCTTGGTTGATGCATAGTTGTGAGGTATGGGATGACCAGAAACTTTGTCTGCTGGTGGAGAGAGCCATTTTGAGCAGAAAAATGAGAAGGTTTGGGGGAGATCAGGCTATGGTCGGTGTCCACAAGGCAATATAATTTAGCAGAGATTAAGGTGAAGGAGAGGACCTGGTGTGGCCTCAGGGTGCACATAGGATTCCAGAACTGGCCAACGTTATCCTAATGATACCGTGTCCACCAGTTTTGGCTTATGTTTATTTTGAACCTTGGCTATAGAAACTTTCACTGTGTCTTGCGAGGAGGGTTTTTTTTAAGCGGTGCTGTTTGGTTTGAGTTGTGTTAGGATGTGTAGTGTGATTGGCTTTAAAATTTTAATTTATTTGAATATATATGTAAAATATATAAAAATGATTAAATGATTAGATAGTTTATAGAAATAATGATTAATTTATACTCTGTGTTTGGGAGGGGGTTTTGTTAAAGGATGATGTTTAGTGTGCATTGTGTCGAGATGAGTAATGTATTTGGTTGTATGATTTTGATGTTTTGTAAATTTTAATTTATTTAAATATATGTATAAAATATATAAAAATAATTGAATGATGTGTTATTATACAGAGATAATTATTAATTTGTAGGGTTTAAATATATACAGATGTAAGTGTATGTGTCTCTGTGTGTGTGTGTATATATGTATATATTAATTTGATTGTGAATAAGTGTAATCATTGAAAAATAATTAATTAATTATATATGTTAGAGACAAAAATTTTGAATTTAAATTTGCACGAAAGTTGATTAAATAGTATGTTTGATTGGATAAAATTTGAAGTAAAGTTGAAAGAATGAGTTTGAGTTTCAAGCATAGGCTTTGCCGCTTTGGTATGTATGTGGAGAAAGAGTTGTCTCTTTGTTTTGGGCACTCTCTCTCATAATATCTTATCCTATATCACGTTAGAATCATAAAACGTAATTACGTTTTTTATTTTATTCATGACATGTTATATATGATAAGGTACAATACATTTTGTAATTGTTTTTGAATGCAATACAGTGCATCATTCAATGCGTACCCATTATTATTTTTTTTTAACATTATCTAGCAGAATCTTTCCAAATACAGTAAGCATGGATAGGAGCATCATTAAGTCAGATTCGATTGCTAATTTAAACTCAATTTATTTTTTAAAATTTGAATTCACGTTCGAGTATGAGTTAAGTAGTAAAATTGAGTTTTACAAAATTTAAAAATTTAATTTTGAATTAAATTAAATTAAATTCAAAAAACATTTTTTAATAATTCAAGTTCTCTTTTTTAATGCCTCAAGTACAAATGGCTTTAAACTCCATTTGCTTTCTTGGAATTAAACAGAAGACAAAAACAAAACAACATACTAATTATATTAAGTTTAAATTTGAGATGGTAACTATGCTTTAGTTTTATGTATATGCTTTCAAATATACATTAATAACTTCCTTTCAATTACTTTAAGAATTTTAAATATATTTTTTATGTTAATTAACAATTAACAAATAGACAAATAGCTTTTCAGAAAAATTGTGGGTTCCATCAAATGAATTTCTTTTTTTTTTTTTATGTCAACTTTTATATCTTGTTAATTTTATTTTTTAATTACTCTCTCTCTCTCTCTCTCTCATGCACATAGATACACCATATATTTAAATTTAAATATAGAGTATCATGACATATTTTTTGTGCATTTATATTTAATAAGTATAATAAATTTGATATTTGTGCAGTAATTATCATTAATTGTTTTGCAAATATTTATTATATTAAAAAATTATTGTATTTAATTATTGCGTGTGGGCTAGTTTCAAATAATTGGGAAAAAAGAATTCTGTTATTCTTAAGCAGGTATTTTCAGACAATTGTTTCGGGAAATGTGCGAGGAACGGACGCCATAACATTATTTGAAGTGTTTTATGCAACGTGAAATTAATTTTCAAATCATAATTGTAGTTTCAAATACATCTCTTAATAGTGAAAATTGCATACTCTAACCCATATAAATTTACTTATAAATTATAAAATTATTTTATTTTAATTAATAAACACAAATTTATTCAAAATTTAAAAAGGTATAAAGAATATTTGAAGTGATAAAATAAAGAAATATCATAATAAATTCCACAAAAAGAGAAAATTTAAAAGAAAATACAAATAGAAATAATAATTAAAAGAAAAAATTAAAATTAAAATAATAAGTTTTGTGATTTTATGTTGTGAAAAAATATTTAAAATAAGAAAATAAAGAAATGAAAAAATTATAAAAATGAGAAAATTTAAGAGAATCATGAGTATTGATTGTAAGTTAGGTATAAAGACAGAAATAAAATGATGAAAAAAATAAAACAATTTAGTATAAAAGTAATTTTTAAATTCACTCTGCCTATCCAAAAATTCTTATCTCCATAGTATAGTATAGATATATACATGTAGACATATATTTTAAATAACTCGAAAAGAGTGTTTAAAATATGCTGTAAAAGATATAATGGAGTTTAGGCAAGGATTAAACAAGATGTCCATATCTTGAAAATAATTTTGATGCCTTCGGTGAGGTTCGAATTTTGAGGGTGAAAAATAAAATGTTTGACGTTATTAAATAAATGTCGTGTAAAAAAACTTAATGATAATATTTTTGTAGAATAGCGTAGAAAATTGCTTAATGTATTTGCAAGAATGATGTGGTATAATTTGAATAAAATATTATTAGTACGATACATTTGTAAAAATAATGTGATGTGTCACTTAAATAAAATATGATTAGTATGATATATTTGTAAGAATTATGTGATATGTTGATTGAATAAAATATTACTAATAAGTGAAGGATAAATAGAGATAGTTTTTGAGCCAAAAAACTAAAGTAATTTTTATTTTGTGAATTTTTTAAAATCAAGTAAATGTATAATATATTTAAATGAATAATGCCAAAAATGTTTCTTTTTCACTAATACATGATTAAGCAATCACTGCCTTAACTTTTTAAAACTCATGACAACAAGTGAACAACATGAGAGTTTTATATAGATGTGTTTAATTTAATACATGTACATTTATATCTTAACTTAAACATATTTGTCATATCTTAAAACCCTCTTTCTAAAATTTATTTATCGTTCACTTTTTACGTGTAGCAAAACTCATATGAGTGAAAATTGCATGCTTTAAGTTGGAAAGTTAAAAATATTGTAAAATTAATAGAGATAATTTTTTATTTTTTATTTTATGGATTACATATAAGTAGTTTGTGTGCTTTGATGGAATAAAAGACGGGGAAAAAGTGCTAATCAATCAATTTATTTTTTTCCTTAGTAAATGATTATTAGGAGTGGCTATGTGTTATGTATTCATAAAAAACACGTAGCCACCATCGGTAATGTTTCACAATTATATAAATTTCCTTTTACTCATCCTCAATATATCCTAAATTTTAAAAGAACACATCAAATCACCAACAACGATGACGTTTTTCTTTTGAAAATCATTCCATGCAAACACGTACTTCACATTTATTTTTACCTCTCCAAAATTAATTTTTGCACTTTTTCTTCAAGCAATTTCCAAGACTATTTTGTTGGACTTCTTAATATGGGCTACTTACAACAAGCCCAATTATTTTGGACTCTGAGACCAAGCCCACGAAAGTGCACTTCTTTCTTATTTTTAGATTCCGCATGTTGATAAATGCCGATGCCTCCCAACGGCTAGTTCCTCAAATACTTTCAAATTTCTTAGGGTTTGAATGTAAATTCGACAAATATAGGGGTGAAATCGTCAAAATCGGCGGGTTTCATTTCGAATTTACTTCATCATTTCATTTTTCAAGACCCCTCTGTTTCCCTCTTCTCAATTTACCGTCATCACTCAAATGAACAGACCCTGAAGGATTGTCTTCAGCAACAGTATCACCCCATAACTTCAACTAAGTTGCATTTCTTCCGCTCAGCCGATGCAGGACTTCATAGGCTCAGTTCGGCGATCCCTGGTTTTCAAGCCCTCGGGCGAAGAACCCGCCGGATTTGGAGGATTCGTGGAAAAGATCGGATCCAGCATCAGGAAATCGCGAATCGGAATCTTCGCGAAGCCTCCGGTTCACGCGTTGCCTCCTATTATGACCCCCCAGAGAAATCCTGGGAAGGCGGCTCCGACGATGGAGGAGGAGGCGGGGCTGCCGCCAATGGAAGAAGCCGCTGTGGAGGAGGAGGGACGTGTACTTAAAGATAGAAATGAAGCAATGCCTGTGTCAGCAGAAGCAAGAGAAGAAGAGCCCAATAAGAAGAAAGAGGTCTTATTGCCGCCCCCGATAAGGTGGAGGAAGGGGGAGTTGATTGGGTGCGGCGCGTTTGGGAGAGTTCACATGGGGATGAATCTTGATTCGGGCGAATTGCTTGCTGTGAAGGAGGTCGATATTGCTGATTTATTTCTTTACGTTTTGAACTGCTTTTACCCGGAATTTAGGGAAATTTACTTAATATTCATGAAAAATTACTGTCAAATTAAAAGATTCTAAATATACTTGAACATTGCTATTAGGAGAGACGAAAAAATTAGGGAAACAGAACAATGTATTTCCTGTAATTATTTTTGTACTAGTATTTCTTTCTTTTTTTGCTTGGAAGACTTGGAAAAAATTTCCAGCGGTCTTCTCCACATTGCGTCATTAGTCCAGGCATAGCCTTTAATTGTTCTGAGCTTAAAAGTATTTGTTTCAGTTTTATTCTATTTAACTTGCTGCTCTTTTCCGCTTTTTTACTGCTTCTCTTTGTTGACTACAGGTTGCAGTTGCGGCCAACTGTGCTTCGAAGAAAACACAAGTAATGCCATTGGTTTGAGCTGATTTTTGTAAACTCACTTACTTTTTCCTTGTTTAGTGCTAAATTCTTCAAAAACACTGCATTTTTTAGATCATTTCTGTAGTTTTTCTGCAAGATTTCTCCATTTTCCAATTTGTATAATATATTTAATGTTATGTCATCCAGAAAAGGTCTGCATTTTCACAGTTGCTTGCTTTTTTTTACTGAAATGCAATTTACATTGAATTTTGCTAACATTTACTTGCTGAGGTTCAATCATGCTTACAGCATATATGATCAATTAGAAATTGAATTGACATTATATTTTGGTTATTGACTTTTTTAGGAATATATCAGGGAACTTGAGAAAGAAGTGAATCTTTTGAAAAATCTCTCACATCCGAATATTGTGGTCAGTCAAGATAAAATTTTCTTGTTTCTCAGGAAGTGCTGTTCAATGTCTCTTTTATTTGAGTGTCTTTTCTCTTTCTTTCTCAGCGATACCTGGGGACTGCCAGAGAGGAGGATTCATTGAATATATTACTGGAATTTGTCCCAGGTGGATCCATCTCATCTCTCTTGGGAAAGTTCGGGTCTTTCCCAGAATCCGTAAGTGGTTACCCTATCTTGTATGGCATATGTCAGAGAACTGAGACATAAAATGCACCAGAAGATTTCCCTGATATCTGTATCGCCATTATTTGTTAGTCATTGTTGATGCCCAAATTCTTCTAACATATTTGACTCTGAGAATGATTTATAGAGTACGGAATTAGCTTCTGAAGGTTATAAGTTCAGCATAAATAAGATTATTATACAAGCCATTATGTTTAGTAATTGGAACACAGAAATGCACGCCAAATTAGCTTATTATGAAACTTAAATTATTCTGTGAAACACATACTGGTGTTCAGAGTTTTATGAATTGTCCATAAATTTGCATTTCAGGTTATTAGAATGTATACAAAGCAACTGTTGTTAGGACTACAATACCTGCATGAGAACAAAATTATGCACAGGGATATCAAGGTATATTATCTTTTTGTTATCATTAAGAAGCATCACATGCTGAACAACTCCCTGGGCATGACACTTTGATGTATTATTAGGGAGCAAATATTTTGGTTGATAATAAGGGATGCATTAAACTTGCCGATTTTGGGGCATCCAAGAAAGTGGAGGCATTGGTATGTTTTTTCACTTTCCTCATCTTTCTCAATTTCCCCTCAGCAAATATTGCATTGTAACTATGTAATGAATCTGCTGTAGGCTACTGTAACTGGTGCTAAATCAATGAAGGGTACTCCATATTGGATGGCTCCTGAAGTTATTGTTCAGAGTGGTCATGGCTAGTGAGTAGAAACACAAACCACAGCTTGTAGCTGGTGATAATTAACATTTATTCACTTGCTGCACAGTCATTAAGTAGTCATTTGTACGAATCTTTCTTTTTGTGTAGAATTAGCATGCCTACTGGCCGCTACAACAATTGTACCTTTTAATGGCCAAAAGACTTAAGAGTGAAGCGCGTATACATGATATTTATCTACTTTATGATGTTTGATCACCATTTCAGCCCGATTTATATTTCTGCATCTGAATTCTATGATTAAAAATCTCCAGCTCGGCGGATATATGGAGTGTTGGATGTACTGTTATTGAAATGGCTACCGGAAAAGCTCCTTGGAGTCAGCAATATCAGGAGGTTGACTTTACAAGTTCCAGCTTAACTGTTTCCCATGTTTTCATTTATTATTTCAGTGATAACACTTGGCCCATTTTAGGTTGCCGCTCTCTTTTATGTTGGAACAACTAAATCTCACCCACCAATTCCAGAGCATCTTTCAGCTGATGCGAAGGACTTCTTGTTAAAATGCTTACAGAAGTATGTTTGTGGCTTCTATTGCCATTTTCCTTTTCGTGTTTATCCCTTTGAATACTTAAATTGGCCTTCTTGGCAGTAGTTGATTTTCTTTAGAAGAATGATTTAATGCTATAAGTCTTGTATTTGTTGGCCCCTCTTAATTGAGTCTTCATGTTCAACATCATAAATTATTGCAGGGAGCCAGACCTGAGGCCGACTGCACCAGAGTTGTTAAAGGTGGTTCCCAGTTTTGGCTATTTTGGTTTCATTCTTACCACTGGATTACGTTCCACATGCAACAAGACATAACTGCGTTACATGTTGTGATGAAACTCTTTTGATGTGCATTCTTGAGCTACTATATCATGTGGTGTTATTGATTTATGACATTTTCTCTTGCTTGTCATTTTCAGCATCCATTTGTCACCCGAGAATGTCAAGAGTCCCATCTTGTGCATCGCCATTCGCTCGTGGTCAGCCAACGCTTGTTTCTTAATTTATGTTCCTTAGCTCTGTAAGCACCATTTTTAATAATATCCTAAATGTATGGATCAGAGGGAAGGTTCTGGAAAACGGATGGCAGATCTAGGGGTTGAAAATGAGTCGTAAGTGTTGTATGGTTGTTGAATTCTGATATCCTTTGTGACTTGCTTGTACTTTTACTTAGAAGGGTTTCCTCATACAGCAGAATAAACCTAGAGGCGAAGAGATCCTGCAATGGTCTGAATAATGTGGAGTTTGGAAGCCCCAGATTCTCCACTATTCATCCTGGGCAACTCTCAGAAAGAGGATCCCTATGGCAACCCATCAACAGCGATGATGCAATGTGTCGAATCGATGATGATGATCTTGTGCAAGGTGCATCTATGAAATTCACATCAACTGTGGATTCTACTGGTTGTAATAAGGTTAAGCAACAGATACTTAGCTGCTGTAAATCTCAATATTTTCCTCAAATTTAGTGATATTTTCAGCCCTACAAAGCTTAAAATGCTAATTAAAGTTCTGCATGGAATTTTTATGCAGAGTTATAATCCTATGTGTGAGCCCCATGATGACTGGTCATGCAAGTTCGATGAAAGCCCAGATTTGAACAAAAGTGGAACAGGGTTGTTTCCGCATCAAAGTATTGATTCTGGAAATCGATTTTTGTCCTCTGGTAAGGTCAATTGTGGATATACATTACCTAGAGGGCAGTCAAGTGTAGAAGATGATGATGAAGTCACTGAATCAAAGATTAGAGCATTTCTTGATGAAAAGGTATATTGTGAAAACACTTTTTATTCTGTGTTTACAATAACTCACCCTGGAAAGCACAAAATATGCAATTGTACAATCTGAATGAATCCACCCAGATCCATTTCTGTACTTTTATAAATTTTCCACGTGTTTTCTAGAACTTACATTCAAATAAACTTGGAAATCCCTATTTTTAATTCTCTCTTTCCCATTTTCCCAATTTTCTTGGCTAACAGACACAGCTCTATGCATCTTTGTCGTGTCGCTATTCTTGTAGGCATTTGAACTAAAGAAGTTGCAAACGCCTCTATATGAATTTTACAATTCCTTGAATGTTGCTGGTCCTCCAAGTCCTGTTGGGACTGGGAACAAGGAAAATGTTGCTAATAACTGCAACTTACCTCCTAAAAGTAGATCACCCAGTAGGGTGGTTGGTAGAAGGCTTTCTACTGCAGTTGATGCTGAGGACAGCTCAAGTCCTGCAAGATGTTCAAGACGCATATCAAATATGGGTGATGTAGGTCCTCAACCTTCTAAGGATGTGAAAGAGCTTCTTCTCAATTTTCAACAGGAACCACTTAGTCCTGGGTAAGTGATTATCTCTGCAAAGCATGTATTTTTACTAAGATAATTTTTCTCTAATGTGAGATTGTGGAACACTTTTTGGCCTGTAACTTTAGGTTCACTGAGATACAGAAGAAATGGAAAGCCGAACTTGATGAAGAGCTTCAAAGGACCAGAGGCAAGTGTTCCTTTTTTGCTGGGCGTAACTTAGAATTCTGAATGATATGTTATATGTTGCTTGGATATTATGTCTGGTCATAAGTGTTGGATAAATTTTCCTTTTTTTTTTGGTTGTCTCCACTTTACCCATAAGTCATCCTGTACTTGGCTGCTACGCTGTTGATTCTATGAGAATGCTCTATGACATCTTTTGTTTCTCTTCTTCCATTTCTCTTGGTTTGCATGGGATCAATTAACATCATTTATCATGCAGTTGACTGTTTTGCAACAATTGAATACAGTTTCTTATAGTAACTTTTCATAATTCTGTCCACAAATCCATTTTCCTTCTCTTGCGTCAACATTTGGTAAGAATTTTGTACAAGTGGTTCAGCAGGCATGTGTGGATAACCAATTTAGAATAGATATGATATAAAAGTCTCACCTAATCGCTTCTCTTGGAGCGTGGAGCTCAGAAATTTTAGTGGTTCATTTATGGCATAAAAATGCAACGTACCTAGAAATAAAATAATGCCAAAAATGTAACTTCGAAGATAATCTTTAGTTAACTGTCAGAGTTTTGGGAAGTTCCTGCGCTCAGCATCATGTGTCTGCCAATTATGTTGGCTGTTATTCTGGTCCTCTTAATTGTTGAGCAAATGCCAATGATTTTTAAGTTCGAGTATTTTCTGAAGGATGAGATGATATTTTTCTTTTACAGAGCTCATGCGTCAAGCAGGCGCAGCTAAAACATCATCTCCAAAGGATCGAATTTGGAACAGACACAGAAATCGATTTAGGTTTATGTCTCCAGGCAAATGATGTAAGCACACAGTACTTTCTTGAAAATTTCCCTTTTGTGTATTCGCAGTGTTTACCCTCCTTTCTCAATGACGATGCAACATGCAGTTTGGAAGACAATAACCTGTGTAGGTTGAGGAAAAATGGAACGATTGTACCAGAGGACTGTATTCAGATCAATGTGAGAGAATTAACCAAATGAATTGCTGTACCTGTGAGTAAATCGATTCTTGTTATGATGCTCCTGGTATAAAGTATATATGGTTTTCTCACTAGAGTTGTGCATAGAACCCAACTAATCTGGCCATATACGTCCAGCAAGCCAACAACACACTTCTCTCCTTGAGCTGAAAGATTTGGGGTGTGTATCTTGTCACCGAAAAAAGAATTATAAGAATTATAATTCCAGGTTTTGTTGCTCGTGTAAAAATTATATTTGCGTATTTTGAAACAATGTATTTGTATACCATTTTGTACTGTGCAGAATGTGAATCTGAGTTTTACTTTGATGGAATAACTGAGGTGGTTGGCGTCAGCTTCTTGTTTTGATCGACTTTTAATTGGTCTGCTTCACCATTAAATTGGCAAAAGCGTGGCAACTTTTCTTTAGCCAAATCAAAGCCTTCAAAGCAATGATGAGAAGTTTGAGGAAATTTATGTAGTTTGAAGAGAATAAGGGAGTTATTTATTTATTTTTATGAATATTGAGTTAGTACAGTTGAGATTGCGGGAGTGATGGAAATGACAGGAAAGGGATTAGGGTTAATTTACAATGCCCAAAAGTGTGGGGGTTGGAATTGGCAATGTTTAGAAACTATTTTGTAATTTTTTCGTTCCATCAAAATATATTTATTTTAAATATACTAACATTCGTCAAAACATCTGAAATATTTTTTTTTCTCATTATATATAAATAAAATCAAAAAATCTAATCACTATCCAATTGTAAAATTTGTTTGTAACTAAAATCATCGATTATATCTGTACGCTCATATTTTCATTTTTATGCATATATATATATATATGTATTTATGTATATTTTAAAATTAATAATTATTCTTACAGAATATTATATCATTTAATTATTTTAGATATGTGCAAAAAATAGAAATTAAGCAATATTTTCAAACAAATCAAAATACACCAAAATGGACTTTGGAGCACCGTCTTTGGTTTTTTCTCCATTTTATAAGTTGCAATTAAATGAATGGCGGCATGATCAACTTTCATTGATATGCACGCTTTATTAATAATGAAAAATTATATTCAACGTGAATACATAATTAGATAAATAAATTACTGATAAATTTTAAAACTAAAAAATTTAAATATTTACAAAAAGGATATAAAAAATTAAAATAAAAGAGAAAATTTTTGAATGGATAAAAATAGAGAAAGGATTAAAAGAAAAAAGGTAGCAAATTAAAATTAAAGAAAGAGACCGGCACAAAGGCAAATTTCAGGAAGAAAGTGAAAAATGAGAGCGAGAGAGAGCGCATATATAGGCGGTTGAACTTGAATAGTGGGCCTAAGGTCTATTTCTGCAGTTCAGAAGTGGCATTTGGCTACCGTCAGCCCCGTGGACCCACAGCCTCCCTCCACAAGCCCAATTTTTGATGGGCTCGGCCCAGACACCAATGGATAGAGATGGAATCTGAACACTTCTGACAACAAAACAAATATCTCCCAACGCTGTGATAAGAAATTAAAGTCTAATTCGTTTTCCCTCTTAATTACTCATCAAAGGTACAATTAATGACAAAATAATTGTGATTTATGAGAAAATCCAAATCTTCAGATACCGGATTTACAATAAAGTAATAATGTGACCATTTCAAAGCGGCCTTCTCGCAGAGCCCAAACACACAGTCACACACTGTTGTGGGTTGGTATGGTTGGTTGCGAAATTGCAATCCGAAAATTCCCAATTTCCTTAAAATAAAAAATGGGGTAAATTCCTCTACCGTCGTTTTCTAGTGAGAGAAAATCATTGCAGTGACAATCCGATGGAGAAGGAGATGCGTTTTAGCAGCAGCGGCATTGTTTTGATATCGTCATCGGTCTTGTTGAGTGTTGTCGTAGTGATTCTTATGATTTTACTCATCGTAATCCTCATCTTCATCGCTTGCAAGTTCAAACCATGGCGCCGATTCCTGTCCGCCACTCGCCGCCGTTTCCCCGCATCGATCAAGGTTCGGCTTTTATTGGATTTGATGTGCGTTGTGGGATGTGATTTTTTTACATATTCATTCATTTATTTTTTGATTAGATAATGAAATGCTTATTGGTGGGGATTGATGAGTTGTCCTTGACGTGGTTTGAATTTTCGATTAGATTTAGGTTCTTCGGGTTTTGGGTTGATTTGTTCTTCTTGTTTTTTCCTCTATTTTAAATCACGCTGCCTTATTCATTTTCTGAGTTGATATTGAATTGGCTCATGAGCGCCACTTTGTTACTTAATAGTTCAATCTGTTTAGTTGCTTAAGAGTTTTTATCTTAGTGGCAAAATTTTTAGCTCGTTTGACTTAATTTAGCCATGCTTCCTTTTCCTGATTAGTGAGTTTTAGAATGGATTAAATAGTCAGGTTTTTAAACCGGATTATATTTGATATTCAGATGGATTCTAAACCAGAATATATTTGAGGGCTTTGCTGGGTAGATGGTTATATGAACTTCTTTAAATATAGCCTTTTGTCGCATGATACCCCAGGATATTGCAAATATGTAAAATAACTGCTTGAGTTGTGAGAATGGGAGGAAATCTTTTTGTGTAGCAAGATTTTTGGGTTTCGTTTATCTTGGTTTTTGTGTAGATATCTGCATGGCATGTGCTGTTGTATGACTAATTTTTTTAGTTTATCTTATTGAAAAAAGATGTGATGGACTTTATTTCTCAGAACATATCAACATTTAAAGAACCAAAGTGCATTTTCTCGTGTGTATTCTCTGTAAAGTGTAAGGCAAATGCTATGAATTCAAATTCTGAAGGTTACAGTTGGCGTACTATACTGCATTTTAAATCTTCTGGTTCTGTCTTGCGTTGGTGGTCTGCATGCTAGTACGTGAGAGTAATTGGTATACTTTCCTTCTCTCTGGAGGATCAATGATAGCTTGAACTTATTTGTCCTTGAAGCTAAACTATGTTACTTCTTTATCCTCTGTTGTAGCACGCAAATAACTTGATTAAAAACAATGTGGAGGTTTCTGCCTAGTGTATGGGCAGGGTGCTCTTTTCACATTGATTGTTTTCTCTATGTGAGGGCATGTGGTTTTGTTTTGTATGGCATGGATTTCTGGCTGTCTTCATTTCCTGTTTATCACTATAATTTGATGAACTGATATCATTGTTGTTACACAAGAACCACCATCCAATGTAAGTGTTTGGGCTGGAAATAGATCATTTGGATTTTCCTGGAATTTCAATCTTGCCCCCTCTTTGTCAAAGTTATCAGTTTGTTCTTTACACTCCTCCTATTGTGAAAGACTTGCTCTTTGTCTTCTTTATACACCTTATTTTCTGTCTTCTCCATGTTTTCACATGCTGAACATTCCCAATGCAGGCTGATGATATTGAGAGGCCACTTGTTTCGGGAGATCTATCTATATCTGACAGCCAGAACAATGTGTCTTCACCAAGTGACTTAATCGATCTAGCTGCTGTTCAAACTCAGGGAGGGTTTAGTTCAGTGAATTCCAATGTGGCAGCATCTAAACAAAGGTCCCAATCAACACCCCAGCAGTTGATGCACAGTAATAATTTCTGACCACTTTCCTTGATTCTATTTTTACACCAAATGTAGATAAAACAAAATATTACTCGTCTGATGCCAGGTGATAGTTTTATTCTAGACATTCCGAATACTTCGGGGGATTCTTTGGTTAGTCAAACTCTTAAACATCCACATGCAACAAATCAGTTTGCTGGTGAACGGCTGAACGAAAAAAGAGAAGACATCAGTTATAGCCCAAATTATGGTGTAGAGCAAGACATTTTCAGTGACCTTATTCCCACTTATAGTGCAAGCCAAGGTGATATTCTTTCCATCAATTTCACAAGTTCTGATGTTGTTGGGACTTGTTCTTGGCGGAATATGTAAAACATGTGATCATGTTTTTCTTTTAGAAGTGCAGGAAGCATTCTTATGCTGGAGGTAATCTCTGGTCCTTCTTGTGGGCTTCAGCATACCATACAGTCAACTAACACATCCAGGCTTCCGGTGACTATGGGAAGAGTGCCGCCTGTTGATATAATATTAAAGGACTCTGAGGTCTCTGGCAAGCATGCAATGATAAATTGGAACATAAATGTAAGCTTAGCACTTTGCTATGCAATGTACTAGATGTATGTGTTTGCTTTGAGTTATAATGAAATTCATATTTTTGTAGAAATTAAAATGGGAGCTGGTTGACATGGGTAGCTTGAATGGTACAATCTTGAACTCCCAGCCTGTCCACCTACTTCAATCTGGAAGTCGACATTGGAGTAATCCAGTTGAGCTGTCAAGTGAAGACATAATAACTTTGGGCACAAATTCAAAGATTTTGGTAAATAGACTCTACTTTGTGGAAATTTAATGCAGCAGCCAAGTATACTTTTACTACATGATCTGTTTGCACATTTACTTTTTATGCGAATATGCCTTCAATATTTATTTCTTCTGAACTTCATTCGCTGCTGCAGGTTCATGTTACAGCTGAAACAAAGTGCAAGATTCCTTTTGGGATTGGTATGGCGTCAGATCCAATGGCTTTGCGCCGAGGAGCAAAAAAGTTGCCCATGGAAGATGTCTGCTATTACCGGTGGCCTCTTCCAGGAATGGATCAGGTTAGAAGTTAATTTCATCTTATTGATGCCTATTCAACCCTGGATTATCCATTAGGTTAATTAATTTCTTTATTGCAGATTGGACTGTTTGGCATCTGTGATGGACATGGAGGAGCAGATGCAGCCACATCTGTTAGCAAGTTAGAGTTTCATATTTTTCTTTGACTGGCACTGATCTTACATTCTACATAAGAGTTCTATATAAAGCTCGGGACAGCGGGCCTTGTTTTGACTTGCTCAGTCAACAAGCAGCATAAACAATTTTCTTATTGTATTTGTAGGAAGATTACATGTGCATTGGCTTCTAGAATTAATTTTCATTCTTTATAAACTTGTATGGATTTTCTATTTTACTAGAAGTATCTTAGTTACAGCTTAGAATATTATGAAAACAATAAAGGGAACAAGGTCATAAACTTCTGAGGAATAAGGGAAATGACTACCAGCATCAAGGTTCCTTAATGATCTATTTTTCTTATTACTAGTAAAACTTACACACTTTATATGTGTGTGTACTTATAAATATTTATATAATTTCATTAATTATAATCAAATATGCAAGTATTATATTTTTTAATAGTTCAATAATAAAAAATTAATTAACTATATTGTGTTCTTAAAGGCAAAGAAAAAATTAGAGTGACATAAAGATGAGAAATGAAGTAAATATTAATTAAAAATGAAAAATAATTTAAAGCATTAGTGATTAAGAGGGAAGGGAAAAAACTAGATGTATTTTAGTTCGTTTATATTTAGGACCAAAGTTACTTATTAAATAATATAAATAGATTTCTTGAGAGAGTAGTATTTGAGAAAATAAACTAAAATGACCAAAATGTTATAAGAGTAGAGCCATATTATATAGCGTAGATAGTATGGATATGACTTAAATTAGGTTATGAAGGGTATTTTAGAAAAATTATTGAAAGACCATTAAGGCTCTTAGCAATAGCATAATGGTTTAGATAATTTTTTGTGGAAATGGATTCTGTAAAGTTGCATTGCAGCAACTGAAGTCTAGAGTTTGGCATAGAAGGGCAATGTGGGAGGCATTATACGGTCCCGTAGTACCAGCTTAGATTATAATATTTTTCACTTTAAATCTTGTTATTGTTTATGAAATATATCCAAAGTGTTCACTCAATCTTATATGACACTTTTACCCAGAATTGTGCCTGAAGTAATTGTTGGCCTCTTGTCGGATTCGTTGAGAAGAGAGAAGGTTTTATCACAGTGCAATGCTTCAGACATCCTAAAAGAAGCATTCTATGAGACAGAAGCACGGATTAGTCACTACTATGAGGTTTCTCCTCAACATTTTCTTCCTTGTTCCTTAAATATCACTTCCGTTCTGTGCAACCCCTAAGAATCTCAATTCCAACTAATTATATTTGCATCGTGGTACTTGAAGACTGAGCCATCTTAGGATTCTTTTTTCTAATGTGCTTCCTGCTTAAATTATTGTACTATGTGTTATCAAGTGACTGGTAGAGAGTACCCATGTTACATTTACTATTATTGCTTGTAATTAGTCTCAGATTATATTCATTGCAGAAATAGAAACTGTGTAAAATTTAGTTTATTATTATTTTGGCTCGCTTCTATTTTCTGGCATGGTTTGAGGAATGCATGGCTACTCTATTAACCCAACCTTTTTAAATTTGTAATGGAGTGTAAACATTGAGAAAGTTGTGATAGAGGGACGTTATCACAGTGTGAAAAAAGCAGAATTTTCATGAGTTGCCCTTAAAAAGTAGTACGTAGAAGATGTACATTACCTAAATCTGAAAGAAGTCAAAAAGTTGTTGCAACTATTTGGTGAACATGTTCTTTTTCATGGCCTTCCACTTGGATATTGTGACAGAACCTTTGTTGGATCAGTATTCTGATTCCCATTCACTCTACTGAAGTTCATCAGGTTTGTATGCTAGTATAGTAAGTAGTAAGACTCTTTTCAGTTCATTGCTTCAGCAAAATGGGACTGCATTAGGTCTATTGGTTCGCTAATATATCTCTTTTGATATTTGAGGATGTACATTGTGTTGTAATTTTCAAAATCTTTCAGGGTTGTACTGCAACAGTGCTTCTGGTTTGGGCTGATCATCATGAAAATTGCTATATGCAATGTGCAAATGTGGGAGACTCAGCTTGTGTTGTAAAGTAGGTTTTGATATTTATCATGCTTATGTTTTTTGGGAATGTGCCGAATATTATATTAAGATTTCCAGAATCATTACTGTAATTGATATTATTATTCGGAGATTACTGTAGCAGATTGAAGTGAACTGTCCTCATTGTTCTTCTCGTTTGGCTAATTGCCACTGTGTTATTTTATCACTGGGTGTTCACGAGGAGCAGTTGCTGATAGTCGGTGCATATGATTACTTCTGCATTATGATATTTGCATATACTGCTTATAGGGTGAGAGCATATCCTGCAATGTATCATTTGAGTGGGGAGAACCTGTGACTAACTTAATTATCTTGAGATTTCTTTATTTTACCTTGCTGCTGTGCGCCTGATCAATTGTGGAGATGAACCATCCTGTTCTTGTATTGCGGTTCACGAACTTCAGAAAGTGGTTGTTTCTCAAATAAAATTTGAATTATCTATAGCATTTTGTCTGCCATGTTATTCCAATGTGCTACAAGATTCAAATTTATTTTTTTAAATATTCACTGTAGATAGTAGGAGGTCAAGTATATCAATTGAAAACTCATGATCTGGCTCAGTACAGGTCAAGTATATCATTTGAAAGCTCATGATCTGGCTCGGTGCCTTTGCACATAGTGGGAAATCATTTCACCATGTTGTTTCTCTATTTCTTGAGTGCCTTTGCACAATTTTTTAATCAGCATCTCACCAATTCCCCCAGTAGTTTATTGTGCTACATTGTCAACTTAAAAGCAAACTACTTGATATGTTTAGTTTCTTGGCATGTCTTCTGCCTGATGACTTGTGCATGGGTTTCTTATGTTCTTGATTTCTTGATGATTTTAGATAGAATTTATTTGAGTCATAATATACTGTGGTGAACCTGTTGCTGGGAGAGAACATGGGTTGCCTGTTGAGCAGTTAGTGTACCTTATAGTAGGAGCAAGTCTGAGGTGAACTTTTCAGCAGCCAATTTTAGTTTGCTTCTCAAGCAATGTAAAATATATATGAATGAAAGAGTTAGTGCTTTGTTGCCCTGGGAAAAAAGGATTATTTGCAGTTTGTATTAGGGCCAAAGTTACCTTGGTGAGGATTACAAAATTCTGAAATGCTGAATTTACCTTATTATTCTGATCAGCAATTTCTTTGCTCTTTCCTAATCCGACCTTTGTCTTGCAGTATCGAGGGAAAGCAGAGAAAGATGACAGAAGACCACAGGATAACCAGTTATTCTGAAAGACTCCGTATTCAGGCATTAGGAACACCTCTGAGAGATGGGGAAACTAGAATTTGTGGTGCTAAGATTTAAGTTCTATCATTAAAAGATTTCAATTGAATATCAACTTATGCGCTCATTCAGCTTGTTGTTTCCATTCAGGTATAAACCTTGCCAGGATGCTTGGAGACAAATTTCTGAAGGAGCAGGATGCTCGCTTCAGTTCAGAACCTTACATAAGTGAAGTGGCCTGTATAGGCCCATCAAGCAAGGGCTTTGCTCTAATAGCTAGGTGAGTTTGCTTAATTGCTTCTGTCTTGGGTTTGTCATATTTGTAATGTGCACATAAATTATCACTTTGGATGCTAATATTTTCTTGAGACACTTTCGTTGAATTTCTGGACATCTCTTATTACTTTGAAGGGCATAGAGTCCAAAAATTGAGCACCACAAATGTTTTGTGGAATGTTTTGGTTGTTCAGTGAGTGCTGGTTGGAAGCTGTTTCAAGTTCATTGAGCTAATTTTTACTTTGAAAATTTGTCATTTTGGATGTAGCGATGGTTTTTGGGATGTTGTAAACACAAAGAAGGCGGCTCAGCTTGTGCACCAGGTAATATATTTCTAAAGGCTCATCCCTTTTACTCCCCACCATTGTATTATTGGAGAATTCAGTGCCTAGCTTCTGAATTCTCCCCATCATACCTTGTACTACAGACAATGGAGAGAAACGCAATGGATAAAGAGGATTCTGCGGAGAAGATAGCCAAGGTTTTGTTGAACGAGGCAAGAACGCTGCGTACCAAAGATAATACATCTATAATTTTCTTAGATTTTAGCACCAGCAGAAAGCAATCTTGTAAACTTGATCCCTAGAACAATTTTTGATGAGTTTCACTTATACGAACTGTATTATTTTGTTCTTTTCCATTGTAAGCTCAGCGCAATGTGGAGTCGCATGTTGCTCTGAGTATAGAATGGAATGGATTAATGTGTCTGCTGAGTCCATTGTGTACAGAGATGTTATACAGTTTATAATCTTCAAGCTTGCATTGCAGTCCATGCAACTGACAGAATGCCTCTGTCGTTGACAGTGTCTTTCTTTCTTTTTTTTCTTCCCTCCATCCAGCAAGTGTTGTTCTGTGAAAAAGAGATATTGATGGTATTTGAAATTAGCTGTTCTTAGATTAATCCATAAACATTGGATTTAGGAATTAACCTATGAAGAATTAATTTAAATTGCCTACCAAATAAATGAAAGAAAAGCAACAGAAGACAATGATTTACATGGTTCAAGCATATTGTTCGGTTGAAACCCAGAACAATACAGCCACTTGGCTGCAGAAGTCAAGAGAACTTCACTAGAAAATTGTAACGGGACACCCCAGATCCAATATGGCCTAAGAAATCTATGAATTGAGAAACCCAATTACCTGACTCAATTTAATTTATTATTATTATTTTTTTGGTTATAGAACAAAGCCATTCTGTGGAAGCCTCTAGATCTAAGGGCAGATCAGTAATTTTGGTTCTTCAATGAGGCAGATCTTGCTTTAAGTGCCAGGGGCAAGATGGAAAATTCATGGGTAGGGTTAGAATCTAACGGCCTTGCATTGAATTTGGTCGAGAGGCCATTTGCTTGCTTCTCTCTCTTCTTTTCATTAACTATGCTCTGTTGTTGCCCTTTCAATGGCCACTGACCAAAGATTTTGATCCCTTTCAAAAACTTATGTTTTTAAAACTTTTATGATGAGGTCTATTGATTAATTAAAATGGATTTTCCATTTATGTCATTGTTAATAAGTTTTATTCTGATTTCTTTTTATTTTAATGAGTTTTGAACCTTTAGTAAAGATGAGGTGATAGCCCATGCGAGATATTACACCTCTGAATAAGGTTTTGGCAAAGGCAAATGGATTGTGATTGAAGAATTCAGGTCTTGAGAGAAAATAGAAAGCAGAAGTAGTAAGAATTGGTAAAAAGGTAGGGGAAAATGAGAGGAAAAGTAGAAAGATAAGAAAGAAGATGAAGAAAAGATAAGTCTTAATTTATGTGGTGATATTTTCTTAAATTTCTTTAGTTATTTATATTTACAAGTATTATTATTCTTGATCTATGCAAACCTGAGTGGACAGGCTCTTATCTAGCCTTCTAGACTGTGTTGGATCCATGTGGGTTGCACCTTTTTTTATTTACCATTTATGTTACTTCTTTATTTTGCTCTGATGGAAAGTATTGATCTCCCATTAAATGTAATTAATAATCTTACTGTACGTTCGATCCATTTGGGCTTGTCTTGATTGCTTGCTTCTGTTGCTTGCAGTGATATATCGGGACAGCCCCTTCCCCTTTGAAGCAATGGAAACCATTGCCGGATGATTCAAAAATCTTCCCTGGTAGCTTTCAGTGGGTCCAATTGGACTATTAGAACCTATTTGACAATCTCCCCGTCTTTGGCTCTCAATAGTTACAAGTTCTAATTTAATCTCTATTATTTTCTATGATTGGTAATTCTTTCGTGGAATGTATGTTTAGACCAAATTTCTTCTTTAATTGGAAGACATGGAATATCTGATGAATGCTTGACTTTTTGGGTAACTATAACTTATATATCACTAGCCCAATCTTTTCAATTATGGGAAAAGGACTGAAATACTTTGCTACCAATTTTTGGTTGGCCATTGCTGCCACAAATTGCTGTTTAAGATAAACTTGGTCCCTTATACCAAAACACCTTTCGACCTTTTCTTTGTCTACATATTTCTTCATCCTTTGTTGAGTTCTAATAAGTTTTTTTTTTTTAAGTAATTTGAAGGTTGAACTATAGTTTTTGATGAATTGGTTGGCTTCTTGGTGGGAGATTCTGCTTAAAACCATACTACAAGGGTTTGTCTAATATGCTGTCTGACATGGGGTGGTATCGATGTTACTATGGTAATTAGTGTTATACCACCATTCTATCAACAGTAGCTTCCTTGCCCATTTTCGCGATTTTGAACCAATCATATACCTCATATAGCATTCCAAACATTAATTTACTCTCTTAGTTTGCCCATCCGTTTATGGTTAATAAGCTAAACTAAAATTCAAGCTAATTATGGTGGCTTATAACAATTGCTTACAAAAGTTGCTCATGAACACCTTGTTTTTGTCACAAACTATGATTTTGATAGCTCATGCAACTTATATATGTTGTCAACAAAGGATTGGGTTATCTTGTTGCTTGAGTACGAATGGGACAGTGCTATGAATTGAACATATTTGCTAAACTTATCCACCACTAGTATGATGCAATTTCTCCCAATGACTTGGATAATCCCTCGATGAAATCTACAGAAATATCTTACCAAACACCTTGAGGGACTGGTAATAGTTTTAAGAGACTTGGAGGATGAGATTTTTCACTCTTGTTCTATTGGTAGATCTCGCATTCCATCACCACATTCTTAACATCCTTAAATAGACCTTTCCAATGGAACAATGACTTTACTCTCTTATAATTCCTTAGAATGTTAAGTCATGGTGAAGGCTCCTAAATAGACTTTTTCTTTGTTTTCCATCCCAACATATACCTTGGGTCTAAACCTTAGTATACCATTTTTAAAAGTGTAATTAGATGATTGAATTTTTCGGTAGTGTAATTAGATGATAGACTTATGTTGTTTTGCACATCCTGTATAAGTTGCTTAGTTTCCTTGTTTCTTTGATAGCTATCTATAATTTCTGAGAGCCAATACGGGGAGATAACCATAACAACACCCATTCCTCCAAGTTTTCCTCTAACCAGGAGCTTAAACAAGAATGCCATGGGTTCTAAAAAAAATTAGTCCTTCATCATCCATGAGAGAAAGTTCAACGACTACTTCATTTGCACATCTAACGTTACCTTTAAGCTGTCATACATGAAATACAGAATGAAATTTAGTTCCACTAGGTAAATTAATCTATATGCCACTGCTCTAACTTTGTCCACCATGTTAAATGGTCTCGCATATTTAGGACTTAACTTCCGTAACATGTTTTTATGTATAGAATGTTACTTGTATAGTTTGAACTTCAAGAACATTCAGTCTTCAATTTGGAACTCCCTCGTCACTTCTTTTATCAACCTACGATCCCATTTAATTTTGCACTTGAGCTAACAAGTTTTTAAGCCTCTATACCATAAGTTGTCTATTTTGAACCATGTTGTCAACTTAAACCACAATGTGACTCTTGTTCTATATCGATTGGGGAAAGGTTCTTGACTTAATTTATAAAACAAGGCAAAGTTCCTCTATAATTGGTTTTTTAGAGATAGATTGGAACTAGTAACATTTATAATATTAGAGTGGGTCTCATTTGTTGATGTTAAGCATGGGACCTCATGTGTGGATTTAAAGGATAAGCCTGCACATGTGTGACTTAATGCATATGATTTGGAGGATGAGTTCGCATAAGCATAAATGCTTATGAGGAGCCAATGTCGAAAGGGTGTACAATGTATGCATGAGCGCATGTGTAGGTTTGGGTAGAGGAGAATGTGACTCGCATCCCACATCGATTAGAAAAAAATTCTTAGACCAACTTATAAATTAGGTCAACCTTCCTTAATAACCTATTTTCTAAGGAAGTATTTGAACTTGTGACGCAGTTTGGGATAGAAGAGGCCCCAAAGCAATTTGAAGAGATTTGTATCACAATGCATTAATAATTGCATGATAATTAGTATTAAATCACCACTCTAACATTGGAATTTGTAAAGCCCATTTTTTAGAATTTTCTTCTGTCATACACCTCTCATAAGTCTCCAGATAGTAATTCATTCTTATCATTTGTTCAATTGTTTGTGATCGCTACACTTGGTGATTTACTCCAAAGGCCCTAGATAATTGAACATTTTATCCCTATCTATAGTTAACATTACTTGTTGCCTATATAGCTTGTATGCATTATGTAAAAAATAGCTGAACAATAGCAAAGGGCATTAAAAGGATAAGAAGATGACTGTAAAATGAGCATACTTTGTAAATCTATCAACTATCACTCATAATATCCTTCCTACGAGAGTCTTGACTACTTCTCTGTGAAATACATAGTCAAATGAGTCCACAATTGTTCAGGTGTATGAAGTGGTTACCAATGTTTTTAGAATCGAATTAGAGATAGAACCAAGTATCATAGTAGTTCACTAGTTGGACCGGATTTTAAAACTGATCAATTAGTATTATTTATTATATATATTTATATTAATATATATTTTTTAATACAAAAAATTTAAAAATAAGTTAATAATATTTTAAAAGTGCATAATTAATTTGTATGCTAATCAGTGTATAATTATTATTTGAGTAAAAAATATATAATTAATTAATTATTTTTAAAAGTCAAACAAATTAAATATATAATAATTGATTTATTAGTTCTTAATTAATAACTTAGTTATAATGTATAAATTAAATATATAATCATATACAAAGATAAAAAATAATAAATACTTATTTAAATGATTGTTATATTATAATGTTTTTTCCTTTTATACATTTTAATTTTTATTTATTTCTTTTTTTGTTATACTTCAATCTAATTATTCATTTTCATTTTTTTTTATCTCTCCTCTATTTCCTTTTTTTCCCTCCCCTTCCTTTTTCTCATTTCTTGCCTTTTTTTTTTCTTCCTCTCTTCTTCTTCTTCCGACTCTTTCTCTATTTTTTTTATTCTTCTTCTCCAAAAATACAAACAAACAAACACACAAACCTACCAGCGACCCTGACTAGCCGAGCTAAGTCGGTTTTAACAACACTGGTGGTTGCAAGTACCCTATAGACTTCAAGTGCTCATTTTTGTACTTTTGAAAAGTGTCATATTGCAAAACTTTGGTTCACTCTTATTTTTGGCCACCTAAAATTGTTTTTAACCTTTGATAAGTTCCTAGCACTATAGTGTGCCCACCTCCTCTAGAAATGTGCATCCAGGATATAATCTAATCTCTTAAATTGGTAATAGTGCTTATATACAATTTGCCTTTACACTTTAGATATTCTACTTGATATGATAAAAAAAGATGAATTATATAGCTATAAAAACACATTTTTACTCTTAAGCCTTTAAATCTTCTTCACATGATCCCTGCGATCCGTAAATTCGATTTGTTGTACAAGTATTATTGCTAGACATTGACCCACTCATAAAATTAATCTAAGGAGAGCATTTGCCACTAAATTGTCTATTCTTCTTTTGTATTCAAATTTGTAAATAAAGTCCAATGACTTTGTCACATATTTCTCTTGTAGTGGAGTCGATGTCTTTTGTTCTAAAAGTTATTTCAAACTTTTTTAATTTATCTTAATAATAAACTATCTATTTGCTAAATAAGGTTAAGACTTCTAAATTGCTAAAAGAATGGCAAAAAATTCTTTCTTATAAATAGACAACCTCAAACTTTTTGGCCCTATACATTACTTATACATGAAAATAGGGTGCTTATCTGGCATCAAAATTGTCCCTAATTCATAATAACATGCATTAAACTGGCCATTACTATTTAAGTGCTTCTCATGCTGCTGTAATCTATTGGAATTGTCCGTTCTTAAGTAATTCTATTAATGATTTAGTCACAATTTAATAGTTACTAACATACTTAAAAACACACACCATAAGATAAAAACAAATATAAATATTGTTCCTTCTCTCTTATATTATACCAATGGTGTAATATAATCTTTATTCTTGTAAAATTATTTTTATCATTGACAGTTTCAAAAAATAATAGAAAAAAAATACACTTTTATTATTAAAATTTTCAAAATATGATTAATTTATATTTTATTATCATTAATTAAAAATTATGAAAGCCTACAAAACAAAAAAATGCTAAATTAAAAATTATAAAATACTGTATATATGTAATATATGTCTACATATTTATATAATAAAAATAAAATTTTATATGTAACACTAATAACATGTTTGAATTAAGATATTATTGCATAATTCTAAGGTGTTTTGTTGAATTGATAAACTTTTTAATATATTTTATAAGCTGTTGAGTAGTTTACAAGCTCCTCAAATACGTTTGATAATTTTTTTAATGAAAATACTTATAAATTTTAAAAATAAAATATTTGATATTTATAAATTTATTGAAAATAAGTTGACTTTCTCTAACTTATTTTCAAATATCTTATAAGTTATTTTATTATATATATATATATATTAAAAATGACATAAATATTATTAATTACATTATATTAGTGATACATAATTATAATTATGAACTTAACAAAATCTTGTAAAGCAATTCTTTTATTTTTATTCAAGTACTTTATTAGTTTATTTAAAAAGTATGATGTGTGAGTTTATAAACTCTAAAAATATTTTATAAATTATATGATATTATAAACTATTTAAAATAAATTTTGGCCAAACATCCTCTTAATATATGTTATGAAAGGCATTACACATTAATTTAATAATTTAATTTTAATAAATAAATTCAATTCAATTCAAATTATCCATTTTATTATGGATATACATAAATATCAATTTTGTTTGGACGTAAATTTTGTTAAAAAAAATTAGTATAATAAATAATGTAGAAAGATAAGAGATATAAAAAATAAAACATACAAAATGTTATTCCGACTCAAAGAACTTTTCAATTATAATTCTCTTAGTAGGCCCCTATATGCAAAAACGCCCCTGAAAACCCTAATGGACTGCAAGATATTAGGGAGAAAAGAAAACGCCCCTGAAAACCCTAATTGACTGCAAGATATTAGGCAGAAAAGGAGAAGAAGGAGAAGAGCGAAACTGTGCCCAACAATGTGTCCGGCGCTAATGGCGTCGGCTTTGAGTAAGAAGAGGGAAAACAGAGATAAAGTGAAAGAACCTGCTGACGACGCCGTATCCTTAGCAACTGAAGCACTCACTATCACCATTGCCGTTCCAGGGTCCAACGCCCAGTCCTTCGACTCGCTGTATCACATTTTCCTTTAAAAATTGCGTTTTTAGTTTGGATTTGTTACTGATGGACGTTATAGTCGTCTGGAATTTGTTGTATGGAGTTCTTTTAGTTGGAACTGAGAAATCCTGTAACATGTTCTAGAAACAGGCCATTTCACATAAAGAACGTGTTAAAAGAACCAGTAGAAGATGCCAGTTCATTTAAATCAGAGACAGCAAAGGTTGAAGATGAGAGGATAATAGACTTCTATGGTCAATTATGTTTATATCTGCATCGGTAGCTTATTTTCTTTTACACTGAATGACTTTAAACAAATTCAGGAAGCTAGTATAGATTTATTATTATTATTATAGTGATGAATAATATGTGAAGGCAAAGATGCTTTTTTCTGACCTGTCATCGAAATTACGCCATTTGTGTATTGCCAAATCAAAAACTTTGCTGTGCTTTTTGCTATCCTGTAAGTTATTATGTAATTATCTGTTTGTCTACATTTGAAAAAGCGATCAGATGTTAGTTGAGTAGAAATAGCCCATTTAACTTGGTAGATGAATGCAATGGTAGGTTAATGAACTCTGGGCCTGCTTGCCAAACCAACCTAATCTAGGATTTGCCACCATGAAATGCTATGTGTAGACCATTAATTGTTGTTGAAACATTGTGGATATGGTTACATCCTTAGAATAATGTAAGGCACCATTGTGGAGGAATAGGCATATTGGTATCACATATGTTTTGCGTTATAAGAGAAACTGATCGCAGGTGTTCTTCTTTTCGTAAAACATGTAGTCCTACTTGATAATAAGAACACATCAGAGGATGCTTCTCGCCTTCAACTGGAATAATGAAAAATATTCTGCCAAGAATGATAGTGGTTTTTTTTTTCTTATGAGAATCTCGAGGTATCTCGAGACTCCACGGTATCTCGGGAGTCTTTTTGTCGATATATAACAGTTTAAGATTTGTGGTGAGTATCTGATATTAACGTCACAAGTTTTAGGGAGAATGCTAAATCTATATGATTAATTGTTCAATTCCACTTTATATTTTTGTATGGGGTCTGTTACCCCAACTTGATGCCCCAAACCATTTATGCAGGGGCATGAATGGCTCCATGCAGCGAAGGTAACATACTAGACCTTCACTATAGTTATTTCTTGTGTACTGCTTGACTCATTGGAGTCATGAACATGCTTTGTCACTTTAATTATGCTATGATTATCATGATTTGGAACTCTTTTGATATGTTCATGTTAATCGTATTTGATGGTTGTCTGTGCCCTTGCATATTCTAGTTCTTTGTTATGTTTTATGCTAGAGGAGGAAGTTTTTTCCTATTATTTATAAAAAATCTCTTCTTTATTTTCTTTTATGCTTCCTGATTTAGAAAAGTGTTTTCTAATAATAACCTAGAAGAATAATCTTGACATTTTAATCCCATGGTAGGTGGTTTTGATAATTATGGCCTGATAAGTCTATATAGTGAATCAAATTGTTTTTCTTTTTCATTGCACTTAATAAACTTATCTGATCAATAATTGTTTCTAACTCATCTTCCATCCCTTCCTTTATTTTGTCCTTCAATTTTGCATACAGGAATTTTTATTTCTATTCTTTTTTTGGCTTCTATGTATGAAGTATGGTAAGCGTGTGGGCTTAATACATGGGGTCTAATTAGATTTAGTTCTTTGTCCAGTCAATGTTAGCTGTTAAGTGGAGAATCATCTACACACTTAGGGACTAATAAGTTAAAATGTTCAATGTAGAGTTTTTGCATCCGAATTCTTACACTTGATCACTGAATATCAGTTAAGTTTTCAGTTGACATTTTGAGCTGCTTGTGCCCATTAACTTGTACCTGTCTAAGTTGTTTGAAGTTTGGATAATACTTGATAGTTGTATCGTCTGATCATGTTTTAGGCTTTTACTTTTTGGCAACATTGACAAATAGCCATATGCATACTTCTGTTTCATCCATGTAGATGTGTGTCTGGAACTACTTTTATCTGTATGCATGTCCATTGTCTACTTATTATTGTTAAAATTTTGGGTAAGGTCTGGGCAAATGATGGCTTACACTTGATCGCTGAACTTCAGGTAAGTTTCTTGTTGATGATCCATATGTACTGATGCCTGACTTTTCTTCTGCCCATCAAGCAATTCAAGTTAACATTTTAAATTTTGTAAGGAGAAAGTCCTGTTCATGTTTTCTATCAACCTTGTTTGTATAAAATTTTCTTCCTTCTATGTTACGTGTTTTTATTAGTAGAAATTTTGGTTAGCTTCGCCTTGCAATCTTTGTGGAACGTATCCATTTGATCATGCCCCACATCTGCTTGCCAACTTTGTCTTTTTCTTTTCCAGGACATTTTGCTACAAATGCTACCAACAAGGCGGCGTTTGTTACGTTTTTGTCTGTTTCACCTGTTTCCAAACCAGAGACATTGGAATGAAGAAGCCAGGAGTCAACCCTGTAGGGTTGTTAAGATAAAGAATTAATAGGACATAATAACATCTTGATCTTCAATAATACATAAATTTAAATATAAAATAACAATATTTTTGGCATACAGAAACCTTTCAACATTTAGTTAAATTACCTTTACCTCCCCTAATGCTTACAACCATCAAGAAACCCTAACTTCACCTCCACTCTTATTTGGGACAGTATAAAAATGGTAAATATACGTTTTGTTCCTTTTGTACTTTATTTTTTTAATATTAATTGTTAACGTCTGATACTTGTCAACTAGAGGCGGATTATCATATTTTATTTTTAACTTCTAATTGGAGATATATTGAATTAGAAAGGATTATTATGCTGCCAAAGTTAGGAATATAAAGATTGTACCGTAAATGTCTTATCATACATAAGCATAAATAAAGTGATTGCTGTAATCTTAGGATTTTGCTTGCTCATGTAACATCATTCAGGTGCTTGATGTGATAATTTATTTGTAATGCCCAAAAATTTTGGGCATCTATGAAAACGTAATGTTAGTTTATATGAAGAATAATTAAATCAGCAGGATCTTTTATTATTTTTATAGAATTTTCGTGTATAATTAAATTTAGTTTAAGTGAGTGAGTATGGTATTTTGGATATGTGGGGGAAGAATTTACCATACATAAGGAAGCGAAGGATGGAAAATTTGAAGGTTGAAATTCGTAGGAAAAATCCCAGGAAAATCTGTAAAAGAAATAAAAAGGAATTTAGAGCACTTAAAATCGTAGAAGTTGATTTTCTCTAAATTCCTCATAAAACCTTAGTATACATAGGCAATAAGAAGAGAGAAAAATCAATTTATCACCTTAGAGAGTGCAAACGGCCATGTAGAGTGAGAGTAGAGAGAGGGTGTGTATTTTTGGGCATCGAAACATCTAGAATTTAAGGTATTTTTTTTACACTTAATCCTATAATTTCATGCATGCACTTAGGGATAATATTATACAGAACTTAGGCACGAATTTTGATGGCTTAAATGTAGGTTGAGATGCGATTTCGTGTTAGTATGGCGTATACATAAGAATCCCATTAAATATGCAATCTGAGTGAATTATAATGAAACTTATAAATCTTTGTGTTAAGATTTTTGACTCCAAGATTTATAAGAATACTCTAAATATGCCATAGGATTTGTGTTGTTAATGGATTAAGTGATGGGAATTTGCATAGAAGAGAAAAATAGCCACATGGTGCCTTACGCACTTCTAGCGCATTGCTTTGCGGTCACGGTTATGGCCAGTGAGTGTTGTGGGAAGCTTCAAAATTGTGAAACAGGAGTAGCTATAGGCAGAATGCCTCATAGTTAGCACCACGGGCACAAGATGTTAATCTGCAATCATGGTGCTATGACTTGTGGTCACGAGGTTTGGAGGTTGTACAAAACAGAACGTACCGCGATTTCTAGTGCGACTGCAGACAGGCACCTCAATGGTGTAGGCCTTTTGCTCACAATCGCAAGAGTGGACAACGAATTGAGACAAAATGCCTGGCGATTCATTTTGTGGGCATGGAGCCACTTTAGCTGTCGTGAGATCGGTTTCCACGAGTGTAAAACTTGGAAAGTGAAAGGATGTTATTTTTACATAATTGAGGACTAATTTCTTAATTAGATTAAAATAGGCTTAAAACACATAGTTCAAGATTTAACATAATATAGGGAATAGTAATTGAACAAACCCGGATAAAAGAAAATCTACTCAATTAGCAATTGAAATTTGAGAAGGACAATAATACAGGACATGTTGGATATATTTGAAGTATTGAATAAATGGGATTTTGGTTTAATTGGGTATTAAATGAAAAATTATTTAATTGAATAGGAAATTAAGAATTGGTATTTGATGAACTCGTTGGTCAACAAGAATAATAGTTAGGTAAGTGGTTTCACCCTATTAGAATTTTATGATTGTTTTTAAAATTAATTTTATGTTGGAATTGAATTTTTACTATGAGTTTACAATTATTTTCGAATACTATTCTTATTTTATGAAAACATGATTTGATACGTTAATTTTTTGTGAAATTGAAATTTTTTATTGTTTTCTTGAAAATCTAGATGTGAGTTATTTGCATGATAAGTTGTTTTAAATTGAATATTTTGAAATCGAATATGTACAATACATGTGAAAAATCTCTCATGTGATGCTGATAATAGTGTGGAATGAGTTTTGCCTGACTAATCGGATAATAAATTTGGACCCAGTCAATCCAAATAGAAGTATTAAGACTGGTAGTAGGTGAAATTGATGCGTGATTTTACCAATCAAGATACAATAGATTGCGATATCACTTAGTCGGGGTTGAAGTTTTAGGACTCATAGTAGGCGTAGCTGATATTTCACGTGACTCTTTTTAATTAAGATATAGATTAAGACCTTGATCGATGAGAATAGTACACGAAGTTCATATCGTCGTGAGCAGATTGAGGAATAGGGATGTGAACTTTATGAATGATGATATAATTTGGAATAATTGTGAAATGTTATGATTTTCATAAATTGTTTAAATGTAATTCATACTATTTGTTTCAAAATTTATTTTGTGCAAATTATTATTATTTTGCTCACATCATATAAAAAGAAAAATGGAGGAGGTGCCATCTATTAGGCGACTTGTTGCTTATGTATTTTTAATGGCATTTTTGCAGATGAAGCAAACGAGGAAGATTTAGCATGGTGATGGTAGACTTAGTTGGATGAAGACCTTTATTTTAGTTTATTTTATTTTGACTAGCAAATAAGACAATCATAATGTAATAGTTAGAAAATTTTCACTTTTCGTTGCTTAACAATGTTAAATTATTTCTTCGATTGTCACTTTATTCCTTTTGGATGTTGAATAATGCCTATTGGATTAGTTTGCTTGATATTTATTGCTTTTGTATTCGCTGAGGTCGTTTGTAGGTCCTCTGTGTTGTCTTGGCATTCAGGATGATAGAAATGGTGTTAGGGATTACATTTTAACACTGAGATTGTATGATATCAACTAGACTATAGGGATCACACCACAAGAATTTAAAAATTAGTAACATATTTTATTTGTGTAGTAGAGGAGCGATTTATATCAGGAGGAGCGAGTTATACACAAGTTAGTTAGGTGTTGGAGAGCATGCACCTATGGAGAGGAGTGGTTTATATCAAGAGAATAAAGATTGTCTTCTCACCATGTTAACACAATAAAGTAATATAGCCATTGGTTATTGGAGTCCAAGCGGCACTGTGCTAAACTAGACTAGAGATAGAGAATGAAGAGTTGAAAAAGGAGAACGTCGACATGCATTGGCATCAATGTACACTCAAGTAGAAGATTGATGAAATAGAAATACAGTATACGGAACTCGTAGAGACATATAGGATTGTCAAGATGATTTATGAGCATCGCGTATTTGATCTACAAGGCTAGTGGTGTGGATTAGTGCTTTAGGTGAACTAGTGTACCTATGAAAATGATGAACTCCATGCTATGGTTTAAAACTTTTTGGAAGAAGACTTTGAAGAGGATTTGGAAGAGTACTCCTAGGTGGCATTGGAGTAGGTACTCAAGGAAGTGAATTTAGGTAATGATGCCCTAGATGTAGACAGGGATTTAGATTAAGACGATGAAATCGCGCGCGCGCGTGTATACACGCTATTAAGATAATTTTATTTTATCGTCACAACTTCTTTGTGATTGATTAAGATGAGTTATGGTTATAAAAAATTTTCTTATTTGCTAAACTTAATTCTCTTATTGCTTTATTTGTTGTCATATTATTATGAGCAATTATCAAGTCCATACAACTACCTAAATGAGCAATCCCTCATGTAAAAAAATGGTTGGTAGACCTCATTGTATTGCTTAGAGTTTACCCTTCACTATAATGGACAATCTAACTAAACCCACTTATACTTATCCCCTGCCTCCCTTCTCGATACAACTATAGCCACCATCACTTAAGGGCCAAACTAACTTGAGGTTGGAAGACTTGGTTGCCATTAAGATTGTTGTGGCCCAAGTTATGAGCCCAGGTGATGAAGCCCAGCAACAATCACCTGTACCAATTGCGCCCAACCTAATGGTAGGATGAAAACTCACTATGAGGCACTTAAATGAGTTCATGAGCCTACTTTTGATTAGTTTTATGATCCTAAGGTGGTTTAGAAATGGTTAAAAAGATGGAAGATAATTTTGAACTAATGAAGTTGTCAATATAGCTTGATCCAATTCATTTCTTTTCTTGGAGGGAAGACACACATTTTAAACTCTAATTTTAAATTTATCATTATTTTGTAATTATTAAACTCTACTTATTGATTCAAAAGCAAGCAATATTATTATACCATATATAATTATTAAGAAAAATAAATAAATATTAGAATTATTATATTTAATTGAAAATTTTCTTATTCACAAAGACATTTGCGCTTGTACTGTCTGTAATCACTTGAACTACACTAGTATGTTTCCTTGCTTATTTGCACTAGGCCCAATATTTTGATATGAACATCTTCCTTAAATTTGCCTTTAGAATTTGAAAGCTCATTAAAATTAAATGGCAGTGGCAAATCTAGCCTTACCTGCTCATGCCATCACGTCTTGTTTAGTAAACTCTCTCATCATATTCCGTAATTGAGGTCTATTGTTTATGTATGTATTTGTTATAACTGCTCGCTTGTATGTTTTTTTCAAAATGGGAATTTTGAAGATATCTTCTTAATGTAATGAGTAGTGTTGGGGACAAGAACAAATACTTATATTTTGCCTTCAAAAGTCTATCTATTAAATAAAAATGAATAGTGTTTTTATATTATGAAAAATTATTAATGCAATTAAAATAAGAATAGAATTAGTATATTGTATTTAACAATAGCTCATACATATTTAGGTCTATGTGAGAATGTTCTGAAGCATAAAATGATTCAACAAACTTATTTCCCTTTGGATAATTTATCAAAAAATTGATTAAAGTTTTATTTTTCTTATTCGTCCAACGTTTTGCCACAAAAAACAATTATATTTTATTACTGCCTCCTCTTGGCTCTTCAAAATTGTATCTGTATGTTCTAATGCTTTTTTCGTGCTTGTAACCCTTAATGTAATCTTTGCATAAAGCCATCAACTTATCATAATAACTATTACGTGTATGAAAAGAGCTAAAACATACTTATACAGTTTCAAAGAGCCATAAGTGGTGGTAGTGAAATATGGTTGTTCTGAAGAAAATGGTTGGATGGATAAGAAAAATAAAACTTCGATCAATTTTTTAGTGAATTACCAAAGAAGAAACAAATTCATTGAATTAATTGATGCCTTAGAATATTTTAAGACGAACTAGAAAATGTGTGAGTGGCCAAAATATATACAATGTACTAGTACATTGTTTAGTAACCATAGCTAGTGAAAGTGCACATGTCTTTGGTGACAAGGATTTTCTCAATAGAATATATTAATTTTATTGTTTTAATTATATTAATAATTATTTGTAGTATCATAATAATATTTGCTTTTGAATAAATTGGTAGAGTTCAATAACTATAAAATAATGATAAATTTTAATTTGAAGTTTAATATGTACAACTTCACTACAAGATAAGAAACAGACTAGATAAAGCTGACCTAATTGACTTAGTTTATATAAAGTATAATCGGACTTTGAGACGTAATATGAGAAACAAAATGAATTTGATCCTATCAGCTTGAAGTAACATATGAATTTAATGATTGATTCCCAAGGAGATTGTATTCTAACAATGAGGATGTCCTTATGCACAAAGGTAAATACTTGACTTGGGGTAACATTGCTGTAACTTTTACAATTGAGGAAAAAGCGTATGCAAGTTTAAGAGGTGTTAGCATCTTAAATATAGAACATATCAATTAATAGAAAAAGATAAACAAGAAATGACGTTTGACGAAGAAGAGCCTGAGTTAAAACCTAACTGCCTTTTGGGATGGGGATTCCACCTACAAATGTGTCCTTTATTGACACCCCAAATTTTCTATTCCCTTTTCAGCCTGTGTGTCTCCTTTATCTTCATTTTTTACTATTACTAGATGTTCGCATATTCATACAATTGTCACATCATGAAAAATAATATACATATAAACTATACATTGGTGGAGGCAATAAGGAGGGATTTTAAGAGGTGCTATAGGTTACAATCCAAGTGACTATTCTACATTAGCCTTAATGTAGTTTTACTTGGGCAAAATCTAATTCCTAAACGAGTCCCTTTGACTGCATTTTTCTCCAATTCTAAATATGCTCTACAAGAATATCAAATTGACTCTACTGCATATGGTGCGTTATCAACTGCAACTGTGATTATTTCTTGTTAAAGCTAGAGGAACCCCAAATGCTATGACCAGTTTTGATTCAAGTCAACCATAACATTTGTGGTTTAATAAAAATGCACCTACTTATGTAATTGTTTTGCCAAACCAGATCATAAAGCACAGCTAATGTGTTTAATTTAGATGCCAATCCACTTATGCAGAATAAAATTCTCTTTCATGGAATCCTAAATCGGTTGTCCAACCTTCTTGAATTTACGTAAAAGGTTTTGTCTGTGTCTTCAATTGTGTCTTAGTCTTTTAGACCTCTTGGAACAATCACTATAGTAATAAAAAGGTTAGCAAAATTTTACCATAAAACATTTCAGAACTATTATCTTCAATTAGTAAAAATGGTACACTTTATATACATGCATGATTAAATCATATACAACATATAAATTAGATATATGTGCATAATTGAATTAATTATAAATTAAATATATATATATATATATATTGGCTGTAATATAATAAAAAATAAATTTACATATAATACAAACTGTATTAAAAACTTTAAAAAGGAATAAAAAAGAGAGGAAAAGAAAAAAAATACAATTAAAAATAAAAGATTGAGAAATAAGCAAAGAAGAAAATATTAGAGGAAATGCGTGAAGAACATTAAATAATGGTGATTTCTCTAAAAGACAAGTTCTTAATATGTATATACTATTAAAAGCTGCACATTTTCATGCATGTGCATATTATAAAAAAATATAGTTCTATTAATTATAATAAAATATAAAAATTTTATTTTAGAATATTAATGATAAAAAAATTATCTAAAATAAAAATTATTTTACAAAGACTGAGAAAAAAAGTTAGAAGAAAACAGATGAGGAAAGAAGTAAATCAAATATTAATTAAAAAAGAAGAAAGAAAGAACTAAGAAAATATGATGAAAAAGAGAAAAAAAATCACGAGTATTTTAGTTCATCTACCTTTAGAACCAAAGATAAATATTATGAGGTCCCTAGCCTAATTAGCCAATATTATAAGAGTGTGTGTGTATGTGTGTGCTTATAGTAGCAGTAAATACCAAACAATTTACGCGTGTGCAAAATTGTTCATAGATTTTAAAATTTTATTGAGTGAAATATACAAATTTAATCATATTAAAAAATAAAAAGAATAGAAGTGTGATGAGAACGATTGAACAGGAAAAATAATAGAGAGATAAAATCAAATACATTAAAAGAAAACAAATGATGTTCGGGGGAAAAAGTAAAGACAATGAAGAAAAATGAAATGAATAATTTAGTAATTTAACTTAAAATATTGCAGTTATTTTAAAAAGCAAATCCTGAATATACTAGTACCGTGTGCACACACAATGTGTGTACAAAATTAAAAAAAAAATTACTTTTTTGATATGATAAAATTTATATGATAATTTAAGATATACAATATACAAATATAATTCATCTTATTTGATCGAAATTTTGATAAATCTAAAATTTGGAATTCATTTTGCCTTATTTAGATTATACTTTGCTAGTCTTAAATATCATTTGTGCTTTATTTAGTTAGATTTTATAATTTATAAAGTAATTGGCTTGAATATGATCAAGTGTTACATTTAAGAGATGAATCTTGTTATGTCTATAGTGTGATGTTGGTGCAGTGTGCCCACACTTGAAAAGCAACAGAACGTGACATTTTTATGCAATTTTAATGCTGTTGCAGTGCTATGTCAATGTAGTTTAGATGTAGCCACATGCTAAAAACAATCGAATGTAGCAAAATAGTGTTGTCATGATGCCTCTACGATGCTATCTTGATGTGGTTTTTATGAAGTTGCATTGCGGCCACGGTAGACACGTAAATAGTTATTTTTGTAGTTGAACGGAAAACTTAAAAGGAAAACGAAGCAAAAATTTTTGAGGGAGATTGAAGCTTATAGAAAGAGAAAAAAAAAAAAAAAGACAGAAGGGAATAAGAAGATATTAAAGAGGAGAAAAGAAAGAAGAAAAACAAAAAAAAAAAAAGGAAAAGGGTTTAAGAGAACGCAATCAATGACAAAAGACTTAAAGATTTACTGTTAATATCTAAAATTTAACTAAAATAAGTATTGCCATATTTGTATCTTTTTGTATTTTGATTGAATTTAGCAATGTTTAAGTATTTTGTGAATTTGCATTTCACTATGATATTTGGTTGAATTTCTATTTTTAGGGACTTGTATTATTACTAACGATTTATTTTATTTCAATTTGAAGATTAATTGTTTTTACATTACATTGTGATTGCTTCTTGTTATTTCTAAAATCTGGTCAATTCTTGGTTAATAAAAAGTTAAGAGATTAATGGGAGTGAAATCTTATAAACTTGAAGTTAATTATAACATGAATTTCTAAAGAATAACAGGAGTAAAATTTAAGAATTTATGTGGACCAATTGCTAATTCAAAGTTGATTCATTGGAATTGATTAATCAAGTTGATTAATTAATGTCCAATTGTATGTTAATATGGCTTGGGTGTGTATTGACTAACTTTAGATTATCAATTATTGTAGTATAATTAAGTTGATGATTATAGGAATTGAACTAGGTAGAACATTAATGCAAAGACCTAGATTCATTTGAAAATGAAGAACATTAATTACTTGCTTGTGTTTGGAAGAATCTTTTTTGTTGTCTTTGAATTTCTTTATCAATATTCATTAATAATTGTCACTTAAAATTAGTAAACTTAACAACATTTGATAAAACACATTAATAAACATACATAAACCTCCCAGTAAAAATTAACACTCTTATTCACTCTATGCTACTTGATCACATTAATTGTATATATTTACATTGATCACTTCAACGTAAATACAAAAAGTTTAGATCATAATTTCTAATTTAGATATAAATACAAAATTATACCAAAAATAGAATATTAGTTTTTTTATTATATAATATGTGTGAATGCATGTGGAAAATACAATAACTTTGGTGTGTTGATAATTAAAAAAAATTAGAAAAAATTTAAAAAAAAATAATAATTAGCACTATTCAAATCTGAAAAGAAATATAATGAGCTAAATGATTTTAGTTAAGTAATCTAGAGGTAGATACGATAAATATTAAAAAAAATCAAAAGATAGCTATTAGAAGGAATGAACGCCTAATACACACACACACACACACACACACACACACACAAACAGACATTTGATCCAATTAAAAGAAACTTTCAATTTTTATTAAAATTTTTTCATCTATCACAAATCAAACTAATACAATATATATATATATATATATATATGTATGTATGTATGTATGTATGTATATTTATATATATGTATGTATGTATCATAAGAGGGGGAAAACTCAAAAAATTCTTGTAAATGACCTTGCCTTAGATCGTATAATCTATAGCACAACAAAAGGTAAAAAAATGGTACTAAAATATATCACAATCAAAAACACGTACAAATTTAAGACAAAAAAGTTAGGGAGTTAAAGAGAGAGAGAGAGAGAGAGAGAGTGGCAGTGATTTCATTGATTAAACTCGTGGATAGGCCGTCCATGCAATAATAAATCTTTTGTTGAATCAGTTGTAGAATGCTTTGATTAAGTCTTCGAGGAATTAAGTTACATGATTAGGCAGGACAAACTATTCTATTAATTCTATTTACATGTCCACTTTAATAGATAAAAGTTTGTGATATATAATAAATCTACGATAAAAATAACTAAAATCATAATCTCATATACTAAGTATGATAAAAATAATCCTATGACCTTTATCCAGAGAAAGTGAACATGACTAAGTACATCTAGACTAGTTGGATTAAAAAATTTACTTATGGAGCTATAAATACAGCTACATATTTCTCTTACTTTTAAAATAAAAATTCTTGCTTTATATGTAGATTTTGGAATTAACTATTGAACGATTTTTCATCGGAAAAACTCCCAACATGTCCTAAGGAATTGTGATTTTAGGATTAAGGAACCGATCAATCTGCAGCAAGTTGTTTGGTGCAAAATTGGGACATCAGATCACAAGATATAATACTGACATTTTAATTTTATTCTTAATTGCTATTACTTTGGAGAATTTTGCCATTACAATTATTACATCCTCAGTTCTTGGGGAAACGGATCATTCATCATTCTTGAGCTTTTGGAAGTCACAAAAATGACAAATTATATCATTTATCATCAATATACCAACGTGTATACTTTTCTTCATTAAGGAGACGAATATAATTGTTAAAAAATATAATTTTCTTTTCAAAGTAAATATGAATCAATATATAAATTTTGCCTTAATTGTGTTTATAATGGTTTTATAAAATTTTTAAAAAACAACAAATATATACATGTGTGTGTGTGTGTGTTGCGAATATAAACTAAAGTTCATGTAAAATTAATTCATCAATTTTATCCATAAAAATAAATATGAGTTGAGATTTGCCATGATCAGTCAATGTCATGAGTAGTTAACTCGTCAAATTTGAAGACAATTAAGAAATTAACTATACATATTCTCTATAAGGGGTTAAGTCTGATCCAGCATTCTGCTTGACCATTTGTTTATATCTATATATTTATTTGGTATCAATATGCATGTCTACCTTTTCTATAATTTACATTACTGTAAAGTTATGATTGGTAATAATGAATGGAATAAGGTAGAAATGATATGAATTTAAGAATGGAATGAAACTAGAAAAGAAATGAGATAATTCACTATATTCTCACTTGGTATGTAAAAAAAATGACATTTAAATAAGAAAGGAATGAAATTGTAATTTTATTATTTTATTTTATATTTAAAAATGATAATTAAAAATAAATATATTGAATTAAAGATGAATATGTTTAATAAAGAGGACAGTATTTGAAAACTTTAATTAATTATTATATCTTTGTTATATGACTATATATATTTATATATAATAAATATTTAATATTTATACAACTATACAATATTTATATTGCATACAAAAATTATATATTTATATACATAGCAGGTATTTGAACGAGCATGCATAATTGTTCTTTAATTTGTTTATTATACAACAAATATTTGTATAGCTTTGTTTTTAACTTTATATAGGTATTCATTATATGAAAAAGATAAATATTTAATTAATATTACTATATTAGCTATCTTTAAGAGTAATATACTAAATATTTATGATACATATAAATACACACATATTTCCATTAGATTACGTATATCTATTAAGTATACCAGCATATACTATATTTAAAAATCATTTTTATTATTGCTAAAATTAATTTAGTGCGGTTATTGGATGCATAAACATGAATATATATTTGACATATTTAGAATATATCTTAATTATATTATAAATAAAAATAAGATGATATATAATATTCATCCATATGTATATATCTAATTTTAGGTATTCTTGTGTAATATATATATATATATATATATTTCACATATGACATTTTTATATTTAATTTATTTATTAACAATGTGTAATATTTGTTGATATAAATCTTGAAAATTAAAAATTAATAAAATTATTTTAATAGTATAAAATATAAATGATTCCCAATAATATAGAAATGAGAAAACCCGTGGGTAGGGAGGAATGGATATTCTTTATTGTTAGAAATACTGATTTTCTATGAAATAATGATTCCCTAATACTTAATAATATCAATTGTAAAAATAAAAATGATGTGAGAATTGTCATTTCTTTCTAATCTCATTCTTACATACCAATTATGGACTAATGATTGTTCACTTAAATTAATAGGATTAGAGTCGTAAAAATTAGTTGGAAGAATAAATTTGTCATGAAATAATTTAATATTATGTATACTAATGTGAATTAAAATATAGAATAACTTAATGATGAATATCTCAAATGGGTTAACATGTTTGGATTATTTATCATGTATGTTATATTGATATTTTTATCCAACATTTTATTATATTAATATCGAGTACATATTTTATCATGATCTTTTATAATTAAAAATAAATATTTGATTAATCTTGATAAATTCATTCATCAACTTTAATCCTTAACAGTGGGCAAGCGCTAAAAGTATATCTAGAAACTTGTTTGAATTTTTATTTGACTGAATATCCCAATGGCTGCTGCATTTGTGGCACTTATGCAAAATTGATATTTGATTGCCTTTGCATCTTAATCTTGAAATTATAATTTATCACAATTGAATATAATTAGCTTAAATTTTATGAACTTTTTAAATGAACTAACAACACGAACTTAAAAGACAACAAAATAATACGCAATTGGCAACCCGTTGACCTACTTACCGAATCCATGAATTGACAATTGACAATGGCAGGCCTCACCACACAGGCAATCAGGCATCAGCCGCTCTGACTTCGTCCTGATTCCCATGTTTCTCTTTCCCCGCGCTAATCATTTATCAATGATTCTTTAATCTTTATTCTTTTCTCTTCACCAACTTCATCTCTTTCTTGCGGACATCGCACAAAGCCTGACCCATTCCAACTCCCAACCATCTACTCCATTTTTTACCCCCCATCTCTGTCTCTCAGAAGGCGCTCAATCTTCATGTCTGTCGGTCTCTGCATTATCAATCAGGATGATCTCCCCTTTCATCTTCACACTCCTCGCCCTGCTCCCATTTTCCTTTTCAGAACCCCTCAGAGGTAAATCAGAAATTTGGGTGGTTGATTCAGTTATCTTTTTTTTTTCTCTCTCTTATTAGATTTTCTTTTCGTTTTTTTTTGGCTTTTTGATTGATTTTAATGACGGCCCTTCTAAAATTTTAGCCGAAATTTTATGTGAGTTTGGTATTTTACTATCAAAAATCCAATCTTTAGTGGCTCCTTCTGGTTATTGGTGTTTGCTTCTCTGCGTTCTGCAGGTGTATTTATTGATAGCGGAGCAGAAGTTCCTTCCAAATTCAACGGCTTGGAATGGCTGCCAGACACCGGTTATATATCCACGGGGACTTCCAAAGTTATTACAGAATACGGGCTGTTCCCTACTCTTGCCACAGTGCGCACTTTTCCTCTGCGGGGCAACGTTTTCAAGAAGTTCTGCTACGAAATCCCAGTTGATTGGACGAGGAAATACTTGATCAGGACAACATATTACTATGGTGGATTCAATGGGAATGACAGGCCTCCTGTTTTTGATCAGATAGTTGATGGGACAGTGTGGAGTGTGGTGAATACAACAGAGGACTATGCGAATGGAAATTTGAGTTACTACGAGGGCGTCTTTATGCCCACGGGGAAGAATTTGAGTGTGTGTTTGGCTGCAAACACTTACACCGATTCCGACCCTTTTATCTCTTCTCTGGAGGTTGTGCGTTTGTGGGATCGGTTGTACAATTCCACAGATTTCAAATCTTATGCATTAAGTTTGGTGGCAAGGCATAGTTTTGGGTACGATGGACCGGTGATGGGGTGAGTCTTTGTGCTTTTGTGAGTTGTGCTTGGCGAATTTCTATTTCATGGCTTCAAAGTACTAAAGCTGAAGTGCCCTTTAAAATAATATAATTCAGCATTAAATCAGTTTATCAGTAGATTGCCCTGATTTCAATTAAGTGTTCATGAAATTTTATGTTCTTTTATAGATTATGGTTTCTAAATCACTATGTATTATCGTGCCTCTGATGTTGGTTATGGATCATAATTGAAACAATCAACTATAATTATGATCAAATAAAAACTTGTAGTTGAGCAACCAGTATGTTTTGCATTATATATGAGCACAGTAATTGTTTGGTTTCAGTCTATGAGATGAACTTTTTACTTAGAAAAAGTGAAAAAATTGATCTGCGTTCCTATAAGAATCTTTTCTTCAATGCAAGTTTCTTCATAAGGCAGTTCTTCTCATTTTTCAAATTATACTTGTATCTGACCAAAGGCACGTGGAATCACTAGATATCCTGATGACCCTTTCAATCGCTACTGGGAACCATTTGGACTAGATGCATTTCCTCAGTCTACTTCAAAAAATCTTCATGTTTCCGGTATCTGGAACCTGCCCCCACAGAAAGTGTTTCAGACACGATTGGCAAGAGAACTACCAGAACGTCTAACATTACACTGGCCCAAGGGTCCACTTCCAAATGCAGAAATTAATTATTACATCGCTCTTTACTTTGCGGATGATCAAACTTCTGGTTCAGGGATGTCAAGAAAATTGGACATCAACATAAATGGTGTTGCATATTACAACAACCTGAGTGTGACTTCTGCTGGTATTGTTGTGTTTGCAAACCAGTGGCCTCTTGCTGGAATCACAAACTTAACCTTGACTCCTGCTCCTGGATCAACTGTTGGCCCGTTGATCAATGGTGGAGAGGTTTTCCAAGTGCTTCCAGCTGGAGGGAAAACTCTTGCACGTGACGGTATGCTCTGTTCCTACCAGCTTATATTATCTTAGTAGTGATCCTGGCTCGTCAGAACACTCTAATCAGATAAATTCTCTTAACAATCAAAGCATTTTATAATTTTGCCGGTTGCCTAATAAACGTTAGCGCAAAATTTGTTCTTCAACCAGGATGAGGTGACCCTGTACTTGATATTCATACTGTAATTTTGCTTAATTTTTGCTTCTTTGAGCTAAATACCTGCCTACATTGGTGAGAGCAATTCTCTGTTCTCTTTCTATTCAGTGATTGCTATGATAAATTTGAGAAAAAGCTTCCAGAACCCTCCAGCTGATTGGAATGGTGATCCATGTTTACCCAGCCGGTATTCATGGACTGGAGTTACTTGTTCTGGAGGACGCCGGATTCGCATAGTCTCTTTGTGAGTAGGATATTGCTATATGTTACTGTTATTTTCTCTTTTTGATCTGAATCTCTCTTGCTCCCACCATCTACCTCATATTCAAACTGCCACTGTCATCATCCAGAGCAAATGGATTTTCAGTTTTACTCACCTTTATACTTATCTACAGAAACCTGACGAGCATGGGTCTTTCAGGGTCAATATCACCAACTATTGCCAGGATGACAGGACTGAAAAACATGTGAGTGAATGCAAAATCTGCAAGTTGTTTAAGACTCTTTCATTGAGGGTTTCTATTTTTGACAGCTTGCTTGGAAACAATAGCTTGTCGGGAACTATTCCAGACCTCAGTTCATTGAAGGGATTGGAGATTTTGTAAGTCACGGTTATTTACTATTGCCCTAATACAAGCCTACTACAGTTCACTAAATTGCATAAACGTGGATTCTTGCTAGTAAATGACTTTCTATTTGCAACTAATTTGACATTGTTTCTTTTTTGGTCAATGTTATATAAAACTAAATATCTCACAAGGTTTCATTCAATTATATAATCTGTCTTCTTAACATGCTCTGCCCTCAATTTCAGGCATTTGGAAGACAATCATCTTGGTGGAACGATTCCTCCATCATTGGGAAACTTAAAAAGATTGCGTGAAGTGTAAGTTTACTCTCAGAAGCATTTGTCAGGTTGAATTTTCATACTTTTCAGATACGTGTATCACTCTGTGAAAGTGCTCATATTTTAACTAATCCAGAACACCAGTTTGTGTGAAAAATTATCCCAGTGGTTTTCGCATCTCTGCTGTTCGTCTCAGTCAAAACGTTCTCTACATTGTTGCAATTTGTCATGAAGCAGCATACTAGTTCCCTGTCTTTCTTACTTAAAACATGTGCAGGCAGATTGAATAAAAGTAACAGCTTTGAGAGAATTTTCACAGTTCGCTAGCATTCCTTATCCATTTTTAGATTTCCTGTATGAAAGATGGTATGTGAAACTCAATCTTGTGCTGCCTAAAGGTTCGCATACGCATCAGTTCAGAGATGAGAGAAACCATTGCTTCAAACTAATAAAAGCATGGCCATAGTGATTTTAAGACCAAGAATTATTACTTTGATGGGAGATCTCAATTATAACTCAATTCATTTTGTTTGATCTCCCTTCAAAAAGATAAGGCTAGTAAGATGATTACATGTCTACTTTTTGACCCATAGAAGTCAATTCCCCTGGAAGTATGTAGCTCAAACGAGCTGCTTGTAAATGACTTTTGATCTGATGATTGTTTTGGCCATAAACTGTACATTTGCCTGCATCCGAAAGCCTTCCTGAAGTCCCTCGCTGATTATGTTCAAATTACTCCCCATTTCTTTAGTGCAAATAATAATTTGGGAACAGGTGATGCACATTCTAAAGGACTCAAATCTAATGCCGTTTTCTGTGCTCAGCTTCCTGCAAAGCAACAACCTAACTGGTCAAGTACCGAGCAGCCTCATCGGAAAACCTGGGTTGACACTGAAGTGAGTTTCTGTCGAGCTAATATGCTTGCCTTTCTGTCAAATTTTGGGGGATCATCTAATCGGAATCTTTTTTATTCATAGGTACACTCCTGGCAATCCATCGTTGACCACATAACGGCCGTAAGGTCGTCTGCCTCATTCATTCTTTTCTTGGCTAATCAATTCATCCAAGATCAGTCAAGCTCCCCAGTTTACAGTTTTCCCACTGATTGAAGTTCAAGTTCTTGGTTTGTTCACTTAGCCACATCCTCACTGTTCGTATCACTTTGCTTCATTGCTTGTTTGCATATTAGAGTTTGCAATTAGCCTGTATATTTTCTTACTTGGTATTTATTCATTACATATTTTTGCTATTTTGTTCCTGCTTGTCCTGATTATTCATTGGTTCTGGACCTCCTCCTTCCCTTTTTCTACCATGGCTTTGTTTACTTAAGCATGGGATTAAGGTTATTGGAACTATTTAGAAGGATTATTTGTTTTTTGGGATTAATTATCTATTATTTTACTTATTTTATATCGAAACTTGATTAGACTGGTTATAAAAAAAACATGTAATTAGACTTTTTGTTCTCTTCTTCACACGCACCCATTAAAATAACTATTTCCCAATGGATTTGAACCCAACATTTTATAATTGAAATTTTGGCATTTAAATTATTGGGGTGTTTCTTAAAAAACATGTGATTAGATTTAATAAAATAATTTTTATATAACCAGTATGTATAGATCGATGGATAGTATGAACCCAATATATATGTAATAAACCTTCTATTGTTATTTTTAAAATATTCTAAAACGACATTGTAGGGATCAATTTAAATAATCTAACAAACACTTTCCCTTCTCTCAATTTGTATCCATGTTCTGTATTATATATTATTAAGGATATAAGCATGTTTGGCTAAAAATGTGAAAATATAAAATTACACACACTTTAAATTCTTTTATATTTTCCATCTTATCTTTCTTCCTTTGCTTTTAACGCACTTTTATTTGTGTTTTCTCTTTCAAGTTTTATCTCTTTTCAATTTCTTTTGATCTTTGTCTATTTTCCTATTTTAAATCTTTTTATACTTGAAATAAGTTTATTTCTATTATTTAAAATACCATTATTTTATTAATTATATATAATTTTGCATGTGCATAGGCAACTAAATTTATGACATTAACTAATATGTATTTTTATGTATATATATAGATGTTTATGCCCATGTATCTATATTTAAATTGAATCTTTATCCACATTAAGAACAAAATCATAGTGTGTGTGTATATATGTATATGAATATATATATCCACTTATATTCAAAATTCTTATAATTACTCTTATATGAATACTTTATAACCTAATCAGTACATAATAGTATATATTTATAAAAGTTCCTGGTAATTATACAAGATTCCATATTTACACTTTTACGGTATTTTCTTTCCTTTCAAAACACTAAAAATGAAAGATATTTATTATTCAATTTAACTTGTTTTATCTTATCTTTAAAAAATAGATTAATACAAATACACTCCTCAATACCATATTTATGGATCCTATAACTATTTAGCTTTAAAACAATTAAAAAAACCTAAAACACAACACCCTAAAATGGTGTTCTAAACATACCTTGGGAGTTTTCGAATCAAAATTGACACTGAATCACGTGTATGTGTGTGTTATGTTTATATATACTTATAATTATGTAAACCTTCTTTTTTTTTCAAATTAATACTTTCAGAAAAAAAAAAAAACCAGAAAATTTTTATATCGATTTATAAATTAAATCTAACCAACTTACTCTTTTCCATTATTTTTATTTTTCGGTGGCCTCTTTTTACGATCAGATTCATAATTGAATGCATTAAGATTTTTAATATTCGTACAACGAGTTTCTTTTCATAATATATAAATGTGACACTATTTCCAATAAAGCTATTAGACAAAATTATTCTTGTTCCGCAAATGCCTTAATCAACATATTATATAACTTCTAAAATTAAAAAAGACAGTACACCACATTTATTGAATAAAATAAGTGATTTATTCTATCTAAAATAATAAACGAACATAGCCAGCTCACAACATGAAAAGCACACAGACAAATCTATCTCGAGCTGCAGATTAGATTGACTTGTACGATTTTGGGCCTGGGGGAATGCAGGATTGGACTAAGGTAGAGAAGGAAGAGGAGAGTTGGAAGTGGGGTTGGATTGGGCCTGACCTAGACTGTAATTTTCGTGGGCTTTTCCGTAGGCCCATGTTAGGACCCAAAAATTTTGTTGCGTAGTAAATTAAACCGAGGGTATTGATCTTTGTAATGCATGGCGGATTGGATCCGACAATCAATCTATTCCATAAATTATGACTTTCTAAATTTCTTAGTTTTTGAAGTTATTTTCATGTCATATTAACCAAACATTTAAATACTTAGAAAATATGCTCTGCAATTACTACTATGTACACAATTGCCACCATGTAGATCATCTTCATCAAAAAATTTTAGGTATTAGAACAATAATCCATGTAACAAGGCTAGTGCACTTTTAGGACATAAGAGCCTGCCCTCTCTTGATTTCTTTACGTTGATTTAGGTTGGCATAATCTGTCTCATAGCATAATCTGTCTCATAGATTGCAGTAGCCTATATAATTTGGAAAAACACTTTGTCATTATTGTCTTTTCTAATAACTCCCAAAGAAGCTCTTTTGCCCAAAAAAATGGTTTCCTTTATGAAATAACACTCTTTGATGAAGAAAAGGTTCCTAGAACCGATTTCTCTGCCTAGACCCTTACACTACTTATTTGAAGCCCAAACAATCTAACAAGTTAAAAATCTAATCTTTGCTCCTAAATCCCTGGTCAAGGAGTATGTCCAATCTACTCCCTACTTGATCCCAAATTTCTAAAATACCAACATGCTTGCATAGGCATTGTTGAAACCATATTAAATGTTGGAACTATCTTAATCACCACGTATCCCAACTTTAACATGCCTATTTCATATTCTGTGCTATTTAAAGTCTTAAGTTAAGTCCAAGTGGCAAGTGTTTTACCCAGAGGAACTACATATTAAGCTACCCTTCATTACCAAATGATATATAAGGGCCAAAATCATTCCCTAAATTTCTCTCTCCTACACAAAATGGAGGATACACTATATATCCAAGTTAATTCAAATTGGGTACGATGTTAAACCTATATACCACATTAGATACCTAAGAAGGAACTTATAAAGCTAGTCTCAAAAGTTTAGATAACAAAGTATGAAGGTACACATCAGAACTCTCTCTAAAACGAACCAATTCAATCCTTAGATTCTAGATTCTCCAAATAGTAAGACGGCAATGTTAGAATCCAATTCATAAGAAAAGAAGAACCAATACCTCCATGCTTTACTTCTCAATTTGCTATAACTCTAACCTCATCACGTCAAGAGTGGCACCAAGCCTATGAAAACAAAAAACCTATTGTTGGACTTATGGGAAAACCTACTGGAAATTTTGATTATTATGTCAAATTCACTCCGCCACCTCCTACCCCATGGTTGACAACCTACTCAAGATGGGGTGATGGAGATGATGACCAAAAAAAGGATTTCCCATTGAAAGTCCAGGAGGATAAGCCAGTGCTAGTGATGCAACTACAACCTTATTATAAAGAGGCATTGAAACACTTAGAAAAGGAAGAGAACTCCCAAGTAGCTCCCAATTTTTGTTTCACCCTTCAAGCAGTAGAGAATTTCCGCCATTAGAAACTATTAAAAAGAATCGATGTACACAATTCTGAAAAAATTGATAATCCTATAATTAAGAATGCTAATGGCTTAACACCTTCCATTTCTAAAGCAAAAGTTGTACTGAATTGGAATTCACAAAAAAGCCTTGGCACAAAATACAGTACTAAAGAGAATTGAAGAAAAGATTGATGCCCAGAGATCCTTGATTATTGATCCAATTGTAGCTGTTAAAAAACATATTGATAGGGTGCATAATGAAATTCTGACGCTAATTTAGAATTCTATACCTTTCCATTCCTAAGAAAGAGTCGCAAAACCATAATATCTAGTTAAAATCTTTACATGCAGAACTATAGCCAAGATCTCAAGATTTTATATTCCTCTCTCAATATATACCATCTTCCTTGGTAACTTTACCAACTACATCACAACCCATATTCACTTAAAATCCTAAAGTATTCAAAAAGATGTTTGCATATACCACCTCTCAATTTCTCTCAACTAAGCATACTAAAAAAATTAACCAACAAACTCCCCAACTTCCACCATCTAGTCCTCAGCCAAATAGTGTCAAACCAAAAAATCAATACCACCTCAAATAATGTTAAAAATATAATTAAGGAAGAGAATCAAATCTCTTCGTTTTTAAAGAAATAGGCAAAGTTTCATCCTCTTCCTCTTCCTTCTCTAAAAAAAGAGTTGTCAGTCTTTAGATAGAAGAATCAAAGATGGAAGAACCAGCAGAAGATTGATGCAAAAGTGATATAGAAGATTTTTATGAAGATTTTCTTATTATTTTTATGAATTAACCCTGAAGAGAGCTATAGATCAAAGAATAAGAATTAAATGATAATTTGGGGAAAAACTAAGCAAATCTCTAGATACCACAAATGACTTGCTCAACATAATCCAAGCAATGGTTTTCTTTTGATGACATTCCAAAAATTAATGGAGAAACAGTATTCACGAAATGACCACATGGTGTGGCAGAACTATAAAAACCAAATGCCGCAACACCATATGTCATCCAAACTTTTATAGCAAAGATGCTGGAACATTGAAAGAATGGTGATACTAACTTGGTGCGTATTGATAAATCCAAGTTACCCAAGTACCTAATATAGTGTCCTTTATGGCCATCATATACACAAAATTTATAGAAGATCTAGAGTAACATGTTAGTGGTGGCTAAGAAAATTCTTCCAAATGAGGTTTTGTTCTTTCGAAAGATATGATCTCAAAAGGTACTTCCAATAGGTGTTAAATAGATTTTATATCATTAAAAGAATAGATTATCCAAATCATTAGACAAAGAGACTCTCAAAACACTTGAAGCAAGATGATGAACTTCAGAAAATGTCTCCCTTGGAATTATGCATCAATATGTGTTGAATTCTTTGCACAAGTTGTGCAATCAATGGACATTCCTTAAGGAGTTCAAGACGACAGGAAAATGGATTGGAAAATCCAGTCAAAGAAATAACCTACTTATAAAATACCATAAAGATTATTCCAAATGCAATTGTTTGACAAAGAGGCTACACCATTTCAGAAGATACCATAGACCTAGAAAGTAAGATTTGGATAAGGGCTTTTTATGGAGAAGAAGGAGAAGATTTTTAGAAAAAAAGACAACATCAATAAAAAAAAATAAGTGTATTATTTGTAGAAAAATGGGGTATTTAGCAAAAAAAAAATTCTTCAAAAAAAAATAGAGATAAAATCATCAACTACATTTTGGAAAATAACCAGACCAAATTTGGTGATAAATATCTTGAATTAATCTACTAAGAAACTGATAAGACTACTCCAAAAGTCTTATTTCCAATTGATTAAGGACACTTGTAGTTTAAGAGATGACGAACAAATATTGAGCAATTTCCCAGTGCAAGTCATCAATCTTGCCTCACAAGTACCCATGATTCTAATCTAAATATTTAAAGACAACCAAGACAAGCCTGCGTAATTTGAGTACAGTTACTTTAAGATTGTAAAAACGGTCAAGACTTTGCAGTTCATATTTTGCAATTTCTCGGGTCTTTCAAAGACAACACCCATCTCAACTCCCTCATGGCCACATTAACATATGAACAAGAAAATTTTGGAAATTTGTCTACACGAAATCAATATAAATCTGAGTACTTATTTTCCTACACTTAATAATGTCAGATGTTACAGGAACTCATCATCGTGTTCATCAATTTTCAGTAAGGCCTCATTTATATCCCTTACAGTCGTGGTCCCTCAAAACCCAGGCGAAGATCAGCTTTATTTACAAGTTCCCATAAAGCCCCATAAGAATATCCAAAGCAACACCACAGATACTGGCTTCAATGCTATGCCACATTCATCATAACAACAGCAGCAACAGTTTTTGTCCTTTTTACTTATTTTTTTTCAATAATGATAAATTAAAAAGTGAATGTGGAAATAGTTAGAACAAAATGGTGCCAGTGTTAGGCCTCAAAAGGTGACAGGAATATCCACAATCTCTGCGTCATGTTTCCCAATCATGTTATTGTGAACTCACAATTCTGTAACAGAAACAACAAAGTCTGCACAACAACATAGCAATTTCTCAAATTTTTTTTAAAGCAGTTAAACATGACTTAAGTTGAAAACAAGACATCAGTACAAAATATAGAACAGACTAAAAACACCACTTCTACAATATGATGATGACTCACAGAATTCTCAGTCTTAGCTCTCTAATTTGCCTCTCCTCATGGAAAACAGTGGAGGCAGTCCACTGTTCTTCCCCTGCGTGCAAATAGGCACATTAATCACTGGCCTTATTCTCATGGTGGCAGATCTTGTTCTCTCCAGTCCTTTCTTAACTCTCTTCACAACCTTACCTCTACGCCCTCCTGCCCCTTCTTTCCTCCCATCTGCAGATGGGATCTCAGCCACCGATCTTCCCGACGAGGAGGAGGAAGACGAAGAAGAAGACGGCGATGATAAATTAGACGAAGCCCGTTGTTTCTTCAACCTCAGTAACTCCTTCCACAAGACAGTGCATTTGGGAGGCCTTGGCGATGGATCATCGTCAAGAAACCAGCTTATCCTGCTCTCCTCCTTGTTCGGTTCGGTTTCCTCGGAACCCTCTTCGGCATTCTCCGTTTTCAAGCTGATCTTGCTGAGTTTCTCTGCATGGTGCTTCTGCCAGAAGGGCAGCAACTTACCTTCGCAGAACAGTTCGTCTGCAGTCATCATGTTGGTTAGGTTGCCCGAGAGGAACTCGAATTCCACGTTTCTTGCGGCCTTCTCTCGCTCTCCTTCTCCCTCCTCCAGGTGACCGTTAGGGCATATGGAGATGAAGTTGTTCTCATCAAGAAACTCAGCTGAGAACGATATACGGCCGGGGCTGGAGATTGGCTCCACCGCAGATTTGAATGTGGCTTGAGGGGCTTCTGGGGAGACCATTTGTGATGAGAAGTAGTGGAGAATTGGTGCTGAGGGAGAGTTAGGGTTGGAGTCTAAGGGTGGGCCTTCTATGGTTATGTAGTGTATGTGTGCAAGAGTTTATAAAGAGTTGCTAGGGGAGAAGATGGCCTTTTAATGGTGATGGTTTTTGCCTTTTAATCAAACTTTCTAGTTATCTTTGGGTGGTTGTAAATGTTCGGATTTGGGGGGTGAGAACATTGAAAGTGTGTGATCTGATGAAGTCGAAACAAATGAACTAAATGTGTTTATAGAGTTGGGAGACAGCACATGGACACCTTGGGAGCTAAAAGACAAAAAGTGTTTTCTAGACACTTATTTTGTGGCCTCCTCATGGAGCTTCTTGAATTGGTAGAGTCATGCAGTTCTACAGCATATGGTTCCTCTGGAAATGATTTGAGTGACAAGAAAGACTCTCGCCATCAAGGGTTACTTCATATATTGGTCCAACCTCTTGCACTTCACAATCAAATTTAAGGAGTAGGTGTTTCAGTATTGCTCAGCATTCAAATGTTGTGTACAGTGATGAGCTTGCTTGATATTTTGGTAATATATATGGCATGCATAATTTAAATATTTTATCATGTTAGAGATAAGAGAATCCTTATGGTCATAGGTGCTTTGGGGTTGCCATGGTATTTTTCCCCTTTAGCCAATTATGCTCTATTAAAAGAAACCCTAAACACAGGGCAATCCATTAAGCTAGGTTTCTACAACTTTATTCAATGATTAAGGGCAAGGTTTGGGACCATGAGATGAGGCTTTAAATCCAAAGTTGATTTCTTGCATTGGTTTTTATTGCCTAAGCTATAGGACTGATAATATATTCTGAAAAGAGTGAATAGATTCATTAATTGAAGTAAGACAGCAAAGTGATTAAGCCACTGCTTATTCCAAGTCAAACTAATTAATTAGGTGCCCACATTGATCTGCAAGTACCAGGCATGAAAGCTATACTGTTGCTGATTTATATGCACTGTCTCAATGCCGCAGCTGCAGCAGTATGAACCAATTATGTTTCACAGGATTTTAATTTTTAATTAAGATTCTAAACTTACTCTTAGCTGGTGATTAAGCCAGGAAACTTTATAATCTCACTCACCCTTTGTCACATAATTCGTAAATTCATATGCTTGGCAATTCTTAAATACTTCTTCCTAGTCAAGAAAATGTTTTTTAAATACAATAATCTTAATCAAAGTGGGATGGGATTTTTCAGGGTTTTCTCTTGATTATTTATTGCATCCAGTATTTTGCTTTCTGAAAACAATTCTGTAATTAAGGAGTAATTAATAGTTTTGGCTTACTGGCAAATGAATTATTAGACAAGGATTAGTCAGACAGACAGAAAGAGAGGTTAGAGGTCTTCTCACCCTTCATATAAGCAGAGATCATAATAACATGGGAGGAGTCTTAGGCATGTGGTCACATGAAACCAACTACATCCCATGTGGGAGAGTGCATTTCCCAACTAAATCAGAAACAAATGGGATGCCAATTTACATAAGTACCCTTTAAATAGTTCACCATGTTTTTGCTGTTATATCGCATCATTTCCCACTCTCCGGCAAAGGGCATTCTTGTCATTTTGCGATGTTCAAAGGTTGAAGGTATCATTTCTTGTTCTTGGAAAGCTAGCATCAAGATTGGGAGACCTCTTATCGACTCCAGACAGCTAATCGAACACTGGGTGTATCTCTCCAAATACTATAAATTTGCTGTGACAATTATTTATTTGAAAATTCCCTAGATTATAGTGGTGTGACACTTCATTAGAGGTGTATTAGCAGTGATAATAATGGTGCATTGTCCAATAGTGCAAATGTTAATTAAAAACATTAACAAAGACCATTGTTGTGAATGCGTTGGATCTATTTCTGTACCCTTAAAAGTTGGCTTCAAATTTCAGATTTTGAAACAAAATGTATATTTTGAAAATTGCAGAAGTTGATTGATTATAAATATATTGATTTGTTCCTAGACATATAAAAGGCAGCATAATTAGAGTAGACAAAAATAGTCACAAATTAGATAATTCCAAGATCTTATGGCCTCTCGTCATGCTTATAACCAAACACTTGAAATAAAAGAATTATAAAATGAAACCCCATTTTATTTATGAAAATGTAAACCATCCTTCCGTGAAACCATCCATTCTATGTTCCAAACATGGCCTTATTATATTATTAAATAAAAAGGCCTTGGTAAGTAGAATGGACAGTTGTTGGAAGATAATAAGATTGGGATGGATACAATCGTCAATGTCTTCACTTTTGCTTGCAAATCAACGTCCAAGATTATGCAGAAGAAGCTTCAATATTTCTGGCAGGTGATTCACAAAAATAAAGGGCTGGTCTGGACATTTCAGCTAGCCAAAAAAATTAGTTGGTTGAAGGTACTAATGGGACAAGGACCAAACACAAACACAACAACAAAGAATAGAGATGGAATGGGGGCTGTGCAAAAACAAACGCAACAAAAATCGAATAATGGTAGAAATGTGTGTAGAAAGATTAATAACAGCTCTAGCTAATCATGCATTTTGGATAGATTAGCATTTAATGACATATTTCAGTTCATATATTTATTTCAAGTGTATGCGATTAACATTACTTTATATTCAAGAACATATTCAATACGCTCAATGGGTGTGTGTATAGTAGAACATAACATAAAAATACGAATTTAATTTTTTAAAAAAAAAACCAAGAAATTAAGAAGACCGTGAAATCAGGGAGGAAAAGTTCCCCAAAAGCAAGAAAACAAGCAATGTGGTTGGAAGGGGACCAGTTTGCATGTGGTAATAATGGCTAATGAATTGTGCAATTTTTCTTTTTCTTATTAGAGTTGTAGGGAGGTCCTTCCTTTTGAACAAGTGGAATGGAAGAGTTTTGAGAGTTATGTGTTCTTGCAAAGCATGTGTTACTTAAAGCCCTGCAGTATTTTAATGACCCCATCATATTTAATTATTTATTGCTCTTTATGGATGCATTCCTTCAATGCAAAAAGAGTGTGTGGGTGGGGATGGGATGGCTCTTTTGACTTGACTTTGGTTTATGGACACAGAAGGCCGACAGCTAAGTCACTGTTTCAAAATCGGACACCATTGGTCGGTCCGTCTGTTTAAACCCCGGACTGATCGACAGTCCGGTCCATTTAGGACTATTAAATATTAAGAATTATTCATGTTCATTAATATGGATTGATATATTGGATAACTTAATAAATAGTATATTAAATAAGTTAATATAGTTGGATTATTTTAACAAGCTTGTTAGATTGGATTATTTATCCAATATTTTGGCAAACTAATAGCCCATCCAAGTTTTATTATGGATCTTTATCATTGAATGTGAACATTTACTTGATTGGTCTTGATTAATTTATTTATTGAGTCTAATTCTTATAAGTGAACAAGCCCTTAAAATATAGAATTCGGTTGCTAAAAAGAAAAACTTCTTCGAGGTGTACTCATAATTCCTTGGCTCAGTGAAGCATTTCTTCGAAAATTAGATTGACTTGCCAATCCGATTAGTTAAACCATACGCCCGTTGATGGTCCAAGGCATATTCTTCATGTTAGATAAGATTATAACTCAAATGATTATTTTAAAGAGTAAAAATGTTTGTATAGATTAATTATTCTTAAGAGTTATGTTTAGTATACTTAGACTATTTAAAGTGATTATATTTATTTTTCAATTATAATACTAGTAAGAAAATAATTCAATCAATTATATAATGTTAAAATTGTCGTTTGAATGATATATAAATAATTTTTAAAAACTTGGGCTTTGTGTGTTTTGTGATTATGTACCCGTAAAAATACATGCTCAATTACTATTCTTCATTTATCTCTTTCTCTCTTTTATTTTTACTCAATTTTTGAGACGAAAATACTTAAAACCACACACTAAAATTTAAAAATAAACAAAGTCTGACTATTTCAACATAGTTCTCATGTATCTCTAAATTTTACGAATTTATACTAGACCCTTACTTAATCAAGAAAAAGAGAGGTTTCTAAGTTTACGTGGATAATACTTTTAAATCAACGAAGATAAGGTGTCGGAGTCCAAGATTCAACTGTTCCCTTCAATGCATAATCATTGAAAGTTTTTGACCATTCTTGCAAGAGAATAGATGAAAGCCAATAAACCATAAAGAATGTGAGTGTAAGAATGACAATGAGGAAAGAAGATAGCAAAAGGAAATTAAGAAAAAATAGAGAGAAGACAAACAAGAAAAACAATGAAGCTGTATGGTAGGGAGAGGGACAACAACAGAAGGGTCTAAGGTCACGTTTAAATGAGGGAAATAGGAAGGGGGCCAAGAGGAAAGAAAGAAGTTGAGAATAAAGATAGAGAGGAAATGAAGTGAATAAGAAGAGAAGAAAAGAGAAAGGAATAAAACGAAACAAAAAAACCAGAGTCCTCACCCTCCACCGGCTGCCTGATTTTTTGAGTACTCCTAACTTCAACGTCAAGTGTTGTACTTCCCCCATTATTGATTAAACGTGACAGTTGCTGTTACTAATATTAGTTTCACATCTCCAGTCCTCCCTTTTCCACTCCATTTCTCTAAAATAATTTAAAATATAATATAATTGAATTTTGGAGTCCTTTGTTGGTTTTTTTGGGTTAAAGCAAGAAACAACATTAAGAAAAAGGAAGCAGCCTTCGTAGTTTGTTAAGGGCACCTGCCATTTGGTGCAAGTTCATCAACCTATGTGTATTTTATCTTTCGGCCCAGTTGTGGGAGGCCCACCCACGATGCATTTTGTTTTGGATGAATACTTGATATTTAATATACATAAATATATATATATATATATATAATATGATTTTTCCTAAAAAAAACTGATTGACTCTGCTTTTTTCATTTATTGGTTAAGAATAAATTCTTGGGGAATTATTAATTTTGAACACAATAAATCATCATATTATATTAATGGATAAACGCCCACTATACCTTTGATAGAAAGAAAATGGACTTCTTAATTTGGGGTTTCTATATGTATTATTTAACACATGCAACAAAATAGGCTGAAATTGGTGCATGTGCTCTGTCTCCTTCTGTCCACACCCCTTTTTTCTTTCACAATATTTGAACAGATGCACAAATTTGTGACTTTGACTATATTCAACAATATCGATCTTTAATACTTTATTTTGAAGCCCCTTGCAAGCCCAATCACGCGTAAGGTTCGTACACAGAAGATGTTTGGTACGACAGTAAACAACACAAGGTAAGATTCTTTAGTTAACTAGATATTCTCGTTCATTGATTAAAACTCTTAGCTCATGTTTGTTTCCTAATCGGCATGGGAGAAGAAATTTTTGGTGAGTTGAGTGGAAATTGAAAAATTATTTTTAGATATATTTAATTTGTGATAATGATTGAATGATGTGATAGTATATAAGTTTATAAGTAATAAAAATTAAACGGGAGTTGAAAAAATATAAAAATAGGTGTATTATGAATTGGTATAATAATTGAAAATTTATTAATTGATTATAAAAGGTAATAGTGAAAAATTTTTAAATTTGAATTTGAATAAAATTTAAAAAATAAAATATTTAGTTTATAAATTTTTGAGTGTAGATGAATAGTACATAATAAAAACCAAACATAGCCTTAATATGATAAAGATTTGATATGATAGGACAAGATTACAAGACAAATAGTCCTACTTGAGTAATCAAGCTATTAGAGATTTTTTACATATAATTCAAAAAATTATTTTACATTTGATATGATAGGACAAGATTACAAGACAAGTAGTCCTACTTGAGTAATCAAGCTATTAGAGATTTTTTACATATAATTTAAAAAATTATTTTTAACCTTATAAACTGAACTGTTTACGCACTAAAATTAAAATTCTCAACTATTAATTAATCAATGTAACTTATTTTTTTGTCATTTAACTTAATCATTTGGATTACAATCTCATTCAATAAAATGAACATGATCTTGAAGAAGAGATTATAACTAGAATTTAAGGTTTCGAATTCAACTTTCAAAGACAATTGAAGAGTAAGACCCCACGTGAATTGAAGAGTTTGAATATTAAAAAAAATGAAATAACTCCAGAATGAAAAAAAAAATATTAAATTCACCATAACTAATAAAATTATAATTTAAAATGAAAGTTTAAAATTTTGAAATACATTGTTATTCAAACAAATGTAATGAATTAATTATTCTAAAATTGAATTCTATTCATCAAATCATCTAAATGAGCACTAAAATTCTTTTCTTGTTTTTTTTTTTAATTTTTGTTATAGAATTTATTAGACAATGAATGTAAATTTGATTTACATGGTGGACATAACAATAGCAGCTAAACTGCATATTTTTTTGAAACCTTGAATATGCACACATACTTACATATATATGTATATGTATATTTAAATACTATGATTACGAAGGTGTTCAGCTAAACTTATTTTTAATATATTATAAAATTGTATAACTTATAAAATATTGTTGAAGCTTATAAACTACCGAGACACGAATAAGCTTAAGGGTAGTTAAGTAGAAGTACAAAACATTTAGGCTAAAGTTTTGTAAGATCCAACTAGTTAAATACCTAAAGTTGCAGTACTAGATTTATGTGTGAATATTCATTGAGTAGATCTCTTACCTTTACTTTTTTTTTTAATTTTAGTTGAAGATTATGCTTGGAAAAGTGCTAGAAGATACAAGAGTGATTATCTGAACCGTTTTAATATATCAGTGTTCACTTTATTAGTTGTTGGTCTGTGTGTTTACATCACAAAATCCCTAAATATTCAGTTATAAATAACTCCTTATGAGTAAAACTTTTTAGTCCATAACTCCTTATAATTGTGTTAAGAAGTCCTATTCATAAAGAATCTTGAATATGGACACAAAGCTTCTTATTACATAATCATTAAAAACTTTGTTCATGAGTCACAAAATCTCTGAATAGGCATTGGAAAGTCACTATGATTTGCACACATTGTATTTGTATGATGAGTATTATACTATGCAATGTAAGATATTGAAAACATATGAGTGTGAATATGTTATTAGAAAATGAGTATTCGAACATTGACTCGAAGAAGGAATCAGACACGTGGAGTTCGCTTTTTACTATCAATATCTTACTCCATAATTGTCTTAAGTGCATATAGACATTAAATCTAAGACGACATATTTATCTTGTGCGCATGATGGTGAATATGGAATTAATATTTATCTTGATATAAGATAAAGTCATGAATCTAACGTGTTGTTGTCTGAATATGTATAGAAGCATATGTACATTTAATAAGAGATATTGGTGTGATTATGTGATTCGTGTTTATAATATAACATACAATTGAACATCTTTAAATAAAACCAATAAAATCAACGTGATTAAATCATCACAATGCACGAAAATGTTAAATAAAACATATAAACTTATGAAAGTGGTAACTATAACAATTAGAGAGAGTCATAACACATATTGTTGTTCTAAAGTCATGATTGTCTTCCTACGAAAAATTTTTTGCAATTGATCATAACTCCAAGATAAAACTTTATTTGTTCACAACAATACCTCATCTCATGCGCACGACCACAAGAATATTAGAAAATGGTCCATACTCATATTCTCAAAAACACTTAAAATCTTGTGTGAAAACATAATCTTAAACTTAAAGGAAGTAATAAGCTTCTTAAATTGTGACAAATGGAAACGTTACCAACTATCATACAAGAATTTAGTGGCCCCCTAAACATAAACAAAAAATGTGCAATCACACAAATAGGAAAGTGTAATGGTCACATAAACATAAAATAACAATCAAATACTTATGAAATCTCATAAAATCAATGGTAAAATGAATTGTAAAACCTTATATAAATAACACAGTTAAAATGGCACTATACTTGAGATAAAATTTAGAGATAATTTTAGTAAATTGAAAAATTTTTAAAGCTCCTCTTTAATACATGTAAGACTATCGCTAGGGTTGTGCAGAGTGTGGCATGTCAATCGAACCATGTCAAAATCAAAATTTCGGCATGTATCAAATAGTGAACCAATAATTTGGTTTGATATTAAGTACATCATTTTTAAAAATTTCGATTTTTAGTTCAATATCGATATTTAAGTTCAGTATATTGTATCAAATCGAATACCGATTTTTTAGTTTTTAAATTTTTAAAATATATTTTTTACTTCTTTTTAAATATATTTTTAAAAATTTATCAATGATAAATAGTGAATTAGTGATGAATAATTTAATTTATAATTTTTTTTAGTTTTTTTTTTTTTTTGCTAAAATTATACGTGATTTCGATACCAAAATTTTGATTTGATTCTATTCAATTTTACCGATCAGACAATGCTGACTATCGCTGATGTTATGTTGTGGCCACTAAATTCACGGACAACGTCCACAAAGTATTAATACTCAAGAAGATGATATATCGTGAAGTGCGAAAAAATCGGCAGAAAATTAAAAAAAAAAATTCAACTTCAATAGTGACAACTCTGGTGCTGTATGTCTCCCAAGTGACCCCGTCCTTAACGGTGCACCATGAATGCGAATATACGGCCCACATTTAGCTTTATAATTATATGAAAGTCCACGGTCAACTTTCGTGTTGAGCCAGTCGAATTGGAAATGTCATGTTATGATAAATAATATATTTAAAAAAAATATTTTGATGCTATGAGTACTATAATTTATTTTAATAATAATTTAATAATGTGATGATATATAAAAATAATAATTATATTTTAAGATATAAATAAAAAAATATGTAAATATATATGTGATATGTATATATATATTAATTTGATTGTTAATAGATTTAATAATTAAAAAATAATTAGTTAGTTATATATGTGAAAGAAAATTCTTGAATTTGAATTTAGATAAATGTTTTGTTAAATTACTTGTTTGATAGTGTCAAGTATAAAATGATAATTTTGAATTGAAAATTAAATTCCAAACATAACCTAACAATTCATCGACGTTATATTTGTATTTGTATGTAAATGATAATGACGTTCATGTAAACCCGGGATTGAGCTTTTGTTGTTTTTAATAATTTGAGACAATCTCTGTTTTTTATTATTTTTGTGGCCAAACTGGGCATATAATTGAATGAATGTGGTGTTGTTGTATAGTTGATGCATGCGTATAAATATTTAAATTTTTAAATATAAACTATTTTTCACGTGCATAATTTTTTAAAATATTTTATTAGATTACTAATTTTATAAATTAAAAATAAATTAAATTAAAATTTAAAAATAAAGAATAGAATTGAAATAATAAAGTATATAAATTAAATTTGATAGAGGACAGTACTAAAAAATATATTAAAAAATGATGATTTGAGGGTAAAGTAAAAATTTTGAGACCAAGGCAACTACTCAAGGGATCTGATGCGTAACATATAAGGTACATGGTGAAAAAGTGAAAATGAGCATTTATTTATATTTATACCATTAGAATATTAGGAATATAATTACTAAACTTTTATTAATTTTTTTATATGTTTTCCTTTTAGTATTCTCTGTCAATTTCTATTTATTTTATTCATTCCCCTAATTTTGATTCATACTATTATTTTATTTTTTTTATTATTTTATGGTTAGGATAACATTTGTGTTTTAAAAGTATTATCACTTAGTTTATCTACATAAATATAAGTGTCTCTCAATTTTATTTTTATATTTTTTTGATATTATGTCTCAACCTGAATTGATTCTATTTTTTAATTTTTATCTCTTATTTTTATAAATAATATTAAAAAAATTTATTAATATAATTATACACACATTTGGTGTACATCTTTTCACAAAGCATATAATAGAATTAGAGATGGCAATCAAGTGATGTGGCAAGTTGAGACATGAGTATTCTGTACGAATTGACGACTCGAACTTAATTATTTATTTTTAAGAGTTGATTTTTTTTTTAATCAAACCTAATCCTCTAATCCATGAGACAAAAATAAAATAATAAGTCACCTATTCATTTTGCTCAAAATGAAGTTAAAAACAAGTTTTATGCTCTTGAGTTCAATTCAATCAATTAAGCATTTAGTCCCATAATTAACATGCTAATATGCAAAAATAATAATCAAGCTATCCAACATGATCTATATCCATATGGCTATAAGTCATTGATAGGGGCGGCAATTAATAGGTTTAGGTTAAACCTTTATAGATGTAGTGGTCAAACTCACAATTTTAAAAAAATGGGTCAATTTTAAATTATTCAACAGAATAACCTACAAATCTATTTATATATTAAAATAATTTAATAAATATTTTATTAACTATTTTTTATTTTGTAATTTTCTAAGTTATTGAGTATATAAATAAAAAATAATTAAATAAAGTTAATTGATAAAATAATAAATATATAAAAATTCAAACATAAATGTTATATTAAATTAAACTCTATGTTTACATTCTCACACTAAAGTTTTCATTTTAAATATCAAAATTTAAAGCACCGGCCACACTTCATATCCTCACCTAAATAAGTTTGACAACTTTGTTTAGATTGTCTTATTCATTTTCCTTCTTTTTTCTTTCTTTATTTGCATGATTTCATATATTTTGTTAAAATTTAATCAACCAAAATTTAAAATGACAAGTTCGGGCTTTGAGTGAATTTAAAATTACTTGTTCAAGCAATAATATTAAAAGCAAAATAACATTATTTTGATCAAAATAATCTTTCAAGTCACGGGTTAAGAGATTAGGTATAGGTAACCCGTGAAATTAATAGTTAAGTTAGGACAAAAAATTGACCCGTAAAAATAAATCAGATTAAGTTCAAGTTTACATATAATATCCATATCTCAACCCAATTCATTGTCACTCCTAATTATTAAAAGAATAACACATAATCACAAGTCTAAAGTCCTAATATCATAATCAAATATTCAAATTCTAAAGGCTACAAGACATGAAAACTAAAAAAACATAGCCATATGCTAATGTCTTATGCTAATGTGCAAAGATTATCACCAAACTATCAAACATAATCTACATCCATATAATTATAAACCATTAATAAAATAATTAGTTAATAAACTAACAAGTTAAAGAAAGTATTTTAAAACAATTAGTTAAGAAAAGTATTTATTAAATTATTTTAAATTATAAATGGGTCAAAAGGTCAACCCACAAGTAATCCAAAATTAATTCATTTTCTTTTCAAATTCATCAAGTTTGATTCAATTTTGATCTACACTCCCAAAAGTTCAATCTAATCCCATAAATTTCATATTAAGTTTAAAGTATTTTTTTAAATGTAACAAAAATTGGTACTCAACATCAAAATGCTCCAGAAAACATGATTTAAATTAGATTTTGAACCATGGTCAATTATTATTTTCAAACCATTATTATTTTCAAACCATCAGACTTGTAATAATCGTGCGCAGTAATAACAGTAGCTTCAGTTGATGATTTGAAACTACTGATAGGGCATATGTTTTATCTAGAATATTATTATGTTTAGTTTTATTTTTTAAGTGTTTTTTTAAAAAATGTGGGAAAATAAGATATAGAAAGAGAGAAATTTAAAATTATAAAAGGCGAAGTTTGTTTGACTTAATTGAAAATGAAATCAAATATAGCCATTTTATGTATCATTTTCAAATTAATTACAACTTCATCCGTCATAAAGAATATTTTCCAAAGCCACAATAGACTAGCACAACTAATAAATATTAGCAACCACTTTTAATCTAATAACAAAAAGAAGACTAGCTAATTTTTTTATTTTTTTATTTTTTTTGGCTTTCCATACAAACTACTAAACCCTAGGTGCGCCTTTGATTTAGACTACATGTTTGTTTCAATACTATTGATTTATTGAATTTATTTTGATAAACTAATATAACAATTGATGCAGATGTTTATAAATATATATATATATATATATTTGATCACCTCCTTTAAGGAAAAAAGTACATATTTATATAATTCTTTATAAAAACAAAAATTACACATACACTTGGCTGTGTTTGTTTTCATTTGTTTTAGCGTGTGTTTTAAATATATTTTTTAAAAAATTTATATAAAAATTAAAAAATTTTAAAAATATAATAATTATAACTTACATTTTAAACATCGCCGCTGCATTTCATGGAACTCGTATCTGTCGTCAAATCTGAGTCCAAACGTGTTAAACAATCTCAATTGGTATCCAATAAAATTAAGACACGTAGTCAACTCAGAACACGCCTAACCCCGTCCGTATCGGGGGAAGAAAGAAAAGACATATGCTGCTTTCTCTCTCCTTCCTTGTCTCTCTCTCTCTCTCTCTCTACCGCAGAAAAGTCATTTAGTCAATACCAAGATTTTCTTTTTCTGGCGATCCCGTAGTTGCGTCATTTGCAATTTTATGCAAATTGATGGTCATCGTAGAATTATCAGTAAATTTTCCGGAGATTCCTTTTTGTGTTTGCCATCGTGTCAATTAGGGTTTAGTTTGATCCGAAAGGGGCTTACCCTTGTTTTTTAATTCCCCAATTCTGACAGTTTTTGGCCCCGATATTTGGTAGTATCAATAAGGATTTGGATTTGATCAAAATAGAGCTTACCCATAGACGAAAAAACTTAGAGATATATATACAGAGAGAGAGAGAGGGGGGAGAAGATGTTATCTAATCATTTGCAGAATGGAGTGGAGACGGCAAGGCTAATGTGGTCGCGGTTGCCGAACTCTGAGGCGGAGACAGATGGGGCTGATTTCGATGAATTCGGCCAATTTAAGAGGAGCGACGGAAGCACTGTTGAAAGTCTTGACTATGAAGTCATTGAAAATAGCGCATATAGGCAAGAACAGGTGCGCACACATTTTTATATACATTAAGTTTTAATCCTTTTCTGATTTATGATCTGTATTATTGGTAATTGTGGAACATATAATTCGCTCGTCTGGATTTAAATGGTAGACTAGTTTGGTGGTTGTTTGCTCTTGTCAACTGGATTTTTTTCCTTTTTTGTCTTTTTTTGGAGCATGAAGCTTAAGGAATTTTTTTATTAGGAGAGATTAATAGGAGGAATAAATCTGATAAAACTATTATTGAATGTGTTCGCATTTTCGGTATTCATCTGCTTATTACTCCATAGTCTTAATTAATTTTACCTTTCATCTTAGTTTACTGAAACTTCTTTAACTGTCTCTTGCTTTGATTCATTTATGCAATTCTGAACTAACCATTTAAACTAGTTAGAAATTTAAATGAAGTGTATGCCAAAGCCTCATGCTTTAAATAAGATAATAACTGAATGGAAAATGCAGTTATTACATATTTGACAGATATATTTTCTTCTCATCATGATGGTTCAGTGGGTTTTTTTGATCGCAGGCTAAAAGGGGGAAGCTTTATATGGCATATAGTGTAGTGGTGAAATGGGCTTTGGCATTGCTTATTGGGATTGGTGAGTTTAGAATCATTTTAATTGTTTTCTGGACATGGTTCTTGTTCTCAAATTCTCATAATAGAAGGCATGTGTGAAGTAGACCTTTGTATTATGGATTTTATATATTATTTATACTCTCTGTTTGTTTGCTTGCTTTAAAAAAATGTTTAAATCATTTTCTGCACATACTACACACACACACACACTTGTATGTGTGTATGCTTACATAATTTGAGGTCTGGCTTGTTTCTTACCTAAGCATTCAACATTTTTTAAACAGAACTAAAGTGGTTGCACAATTGGGGAATGCCAGGCATAATATTACTTGTCAGACAATTGCTCTAAACGACAATTTATTATAATGCTCACTGAATAATTTTGTCTTACAATTCATTTAAATGAGGAACCCTCAGTCCACATAATTATTATAATGCTCAATGTGAATAATTTCCTTATCTTACAATTCATTTAAATGAGGAACCCTCAGTCCACATATTTCAAAATTATTGCTTCCTATCAACATGCCTAAACCTGATCCCCCTGACTTCAGGGAAATAGGAAAAATAATCTCAGAGAATAAGAATTCACCATAAGAAAGTATCAGAACACACAAATATATGTTTGCCTTTAGCTACAAGACCTTGTAGTTTAGAATCTGGAAACAAAATTACATGAAGAATGGGCTATGATTTTTTACATCAAAGATCTAGAAAGGGAACTCAGACTTGTGCTAGCACTACAGTGTATAAATAGTTCCCTAGAGCTTTCTTGAAGCTATGAAATTGGTAATGTCATAACGAAATTCAAAAATTTAGAATTTTAATGTCGGACAAAAATTGCATGTGCTGTGAATCTTTCTTGATGATAGGAATATCTGTTCTCCAAACGAGGGCTTTAAATTTGTAACCTTCATACACACGGACCTTTGTTTTCCACCATCCAATATAAATACAGTAAAGTTTAAGTTGACCCCTCTACCAAGTTGCAAGTTACAAGACGTGCAAAGAAGAATTACTGATCTAATAGTCTCTATACCGAGATTCAAAGTACCATATGCCTTATGGCATTATTTGATTAACATCATCTGGTAAAATATGTGATTATTGGAAATTTCAATAATACATGGTTCAGAAGAATTTTTCATGGAGCTCATGGACTTCGAGATTGTGATGCAAGTTGAGAATTAGAAGAACTAAACCACACTTTTTCATGAAAATTTCATTTGAAGCTATATTATGAGAGTGGATAAAAATTACAAAAGACATCAAAGATAACTCTAAAGTTGACATAATACTAGTCTTAAAAAATATAAGATAAAATATATTTATTTCTATAACTTAATTAAATATGTAAAAATATCTAGTCAAATATTCTAACATTTTGTTTCTAAGGTGTTCAACTTGGACTATTGAGACTTAAAAAGAGTGAATTTTTGTAAGATTAACACTTGGACAGATTTCATAATGTGTCACTTAAGATAAATGTCATAAGGCAACAAACATCATAGGCAAATGCAAATGCAAACTGGCGGTTGACTAAAACCATTAGGAAACAGTTGAGACTCGAGAATGAAAGTTGATGGAAGGCTGTCATGATTGCCATGAATCACCTTTGTTGTCTACAAATCCATGAAGAAATGCACGATAATTTGTCATAATCTTCATCAGTCAATGCAATCATTTCTAGTTTCCTCATTCTTTGGAAAGATATTTGTGGCCTATTTACATTTGCCATTCTTTCTACCAACGTGACATAACACTTTTCAGAAGTATGTTTATTTTGTCCAGAAAATCCCAATGAGGTTGACTCTTAGTTGTATCGAATTCACTACTATAGCCTCCTTTTGACTTGTGACTTTGGTAAGATTTATGAGCTTTAGTTGCTAAGATAGAGTTTTCTATAATAGTGATGGAAGTCGACCCAAAATTACTGATGGCCACTTGAAGAACTCTAGATGGTGCAATAGACAAAATAGGTACGTTGTCTCTTGCCAAAAGAAGGCCTTCAATGGAACTAAGGGAAGAATTAAGAGCAGACAAAAAATTAGCCACTAAAACTTTATCTCATTGGCTCTTTCGATTCAAGTTTGAGGATCACAATTTGATGGATGACACAACAAAAGTTCATCAGCTGGTCCTTTAAGTGATGCAACACAACATTGTCAGTTACAGCTTGTTCATCTTATCTCACTGAGAATAATTTTTCATTTGACTAAAAAAAATTCGAGATATTTTTCTCATGAGAATAAATCTCATGTAAAGTATACTAAATTGCTTTAGATGAACCTAAAAACGTAACATTAGTGGCAATAGATTCTTCCATACTATTTATTAGCCAATCTATCAATCCTTTTTGGAATGTGAAGGAACAGAAAGTATGTGATTCAATTTATTATGAGACACAAAACTTAAATGTTTGTTAATAAGATGTAATCTCTTATTTAACTTCATTGTTGTGCCAAGAACCGCCTTTTGTTCATTCCAGGCCATGTTAAAATAGATACAATATTAAATTTGATCTAAAAACAAGTCTTCATATTTCAACACAAATCCTAACTGAATATCTCGAACCACGTCAATTACATGAATCAACAGTGGTAAGAGTAGGGATATAGGATAAACTAATAAAAGAGGTGGCTTCGCCAGTGGAGACTCAGCTGCTAGTGGGGGCTTAAACGAATGGCATATAGCAGGCATGGAAAATGTTTGGAGTGTTGTACAAGAAGAGAAGATGGTGCACTAGCAATTGCAGTGTGCTAAGGTTTAGCTTCCTGTTTAATCAGTTTTCCTTTTTTCATTTCTGAGACAGATTGCGTAGAGGTAGAGGATAGTGTTGCACTGCATGGGCGATGAAAGAGACAATAGGGCTTGTAGATGGCAGTGCGGGGCAGCATGGCACTGTGCATGATTTGAGGGCAAAGCAGTCGCAGCGGCCATTTAGGGTGTGGGCTTTGACACTGGCTAGCCTTTCTGATGGCATGCTAATGAAACAGGGGTTAAGGATGCCTGGCAGAATGCCAACAGTGAGGAGAGAACGGCAGTAGAGGGTCAGTGGAGGTGTTGTTGTTGGCCCATGATGCTATTAGGGTTAGGTTTTCGTGGAATTTTTCTTGAATATCCCTTTTTGGTGAGATTTTGGGTTGGGGTTCTGTTTAACCGAGTCTTTAAATAAACAAGTGCAGGAGCACCTGCTTGGATGTTATGTTAGAGAATTGGAAGAATTAAACCATGCTTCATTAATGAAAGTTGCATCTCAATTTACAATACGAGATTGGTTAAAATTATGAAAGATACCAAAAATAAATCTAAAGTTGATATAATACTAATCCTATAAAATACAAAATAAAATATATGTATTCCTATAAACTACGTGACTTAATATGTGAAAATGTCAAGTCAAATATTCTAACACAAGCGATGTTATGTTCATATGTATGCACTCTATATACTACGTACACTGGTGATCTTTCTGTCACATGCATTGATGCATTTGACCTTCAGCCGTCCAAAACCCGATAGATATCCCACCCAATTTAAACATGCATTTTGCTCATTGACTGCTACAGGTACTGCACTAGTTGCTGTTTTCATCAATATCTCTGTAGAGAATTTTGCTGGATGGAAGTACTCCTTGACATTCAATATAATTCAGAAATCATATTTTGTTGGATTTTTGGTGTATACGTTGTTCAACTTGGCATTAGTGTTATCATCCGCTTATATTGTCACAAGATTTGCACCAGCGGCTGCGGGATCAGGAATTCCTGAAATCAAGGGTTATCTAAATGGTAAGCTAACAGGATATGCCTTTATGAATTAGTAGTGAATTTGGATGTTCTCTTTCTGGAGTTATTGCTGGTGTCCTGAATGTGCAGGAATCGACACACATGGTATACTTCTGTTCAGAACTTTAATAGGAAAGGTATGGTTGTTTTTCTTTGCTCATTTCATTGATATTTGATTTTTATGTGAGGTTTATGCAGGAATTTTGTTCTTTATAGATATTTGGCGGCATAGGGTCTGTTGGAGGTGGCCTAGCCCTTGGTAAAGAAGGTCCTCTTGTACACATTGGTGCTTGCATTGCTTCATTGCTTGGGCAAGTAAGTGCAGAATTTCGAACTTCTTTGGAAAAGTGTGTATGGTGCAGGATAAGTTGCATTATAAGATCTCTAATCTGTCTGAATTTTTAGTTTTAAATTTTGTTGCTTCATTGCTTGGATGACTTGCTTGCATAGCTATAATTTGAATTTTTGGGGTATTATGTGGTGAGTTTGGTTCGATCTCTCTCTCTCTATCTGATAATTATTTTTTGAAATTATCCTTTTATTTGTAAGTGCAGGGTGGGACTACAAAGTATCATCTGCGTTCAAAATGGTTACAAATTTTTACAAGTGAGAGAGATCGCCGTGATCTTGTAAGTAATATTTTAAAGGTGCACATTCTAATATACATTTGAACTTGAATTCATTTTACTGATTACTGTGCTTTTCTGTACTTTGCTGAAATTTATTAACGGTTATGGAATTTTGTTTAAGAGAAATCTGACATATTCAAGTCTTTTAGTGCTTTTTTTGGTAGATTAAGTGCTGGCATAGGCCATTTATGCTTCTATTGAAATTCTTCTATTCTTTACAATTTAAGTGGTATTCTTTTTGCTGCTAAACTATGACTTATGTTGTGTAGCATTTGACTAATGTCACAACATGATTTATGACTCCTGGCTCCTATTTTTAATTGACATGCTTAGGAGTTTTGCTGGGATTTGGCAGTATAAACCATTAAAGCAATTTATCATTTTGAAGATTATTTGTACATTTTGTGCTGTAAAAGTCCGGTTATTTTAAATGATGAAATGAGAAAACCTTGTTAACATTTCTGCTTGTTACTTGTTCTCTGTTAAAAAAAAAACCTAATGCCGGACATATTAAATTATATAGCTTGACACACTCTTTGGATGTGTTAAAGTTGATCTACGTCCATTTCACCTCTTATACTGCTCAGTCATTAAAAATGGATGAGTTTAGTTTTTGTGATGAAACAGTTGATTTGGTCTCTTCTGGTTGCTCATTTTATTGGTTTAATGTTATGAACAAGGTTACCTGTGGATGTGCAGCTGGGGTGGCTGCTGCTTTTAGAGCACCAGTTGGTGGTGTATTGTTTGCACTAGAAGAAGTAACATCATGGTAATTGATCTATTATTGTTCTCAATGAATCTTTTGACATGTGGCTACAATGTGATATCATCTTTTTCTGGCATTATCAATTGTTGGGGCTGTTTCTTTTCCATTCACTTGACTCCATAAGATCTGGCACTTGCACCCCACTTAAGGGTGCAAAAATTGCTGGTCAAGTTGGTGTAAAGGGAAAAGTTATCCACTTAAAATCTGGGGATGGCTTGATCACATTTCATTTATAACAGGATGGTAGCAATAGAGTATAAAATGCATATACTTTTCTGCCTTATTTGTATATGTTGTTGGATGTTATTCTTGGTTTTGTCCTAAATGTGCCCTTATGTAATAGTGTAGAGTAAATGCAAAAGGCCCAAAGCTATGCAGAAAGTATAAGGATGCCAGAATTTTGCTATAATTGATGCTAGAATTTTGCGATAATTTTACTGATCTGAAGGATTATGCTTACCTGTATCAGCTGAGTGCAATTTCTGCCTGAATCTCTTACTTTTCTCTTATTTAAGGTGGAGGAGTCAACTTATGTGGCGTGTCTTTTTTACATCTGCTATTGTGGCTGTTGTTGTACGTACATCAATGGGATGGTGTAAAAGTGGAAAATGTGGACATTTTGGCTCTGGAGGTTTTATCATATGGGACATCTCAGGGTGAAGATCTGAACCTTCGATCACTTTCATGTTTTCCCAGTCTTCCATTTCACATCTATTGCAAGTTTTTACTTGGATTATAATCAAGATTATTTTTAGTGGTCAAGAAGATTACTCATTTCAGGAGCTGTTGCCAATGGCAGTTATTGGCATTATCGGGGGTCTTCTCGGTATGTGTGAAAATGCACAAAGCTATAGATAATTTTATAATGACACTCCCAGTGATATGATTATGAATGAATTTCTTTTTTTTTTTTCTTTTTCTAATTGCTTTTCAGGTGCACTTTTTAATCAGCTAACTTACTACATAGCTTACTGGCGTCGAAATTATTTGCACAGGAGAGGGATCCGTGTGAAGGTAAGTTCCTGAAGTGAGATAATCATGCTTTGACTGTCTTGGTAAACTACAACTTGACATTTTTTCCTCGTATTGTAGGTTATTGAAGTGTGTATTGTGTCTCTGATGACCTCAGTTATTTCATTTGGATTACCACTTTTTAAGAAATGCACCCCTTGCCCTGAAGCAGATCCTGAATCTAGTATTGAATGTCCACGTCGTCCGGGGATGTATGGGAATTATGTCAATGTAAGATCTCTTAGGCTGTTACTTCTCTCTGTTTGGGTCCATTTAGTTTGCCATTCTCTTTCGATATGCAAAATACTGGAGTTGCAGTGAATTTTATGGTTCTGGTAATGGAATCTACATAGACAGTGGGTGTGGGCGGGTTGGCGTCAATATGATACATGTGAATTTTTGTTGTGGTTCTTTTTTGTGTATATTTGGTAGTAAATCCAACTTGATGTTGGTAGTACATGGTAAATCCAACTTGATGTTGTTTAAGTAATGTTTTCAAGAGGGAAATAATTTGTCTCTAACTTGATTTTGTTTTTCTGCAAAATTCATGCATGTGAATGCCACATATATATTGATAATTTAATGCTGGCATTTTTTGGTGTAGACATCACGGAACACTGAAAATTTTTGAAAATTATGATGTCTGTAAGCTGATATTTTCACTACTTGTTGCAAAATAGCCTGACGCACTAAGTAATTCCTTTTTTTTAGGGTTTTTTTTTTGGGGGGGGGGGGGTGGTGTTAATATATTATTTGCTCAATTTCTTTGAATATATCATTGATAATTGCGCTTTCTGTTTTATGTTTGCACAGTTTTATTGTGGCAACAATGAGTATAACGACCTTGCAACCATATTTTTCAACACCCAGGTCAACTAAGATTCATCTGACTGTATTATATTTTTTAAAATGTTGTTTATGATGTGGTCTCTGCTAATGCATTCCATGTGTGTTTGCAGGATGATGCCATCAGAAATTTGTTCAGTGCTAAAACAATTCATGAATTTAGTTCTCAGAGCCTACTGACTTTTCTGGTGTGGAATTACCTATCAATTCTTATTCTATTTCTAGTGCGAAACATGTTAATTCTAAATAGTATATGTGCTACTTATTTTATGCATGCATGATAGACTCTGCATGAGTAAATGGAGTTTGATCTCAGGTTTTTGGATTTTTATATGTATTTAGCGTATTTGCTTAATCTTCACGAGTCTTTCACAGCTCCAAAATGTTTGTTCTGCTGCCTCAAATAATTCCACAGAGAGAAAAGTGTGATTTTTGATTGCATATTGTTACATCTGTTGTCTGGAATGTTTAAACTTCACCCTGTTGTTCATTACATAACTTCAACCTTCATTTCACAAAAGCTAGATCAATTTGTTTTCATGGAGAGATTTTAAGTTGACAGCATCTCTGACCCCTTATCTCTGGATTTTCTTACCATTTCTTATAATTTTATGACCCTTAGGTGCAATCTTTCTTTTGTCATGTTTCTAGGTTATGTTTTACTCCTTAGCAGTAGTCACTTTTGGCACTGCTGTTCCAGCTGGCCAATTTGTTCCTGGTATAATGATTGGCTCAACTTATGGGCGGCTAGTTGGAATGTTTGTTGTCAGCTATTACCAGAAGCTGAATATTGAAGAAGGAACGTGAGTCCACTTTTCCTTTTTTTTCTCATTAAGTTGTTACTTTTCCCTTCTTTTCTCATTAAGTTGTTTCTCATTGCTCTCAAAGCTCCAATAAAATTTGAGGCTAGATGCAATTTGTTAGAAAATATTCAAAGAATATTATTAGCATATCTAAGAATATTTGGTTTGATATTAAACATATTTATTACATTGTATAGTATAAAAGTATTGGCTATGCTTGGTTCCTTATTTGTTAGTATTCGATCCATTCAAAAATCTTACAAATCAAACATCTTATCTTGCAAATTGTATTCAAATTTTTTTCTCTTACCTTTTATGACAAATTAATTATTTTTCTATCATTATACCTATTCATAATTGAATCAACACCCATTTCTATAATTATTTTCTCATATTCATATATATTAATATTCTATAAACCTATATGCTGTCACATCATCTAATCATTATTACATATTAAATATATTGTTTGTTACTAAATGTATTTTTGGTCTTCCACTTGATGTCCTGTCTACTTTATCCCCCAGTACATTTTTAGTAATTGTAAGGCTGCACTGCACCGCAAATCTAGACAAAAATCTAATCACCCATACAGCTACTGGCATAAGCCATGCCCTATTATCTATCCCACTCATGGTAATAAATGAGGTAATTATTGTGATGGGCACGTGTGGTGTAGGGACAACACCAATTTAAAATTTCCCTCTTTTACAACTTAATACCAAGGATAATTTTCACACCCACTCGAATCACCAAAATTTTCATACTATAATTAGGAACCAAAGATAGCCATTGTGTTTCCTAATTCATAAGAATAGTATATTTTATTTCCTTTTGTGTAGGAATTGTAGTAGGTAAATTTTGTACCAATATTTGGGTTGCTATTGTAATTATTTCTAACCTCAAACTATAAATTGAGGTAGAATTTTCTTTAATGAAATATGGTTCTATTCTTTCAATTTTCTTCACATGATATTAGGGCAGTAATGCTTCCAGCATCTCCTATGTCATGTGATATGTGTTCTCACTTGTTTAGGTTGGTTTACGTCAATACTTTCTTAAAAGTGTCTACTGTTTTCTATCATGAGTTATCATAATTTTTGGCTATTTGTTACAAATTCTCGTCATTAATGTCGACGTACTGTTGTCAGTCTGCTATTATGACCTGTGTGATCTATCTCTACTACTGTCTATTGCTATTAAGTGGGACTTATATAATGGCCTTCCATGATTTCTGGCATAGCCTACTATACCAGCATGTGTTCCGGACCATACTGGCATCACTGTTGTTGGCAACTAAGTAGTTGTTTCTCCTTATGTAGCCTACGGAGTGGCTGTTTTTCTGCCTTAATATCTCTACTTTTTACTGGCTGTTTGACTACTTTTGACCATCTACTACTGGGTTTTTGTTTCAGTTTGGTATTCAAAGTTGAACATTTTGACACTACCAATGCTCTACTTAAGGGGGAGTTTAGGAAATATTCAAAGAATATTATTATCATATTAAGAATATTTGGTTTGATATTATGTATATTTTATTACCTGTATAGGTATAAAAGTATTGTGTTTCCTAATTTATAAGAATAGTATACTTTATTTCTTTTTGTGTAGGAATTGTATTAGTTAAAGTTTGTACCAATATTTTGGTGGCTACTTTAATTATTTTAAACCTCACACTATAAATTAAGTGGAATTCTCATTAATAAAATACGGTTCAATGTTTTCTGTCTTCTTGATACAATTTTTTGGGGACTGATAATTGAGTTTATCAATGTCAAAAATTTACCAAGATCAAAATATTAACTAGTCACTGTTTTTAGTTGTTATTGGATCATAAAGTTTCACACTTTCCATCTTTGAAAGTGACTTGTTTATAAGTCACATGAAACCCCAGTCTGTCAGTTCATCACTCTGATCCCTCGTACATTAATATTATGTCCACCGGTACATTGTTTTTTTTTTTTTTTGAAATAGAGGGAGAAAAAATAAATAAATGACTCTGTGTTTAATGGCACGATAATTAACTTGACTTTAAATGGTTGTGGTGGGTACGAAGTTGGCCATCCTGGGATATGCTATGCAGTTTTGAATATGTCCTGTAGTAAAATCTGACAAATTTTTATTTTACTGTTGCAATTTTAGATATGCTCTTTTAGGAGCTGCATCTTTTCTTGGAGGCTCAATGCGGATGACTGTTTCCCTTTGTGTGATAATGGTTGAGATTTCGAATAACTTGAAGTTTCTACCTCTCATTATGCTGGTTCTTCTTATATCAAAGGTATGATCCTTTTGAAACCTTCTACTGCTTTGTAGGTAAAACTAATTGATAAGGTACCGTAGTTTGTTTGGTGTACCACCTGACCGTTTCATATCCATAAGGGACAGAAATGAAAATCACTGACAGGCGACAAGAAGTTATTTTCAACTATTTTCGCGTTATCAATGTCACTCTCTCTCCTAACTGTAATAGAGGCTGTCTAAAATTGGTAAAAACTGCTTTTGGATTACATATCATTAGCACTATCTTTACAAATTATATGCTTAAAAAATTAAGCAGAAGCATCCAGTGGGTAAAAGTCACTAGTCTCTGTGTTTATTTTTTTTCCTTCTTTGGTTTATACCATGATTTAACTTTCAGAGAGTTGTCACTGCAGGCTGTTGGTGATGCGTTCAATGAAGGTCTGTATGAAGAGCAGGCCCGACTAAGAGGCATCCCTCTACTGGATTCAAGACCAAAATATCAAATGCGAAATATGACTGCAAAGGAGGCTTGTGGGAGTCAACAGGTTGATGGAATTACCAAATTGCTCTGTACTTGTTCGGTTATTCAAGTTCGAAGTTTGATGTGAAGCTTCTCACGTTATTGTGCTATGATGTACAAATAACAGTCCTTGGAGTTCAAAATTTCAGAATCTTGTTACTTCTTCATACACTATTTATTTATTTATTCGTTTTGGAGATATTGCTAGTTTTTACCTTTTTTAATCTTATCAACGTTACATAAAACAATTAGGGCATAAATTAAGCTATGAAAAGTGTTCCAGAAACTCAAAGAGAAAGGGTAATCAGGTGTCGAGTCTTTACTACCTATTATGTTTGAAAGGCTGAATTAACTGTATTCATTGTATGTCTTTGAGGTTGTCTATTACTGCCTAATATGTTTGAAGGGCTGACTTAACTGAATATTCTTTGTATGTCTTGTAGGTTGTCTATTTGCCTCGTGTTGTCAAGGTTGTAGATGTGCTTTCTATTTTGAGGAGTAACAATCACAACGGCTTTCCTGTAAGTTGAGATTGTTGCACTTTAGTCCTTAGCATGTTAGGAGCTATGCTTAATATTGTCTTCTTTCTTGCCTTCCAGGTCATTGACCACACAAGAAGTGGAGAGACACTTGTTATTGGCCTCATATTGAGAAGGTTGGCATTTTATGTTTTGTCTTCACTTTCAAATGTACCAGTTCTTTTCTTAAAAACAGATACACCACTTTCTTTTGACTTTCCTAATGTTCCATCTTTTTTCTTAAAAACACAGATAGCTGGCTTCATGTTTGAATTTTGTGATTGACTAATTTTAATAAGTTGGTTAATGTGAAATTATTGTTTCATTCTTGCAGTCATTTGCTAGTGCTTTTGCAGTCGAAGGTCGATTTTCAACACAGTCCATTGCCTTCTAATTCTAGAGATGGGCCTTTGCCTATCAGGTGAAGGAAGGCTCAAAAATTTTAGCGTGCCTAACTATTCAATTGATTTACAAAAGAAAAAATATAAAAATAGAAAGACTTATTGTGGGTTGATTGTCCATATTGCAGGCACAATCTAAATGAATTTGTTAAGCCTGTTTCTACTAAGGGGATATCTATAGATGATATTCACCTAACCCCTGATGATCTGGAAATGTACATTGACCTTGCTCCTTTTCTAAATCCTTCTCCCTATGTTGTTCCTGAAGATATGTCATTAACAAAGGTGACATTTTTAGCGACTGTTATTTTATAGCTGCCTTATCATTAAACCACCCGGTGCATATGAAGTGAGGTTAAAATAATTAGCTTATGACATTTCACACAATTATGATGATTCAGGTATATAATCTATTCCGGCAATTAGGATTAAGGCATATACTTGTTGTTCCACGTGCTTCGCGTGTTGTTGGGATGATATCAAGGAAGGATTTATTAATTGAGGTACTTCCTATTGCACAACTCTCTCTTATTTGGTTATGTGTGTTGATTTTTTGGTGATTGAAAATACTTGCTCTCCTACTTTGCAGGATAATGAAGACACAGCAGCTGTAGAACTTCATTCCACTAGAGTAAGGTCTCTAACCTACTTTAACTGTACTTGTTGACTTCGCTGCATCTTGAGAACAGTTATTCATATCTGGATGCTGATAGTTTGTAGTGTTGAAATGGAACTTTGTCATCAAAATGGATAGTATAGACATTCTTGCCATGATCCAACTTTAACCCTAACAAATTAAAAAATAATCTTTCAATGTTTACGTCAGAGATATTACAGAGAGAAGGCTGCATCATCGATAATAAATTATATAATGTGAGAAAAACAATAGGACCTACTAATACTCACTTGTCAGCAGCAAAAGTCAGTATTCATCTCCCTGTCAGCTAAAAACATTGCCATTTTAACACATGAACATATGCAAAATTTAAATAACAATTAAAAACGCTGAAATGACAACGGAAATAAAAATTAAACCAAATATAAAGGTGCCTATTCACATTCTTATTTTTCACTTCTACTTGAAGTCTGCAATACCATTAGGCAAGCAGAATTTTCCCAGTGAATTTCCACTATGAGATGCTGTAGTTCTATATACTGTTCGCATATAGCTCCTAGACTAAACCTTTTATTCTTGAAAATGAGGATGATCACTTGACTGCTGGTCGTTTTGGTTGTTCCTGGTACTTTTTTATCTGCAATCACTACTGACATAAGTTCTGATGTATTCCCCTCCTGACATAGTATTGTGATTGATTTTCTCTCCCAATTATATGCCAAATTATAACTGATAGTATTTCAGTTTTTGCTTGCTTGATGAGCAACAATTAGACTTTTAGCTGATTTTTAGTCTTCCTACTTAAACCTACTGATTTCTAATAACATAGTTGGTGACTGATGGAAATTGCGTGCTACCTCCTCTGCATCTTTGTGCTTAATTTCCCCATTGGCTCTGCAGGAATCATCAAGGTGACAGCAGACTGTCTAGGAGGAAAGCAGATGCCGAACAACCACTACTAGACGGCCTTCTGGCTTAAAATCCCAGAGGTTGACATCTTGTTGGGAACGAGGTTTCCTTCTGCATCCTCCATTTTTTCTAAAGATTTCCAGTTCTTGTAATCTCAAATTCATCTTTAGCGGGAGGAACTGTATATAGCTTGTGCAATTTTTTTCCCATTTACACGGGGAACATATAATAGGGAGAATCGAGATAGAAGATCACAGATGTTTTATTCTTTATGGGGGAGAAGCTGCAAGTGTAAAATGCTGTAATCATGTCACGTACAATACAAATTATTTATGATTAGCCGGGGACATTCTGTATTAAAGATAATAGCAGAAGGTGCAAGTGACATGTGAGATGTTCTTTGTGCTGTTCTCTACCCCAAATAGATGGATAGATCTAAGCGATTGATAAAGGGGATAGATAACAGGTCCCAGATCTCCTTACTAGTTGTTGCCCTCAGGTTAGGCCCCAACCAGTGTAGACCGTGAGGACCTCTTTTATTATGATAAATTGTTATTGTGTTTAATTGACATACAATGCCTATATGAAATATTCCTTTTTAAACATAAATGTTATTTAAATTTGGTCGACGTCTTTAGTATGTGAAGTGTTGTGTGTCGTGTAATCAAATTTACAAAGCTAAATACTGTAGAAATCTCGGAAACGTAAAGTTATGGTTACTGAACCTTGTTGGCAAAACGAAAACTTCCGAGAGGGGAAAATTTGCTGTTGATCGATTCATCTAAGTGTTGACTTATGGTGCCAAAAAGTTGACAATGTAGTTTACAACTTTTATGCAGGCAAAGCCATATATCGTAAAGTAAAGCTACGAAATTTATCACAACTCGCGCCCATCAAGCATATTTTGAACTTTATCAGTTTCAATTTCAAGCACCATTGGAGTGATAAAACATATTCAATGCTACAATGTCAGGCTATTGGGCCCACAAGAATCTACAAAATTTGGCCAGCTCGCGCGACAAACAACCCTCTCTAATTATATGCATTGAGAGTAATGAACAACACGCAAAATAAATATAAAGACCTCATGAGTCTCCCCTGCATGCCCGAAGAGCCTCTTCCACAAGGGATGCTGCCGAACCCACACTTTAATCAAGTTGAAGAAGAAAATTAATCCATGATGAGAAGACCCCATAATGAGAATCCAGGCAGAGAAGAAGAAAATGAAGGCCTTAGGCATTCATCTGGCACATAATAGACAGGAGGAAGCAGGCAATGATGAAAGTGAAGAATATGTTTAAGCTCACAATGAAGGCAAACCCTTCTGGGGAAGAAGCCACCTCATTGGCCCCCATGACCATGCAATGGAAATCACAAATGTGTGCATTAACATCAGACGGCTGCCAAGCCCCAGCCCTGTCGAATTTGCCTGTTTCCTTCAGCCAGCAAATTGAATGAAATAATTAGTTCATTGACAGCTAAAAGAGTGGGACCAACGTTTAACCAAACAAGCCAATTATCAATGGAAACAAAAATAAGGCATCACTCTCGAACCCTCCAACATGGTGAACAGGCAGGAGCACGGAACATATGGCATTGATCCGTGTGAACTGCTAGATGATATGAATCATAACGGTGGTGAAACGAAGAGGGACCTAGTCCATGAACACTTCTTAGAGTAAGTGTTTCACTTGGATCACAGGCGACAACCATTTGCTCAAACTCCACATTAGCTTTTTCAGCACCCTTGCATTTCTTGGGAGCTGTATGCTCCTTTCTGCTGCGGGGAACTTTTACTAATGATCAACGACCCCATGAGCACAATCTGGCTTGGAACTGCAGCAATGACTAATTGAATTGTCCAGCCACCAGGTTGCATCAATGTGCAACAGTTCACCATGTTTCCTACAAAAAAAAATTTGAAGGGATGGAAGAGGTCATTAACAGCCTCCCTGTAGCGCAACGGCGCAATCTCTGTAATAGCTCAGATTGCAAGATCTGTAGGGTTCAAGCAATCAAAAGTAAGATGTGTGAGGCGGTAAATCCACTCCAATGCCAAAAGAGTTCAGCCAAGAGCAAGCATCCATTTAGTCACAGCGGCAGCATTTAAGATGGGACCAAAACTTTAGAAGATGGATGCAGTAATAGCCAGCCCGAGTCCCAACAAAGTGCATCACTATGAGCATGCATCCATTTCTCGTTCTTTTTTAAATAATTTTTTAATGAAATAGTTTGAAGATCCAAAATGTGGCTCTAAATTTGGAATATAGTAACCTCACTCAGCAGAACATCTTCTATGTTACATGTCTTAGATTGCAAGGAAAATGGTACACCTTCCATTGCTTTTTCCAACTTGTGACAATGATAGGAAACACAAATCTTTTAAGTGAAGCCTATATATGCCCAATTTTTCTCTCACATTCGCCGCAATTAGTCTCAAAAGATGTTCATAAATATTAGTAAATACTGGCATATATATAAGCACATAAAGTCCCAAGAACATGCAGCAACTTCTTCAATCCAGAAAACTTAATGACTAATCATTTTCCTTTCAAGAAATTGATATCGGCAAAGCAGTCTTGTATACATTGATTCTCACTCGTTTTGGTAGAAAGCAACAAAAGATATATGTATGACTGAGCAACAGAATTATTTTGATCATGACCGTAGGTGATGCACCACTAATTCTACAAATTCCAACAGTATAAAAATATGGAATGATTTTACTAGCAATTAATATAAACCATCAGCAACAGAAGCCAACCAAACTTCCTAAAAAACCCATTGAGAGCAGAGAGAAGAGCTGCATCGCTCGGATATGGTGCTGGTGCTGGTGCTGTGACTTTAGGAACTGGAGAGGGCGGTGATCCCGAGGGACTTTGCGGTACTGAAGGAGCACGGAGAACATTGATATCAACTTTCTGTCCTGCTTGGCAGTGTCCCGGGACACCACATATGAATAGGTGGTGGCCATAAGTGTCGATGGTGATGGAGTCATTTCCGGTCGTGTGAGTAGAGATAGGGGAAGAGGCGTTGCACGCCTTGTATTCAGGATGTGTAAGTTGCATCACATTGTGGAACTGAGGATTGTACTCAAAAACTGGAAGTGTATGCAATCAAAAGAAAACTAGGTCAGATAAGTTCATTTGGAGACAACATAGGCCGCAGCCGACTGTCGCCTGCCCTATCTTGTCTATAATCTAAAATTTTACATGTAAATCCAAAAAAAAGAAAGAAAAAAATTGGCCCCCTTTGGATTCTTAATTTGTCATCTTGTGTGAGCTACAATCCTGACTATGACACTAGTAACTGGCAACAACATCATGCTTTCTTTCTTGAAGATCACTTTTCCACATTGCATTAGAGAAGAAGATATGTGGGATCTTTTCTCACTTCTAATCCTTTTTGGATCACAGGGCATGTACCTGAACAGAATGAAACAACAATTTCTGTGCACAGGGTGAGATTTTGCTCTAGTTTATTATACTTCGCTGCAATCTAATCAAAACATCCTTACTTCAATTTGACTGTGATACTGTGTATTCAGCAACAAAAGCTTGTCTGAAACTCAGGCATGTGTTTCCCTTATATCTTGTTTTTGGTCTGAATGATAAATTCCCAACTATGAGGCATATCGTAGAAATGAATCCAGTTGTTCGAGAGAACAGATGGTAGCAATCAATGAACATTGGTTGATGATAAGATTTACAGAGACTGTGAGGCTTTGCCAGGATCTGCTCCAACTCGGTAAATTATTCGACACAACTATTCATTTTCATTGGAGTAAATGCTGAAGTTTATATCATTTTTATGGTCTGAATATAACATTTCTATGGTCTGAATGAGGTTGGCATCCAATAAAAGCGGTTGATAATTAAAGAAGAAGGAAATGGTAGATTGCCAGTGACATAAAAAACTAATGAGCCACCTCGATTTAAGGCATTTTTACTAAGTGAATCCGAAGTTGGCAGATGAAATTTAGGGATGTCTCTGTAAGGGTAGCAGGTTGACATGAAGAAAGAATTGAATTATGGGTCACCTCATCATCACAAAACTTTCAACAAATAAAATATCTTCTTGCAGCTTATTATGTAGTTCTTAACAAGTGCCAGACAAATCACAGTCGTGTGTGTTTAGTGTAGACTTTCTGTAAGACCCACCACAAATTATTATGATTGAACCCTCTGATAATATCAACCAGGTTATTGAAAGGAGGCATGATTTATCAGATTAAAATCTCATATAGTTACATCACCCGTGGGACTTAATTTTGAACGGTATGATTGATTTATACTTTTTGATAATTGCATACCTAAAATTTCCCCAACTCCACAAGCACATGTGACAGTCAAGAAAATCACACCTGGAACAAAATCTGGTTACCTCAACTCACTTATCCAAGTCACCATAGAATGAGTTTCTTTGCACTTGTCGTAAGCTTGGTTCAAACTTGAAAGTGTGACAATGGCTCTTTCTGACAATATCAATCAATGTCTAGGAACATACATTGTCCGCTTAAAATACCTCCAACATTTGAAACAGTGTGTGCAAGAAGATCATATTGCCAGAAAAGCTTAAAGAAAATGTATCTAGGCCTTCACAGTAAGCCAGAGTAACTACAGAAAACACAACCCTTTTCAAAGTGTTTTTGATTTTTCAACTTGTTCACCTGATTACAATTACCCAATACCCCAAAATTTTTATTTCCTTATCTTGCTTCCTTTCTCTTAGCAATATTCAATCTATCATGATTCTTTGGAACGACATGACAAAATCCCAGGACAAAGGAAAGAACACTACATGCAGAGAAGAGGAAAATGGCATACACACACACACACATACCTATAATATCACCGACTTGAAAGGTCTTTGTAAGAGCCCACTGCTTGTAATCAACATTCCCAATGGTGGTCCAACCAGCTGAGTCCCCCACCTTGTAAACAGCTCCACCCGACAGCTGAAATGAAGTGAAAACAAAGTACAAAACCACCACAGCCACGGCTCTTCTCCCAAGATTTGATTCCATGGCCTTCTTTTCCCTTTCCTCCTCCTAAGTTTGTCCAACTATCTGGGACTGATCAGTTCAGAGAATTCAAAGAACACTCTTGTCTATTGCCCTGCAAGTTTTGTGTCAGCTTTATAGTGAAATCTTGGTCCTTTGTTGTTTTCTGGGTATCCACGGAAGTTGATTTGGAGGTTTTCACAACAGACAATGCTGCAAGACTATGACCGCTATCTTTAAGAGAATTTGGCGAAAAGTGGGCCTCAATGGAAGAAATCATTTTGCCCTCATACAATAATCCTTTCTTTCTGAATAAATAATGAATGAAAGAACATTGCATTTATTATTATGATGTACCAAAAGTGACAAGTGGTTATTATATAAATGTCCATGTCAACTAAATCACCTTGCACTACAGTCCCAATTCAGTTAAAATTTTCAACTTTCTTCAACCATAATCGATCAAAAAAGCATGGTGAAAAAATTGAAGACAGGTAGATAAGGAGCATTATCTCATTGTGGTAGAAACCTCACATCTGAGCTGTTGGCATTAATTAACTTGAGAAGAATGATTGAAAGTCTTGAAAGCAAAGCATAGCTGAACAATATTAAGTTTCTTTTTTAATGAATATTAAGTTGGCTGTTTCAACTTTCAACATGTGAAGTGGAGTGCCATTATTACATTCAGTCATCTAGTTGCTTTCTACATTGAGATAAGACATGTTTGTCTTGCACTCAAGCCATGCAATAGGATTAAGCATCTTCCCCACTATTGTTGTGTCCAATTTTTCACCTGTACTGTGTTATTTTCCACTATGTAATATCACTTTTATGTGGAATTATTTTCTTTTTTCTTTCTTTGTGAAAAAAATGGAGAAGAAAAATGCAACATCATCCTCTTTTAACCAAATTTGATTTATTAGTGTTCTAAATGGCTCAAAATATATTATATTTGGCCCAACATATAAATTATAACTTATAAAGAGAAAAGTGAAAAGTATTATGGGAAAAAATTATTAAAAAGGTGAGAGTGACACATGAATGGCAATTTTTGATATGACCTAAAAACACTCTAGAAAAAACTAAAACAAATATGGCTAATGATTTTAAGTTGAACTTTTACAAATTCAGGTCTAAATTAGATTAAACCTAATTGACTAGAAAAATAAATGAGTCAAGTTCAAATTGACAATTTTCTCAAAAACACATTTCAGACCTGATTCAAACTTAATGAATTTTGAATATCCGTGAGTTTAGGTCAAATCTAATAGGTGAAAAAAAAAAAAAACAAGTAAAGTTAGAAATGGCAACTTATCAGTAATACTTGTATTTTAACTTAATTTATCAACTTGTGATCCAACTTAATAGTAGCTCAAGGTGACAACACTCTGAACGTACGAATAAAAGTATAAATGAGACCTTTTTTGAACAAATAATTATGAATGAGAAAACATGAACATAATGGCAAATCTATTAGTTTGTTCAATTTCACTTGTTTCCATTCATGTTGATAATGATATTTCGACAAGCTTCCAATTCATATTTCTTGTTCTTGATATCAACTACATTAATTAAGTGAACCCGAGAAACTATGAAGCTCCCACTTGGAATTCATTGTCTTCCTCCCACTTACAAACCCTAAACCCACAAAAAGTCAGGTTCCATCTTTGGACAACATTTAACGTTTATTCTGCAAACCCACAAAAACAAGCTTGGGACGTGATTATTTAATCAAAAAATGTGATGTTTCTTTATTGCACGCGGACAAGCCTTATTGTCTTGTTCCACCATCAAATTTGAATATTTTATTCCAATTTTCATATTAGGTGAAGTGAAGATGGCACACATTTCATGATAATTTAATTACAAGTGGGATTCCGATGATGGGCCCTAACTCCAAAGTCTACACTAGTGAACAAAAAACAAATCACAAAAAGGCAGTGGAATTCAATTAATAAACTTGACATGTTACCAAAGTTCCTTGTTGGTATCACTGTAGCATATAACACGTGGGCCCACTTTGTGGACACTTTTAACACAATATGCTTCTGCATATAAAAAATAATATAGTTTGTTCAGTCTAAATAACACGTCATTTTATCTCATCAATTTTTCAAAATCTCCAAGAAAAGGGGTCCCATTTTTTCAGCAAAAATTTAAATATTTCGACAAGATTTTTATCCTTAAACCGTGAAAAAAAAATTAAAAACCAAACCTGTCTATAAAGGAACAAAATTAGCATATAGTCAAAGGACAGAATATAAAATATGATAAAGAAAGGTAAATTGACCAAGAAAAAAATGATAGGAAAAATACAAAAAAAAAAAAAAAAAAAGCAGTGTTGTTTTAGCAATTTAATTCGGTGACTAAGGACAGAGAGGATGTTTTAGTACACTCGTTGAGTTGTGTGTCCAATGAAAAAATATTTTATAAATAAATTCTTTAAATTTAATAATTTTTAAGTTATTTGTATAATTTAATTATATCGACAGAAAATTTTTACAAATAAAAAATAAATATAGTTTTAAACCATAAAATATAAATTTTCGCTAATAAACTAGCTGCTTTATCTTTCCTACGTTAAGAGAACAGCGGAGCGTGGTTTTGCAATTAAACTTATTTGTGGCCAGTATGAAAGGATAAAACTCAGAAGGGGCAAAAGAAGCAATGTGGGCCCCCAGCCTGAGTGCGTGGGTCCCAGATACATATTTTTCATTTTTAAATAGAGTATTTAATTTGACATTATTGCAATCTTTCAAAGGTTGCCAAAAACGATCGATCTTATATTAGTCATAAGCACATATTACCTAGTAATTTCTATAATCTAAACCTCAATCTGTGGCAGTTGACACTGACAAACAATACCAAGCACTTACTCTTTAAGCAAGAATAATGTTATAAAAAGACAAAATGAAAACTCCTTTTAAAAGGAACAAATCTTTATTTTATTATTTAAAACAGAGAGTGAATCCACCATTTATGGTAGCATATCTCAAGACGTGGAACCCCCAAACCCCACACAAAATCTTAAGAAAACTTTTTTCTAACTATTATTGCTCTATTATATTGTCATTCATGTATGTCTTAAAATAAATAAATAAATAAAGATTAGTAATAAAAGCCAAGGTTGCCGACATGGGCCACGTGCTTGATAAAGACAATAAATGACGTAACAAAATTTATTGCCGCACATATTTTTATGCAAGAGGCAAATCAAAAACTTCTAATCCTATCCTCGCACAACATCACACTTCTATCATCCATCCTTCACACGAGCGTCTCACAGCAGTGTCTATAGGAAAGCATAGAGAGGCACACACCATACACGTAGATAGATGTGCATGTACTGTATACATACAGGCAAGTCTCTCTGTTCACACCCATTGGTGGTGGTTCCACTTTGGTACATGGTGAGAGATAAACAAGAAAAGGAAGAAAAAGAGGCAGTCCACCGTAACATTCCAAGGACATCCATACAAACAAAAAGCAGCATCACCACCACAGCACTTGGACCAATAATACAAACACCACTAGGTAGCTCCCTCTGCCTCTAACTTGGGACCAGGTTCAGGATTCAAAAAAATTAAAGAATTATGACAAGGCCAGAGAAAATAAGCTCTTTCTTATATGTGCCAGACATATACATATACAGCCCCAACTACATATAGTGTCCGAAAGGAACTGCTTTTTTATGCCCTCATCAGGAAGACAAACGCAAACGACGAAAGAACCGTGCCAAAATAAAAGAGAAGGGGATACCTTCTCAAACCATTGCAACCACCAGTCTTATGCCTTCCTCTCGTCTCCACAAAACACAGATTACCCTTGTTCTTCAGATTAGAGCCACACACTTAAGCAGCAAGAGACATCAGCTCCATGGGCAACTTTAGCAATCAACTCCGTCAAATTATTATCTAAATTCATGCAGAAGTAACGGCATTTCACATTTCATGCCAACATCACGCAGCACCATCCTCCCTTCACCTCACCTCATGCTCCTTGCAAAATTGTCAACTTCTTGTCCCACATGAAAGATGCGTGCCGTCAGTGGTTCCCTCACCAACGGTTAGATGTTGATGGCATAATCTTTCATTTCTTCTCAGGCTGCCATGCATTTAAATTATCATTTCCTGGTAAAGAAATCATACTTGGCTTCACAAATTCACAATCCCCCACCTACTAACACCCACAACTTCTAGCATACAATGGGGTTGCAACATTAAAGACATAATAAAATGAAACAGGCTTTTAGATACTAACCGGCAGGTTGTTTCTGCTCCGCTGGTTTCCCCTGAACAGCAGCTGGCACGGGAGTAACATATGACATGCCAGCAGGCAAAAGGTTTCCAGCGGATTGTGCAGCAAATTGAGCAGCTTGGATGATGCTCTGTGAAGTAAATCCACCGCCTTTCACATTACTAGTAGCTGCAGCCAATGCTTTAGCTGGATCATTTGTGCTCGTATTAGCCAGTGTAACCGGATGGCGTGGCAACAACACCCCAGTTGAAGATGCTGATGGTGCACCTTGTGGCTGCTGGGCAGATTGCTGCTGTTGGTCTGGCCATCTTTGGTGCATATAATACCCACCTGGGCTAGAAGCGGTGGTGCTCGTGCCAGTAGAATGGGGTGATTGGGCTTGGGCGTAAGGATTTGAGAAGAAGAGTTGTACTGGCTGCATGGTCTTCGTTTGCTGCTGCTGCAGCTGGGATGGATGCTGCATCGAAGTCTTTCCACCACTGCTGGAAGAGGAAGCTACATGAGTCCCAAGAATTGCTGGGGCTTTCTGGCCAGGTACTGAGGGCGAGCTCTTGGGCTGCTGCGTTTGCAGGGAAGGACTTTGACCGGTCTTGTTGTTTGCAGAAGCAGATGTAGTTTTTGGGCTCCCGTTGGCTCCTTTTGAGAAGGAAGAAGTTGAGGGAGAGCTAACCACCATAGGGGACGACAGGGCCTGGTTGTTACTACTGTGGGCTGCTTGCACTTGTGAAGTAGCTGGTGGTTTCTGATTTCCTCCAAAGGATATTCGAGCGTGGATTTGTTGTGGAGTTCGAGAATGCTGCTGGGGAAAGTTTTTGAGATTAGCAGTTGATGGGGCCTGGGAGCATGGGGCTTGGGAAGTGGGCGTTCTTGTAGAACTTCTCCACTGGGAAGACTGAGCTGGGCTGCTGCTACTGCACTGGACAAGGTTTTGAGGGAACCCAGAGAGTGCATTCGAAAATCTGACAGAAGGATTTACGTGCTCAGAAAATTTGTTCCCGTTGCTAGTCACCGGTGCTTTATTCCTGCTAGCAGAATTTGCTGCCAGTTGCTGTTGCGGCTGCTGTTTATGCTGAAGCATCTGCTGCGGCTGAACTTGACCTTGAATATGAGCACTTGGAACATTGATAGCACCTATAGTACAGGTTGTAAGAGGTCGAGAGCTGTGGGCACCACTGGATCCAACATTTGGCAATCGACTTGAACTCTCAATAATGCCGTTGGCCGGAATAGAAGAAACAGGCGCATTCACCAAGTCTGATCTTGTAAACGCAATTGATTGTCCAAGACCACCCTGAGCCTTTGCAGCTAGAGTTTTTCTTTCATCATCAGTAGCTAAGGAATGAACACCACCAGATTTATCATCTTCGGGCATTCTTAAGTTCTTCTGTGCAACCTGAGCAGCAGAGGCAGCAGCCATCATCTGGATGTTCTGTCTGGCAGCCTCCGGGAAATTCTGCAAGATGGCATGATTCTGAGCCATTGATGTTATATCAATTCCAGGACCAATATTAGTACCATTAATTGGACCAAACGACATTGCAAAGCTACGGGGAGAAAGGGACTGCTGGGGCTGTTTCTCACTTTGATTACTATTTCCAACGACAGCAGCACTAGCTAATGCAGCTGGTGGAGCCATCAAGGGAAAATTTTGAGGGTGGATGGGCACCGGAAAATTCTGGCCATGAATGTTTGTGGAAGCCCGAGACACCCTGCTATCAGTTTTTGAAGGACCGTCTTCACTTCCCCGTTCACTTTCAAGGTGCCTCGGTCGTGACGCATGAATGTGCTGATTATGCGACTGTTTCAGCTGCTGAGATAGCTGAGATTTCTGTTGAGAATTTTGCAAATCTGCGCTTCCAGTCCCACCATCGACAATGCTGCTTTGAAGCCCGTGTTGCTGGCTCAATATGTTTTTCTGGGATGATGTGGAACTGCTTGATACACTTGAATTTTGTTTGGCTTGCTGCAATTGAGTTGACTGAGCGGTTGACATTTGCTGGTGCTGAAGTTGTGACTGATGAATCATCTGGGAAGGGTAGAAGGAACCGTGGAAAAAAGGCATCGCCTGAGCTGGGGTTCCCCTGTAATTTGGTGGTGCCCCAACAGCAGGTAGTGGAAAAGGATAAGCATTATTCTGCAAGATTGCCAAGTACTGCGTTTCACTGGTAGCCATACACGGGTAGTTGAAGCTCATTGCAGTAGCAGCTCCGGAAGGCGATGCTGAGACATTCGCCCCAGCAGAACAGGAGGAAGAGTTTGATGAAGCCATACCACCCGTGTTCGAAGCAGATTTGACTGAGCTAGGCCTAGCAGAGGCAGCAGCCACCGCTGCCTGTTGCTGGTTCAAAGGAAAGATAAAAGCAGGCCCCTGTTTAATGACAAATAAATTTCACTAAAATAACTAATATCATTCCAAAAACTTGGCTCTTGTTTCCAACAGCAAGGAAAGAGGCAAGAAACTCAAGATGAAATTAACGGGGGAAAGGAACGTACCAGTAAATTACTAGGTGCTACAGCTGGCAATGCTTGCTGGACTAGGATTTGCTGCTTTCTTTGGGCAGAATCTGAAGTACTGGCAGTTTGAGAACCTTTGTCCTCGCCATGACTAGGATTGCTAGCAACGGTGTGCCCCTTCTCCTGTTGATTGTTGAGGACTCTTCCGGCCATGTTTCCATGCAGATCAGCCGGCAAGACATTGAGATTGCAAGGTTTTGACCCAAGTAGAGATGCAGAGCCAGCAGCCGCTTGCCAGAAAGGGTTTGTTTTCATGAATTGCTGAAGGCAGTGTATATTCCTAGCGATGTAGCAATGTGTAGCACACTTTTTTGGACGAGGTTGAGAAAATATCGGCTGCACGAACTCAGGCGATCAATACCACAGATGAAGGAGATACAACAGATTCAAAAGAAGAGACAAATGCAAGGACCAAAAAGAATCTTGCCATAATCAAAAAGGAAGAGAAAATACCTGGATAGGTGCTGGGGTAACAGTGCTACCATCCATTGAGACGACTCCTTGCAACGGTGCCACGTATCTGCTGACAATAACCGAGTTATTTCGCCAAAAACCAGAGCTTAACAACAGATGAGATACTTTAAATTCCATCAAATGAGTATTGAAACGCAATTCGCAACCCGCCCGTACCCCATCGGAGGAAGCCCGCCAAGCCAACCAGCCATAGGCAAAGGCACAGGCAAGGAGTTTTTTGATTGACCTAAAAACACCGAAGGAAGAATCAAGCGGAACTTTTAATATCCAAAGCCATGAAAAACAGAATCCAATACAAATATTTCTTAAAGGAAATAATGAACAAAACCAACATACCAGATATCTCAGTGTGTGGCTCTTCTCTCTTTGCCTTAAGTGGCGTTTCCTGGTGTTGTTGCTTCGGCATCTGTTGTACATTGTTGCCAGTTGAATTTCTTTCAGGCTTTTCCAAGTCGAACCTTAGATCAATATTCCTCCCCTTATTCTCAGGTTCCTGCTTTGGCTCGGCTTCATCACTCATCCCTTTATCTTTCCTTTCTTCAGTTGCCACATTTACTGACTGTTCCTTTGAGCCTTTCCTGCTCTCATCTTCTCGATCTTTTGTCACCTGTGGTTTCAACTCCTGCACGTGTCAGCAAATAAAAAATATCAACATTATTGTCAACATACACAAAAGGACAGAATCTACACATTCAGAAATTCAACGATCTACATACAACATCATCAGTTGATAGAACTGGCTTTTGAGCCACGGCTACAGCCCTTGAATCAACCTTTGCTTCCGTCTCCGGAGATGATCTTACTTGCGGAGGGGGAGACTGAAATGGGGTTCAAAAAAATTAGATCAAGAAAGTGCATGTTAACAACAAAAACTTTTAAACCCACCGACATATGCTTCTCGAAAAATTAAAAAACGGTATTTAATAAATCTTAACACTCGCCATCAGATCTATTTCTAACTTCTGTTCCCTCGGAGTTTCCGCTTCAGACACAGTTGGGTTCCTGAATTCCACCAGAAAAGCATAACACCAAGATTAGGCCATTTCCAACCCCACAAAAATTTCAAACAAAAATGAAATCCTTCGCTCCCAAAACATCAAATCTTGGTCACTCACGCTCTGATCATTGTGGCAGCATCTGAACCCGTCCCCATCGATGTTGAATCCGTGCAAATACCATCCGCAGTTCTCACTGCAGGAGATTCTTTCTCGTTAGGCGAGCCCACACCTTCCTTTGCTGCCAAATCTCTGCTATCCCTTTTTTCTTCAGCCAGAGGCTTTAACTCTGAATCCAATTTCAAGGATTCAGACACCGCCGGCTCTGGTGGCTGCACCGGCTGCCCTTGTGAGTTGACCGAATCGCCACCCATTTCAAACCCATTTTCAGCCGTGGATCCCGATATTTTCTCCAAATTTGGAGATGAAGTCTCGCTCTTCGGAGTCTGATCCGTCTCTAGTTTGGCACAAATGGGGCTGTTCCTAGCATCATAGCTCGAATTCTCGAGTACATGCCTTGGCCTCTTCCTCTTGGGTGCTGCAAAAAGAAAGTGGAACACCAGATTCATAGCTCGGAACTTCAATCAGAAATGGAGGCGAATCCCATTAATCGCACAAAATACTTACCGACAGCTTGAAGAGGATTAGAATCAGGTCCCGTATTCTGATTGTTTGCTGCAGCAACATTCGAGATTGGTAATGGGACGTGCGATCTATCAACTTCTCTCGAATCCTCTGTCTTCGAAGGTCCTTGAGATTGAGTCATCATGCCATACAACACCTCAGCAATTTCAATCTCCAGCTCCTCCGGATTCGAAGAAGACTGCTTTGATGTTGTCTTGGGAGGCTTTAGCTTCGGTCCGCTATCGTTCCCACTGGGCTTCTGCGGAACAAACAGCCAAAATCAACAAACGTCGATAAACTGAAAAATCTGATATCTTCGAAGAAAAATTTTATGGATCTCCAACACTAACAAGTTTCTTTCTAAAGAAAGCATTGGAAGAAGACGGCGGCTCCAGCGTTGACGTTGAACCAAGGCCTCGTCTCACCGGAGAACTAGGAGCTTGCCGGAGAATTTGCTCTCCTCCGGCAGAGCCAAAACCAGCGTTTTTAATGATACTGTTTGAATTCCAATCATGCGACCTCTTTGTAGATGCTGAAAAAAAATCATAAATATCAAATCTCCGACCAAAGTTAATCAAAAAACACACAATCGAGAAAAAAAATATTGTTATTTTTTTACCAGAGCGAGCTTTTCTCGGAACAGAAGCGCCGATAATTTCATCTCCAGGTCTCCAAAGAGGGGCTACTCTAGAAACCTTGGAAGAAGAAGAAGCGGAAGAAACAGGAGGAAAGCTTTTCCTATGTTGAAGATGGTGATTGTTGCTAGCAATGTTATAGGTACTGTTAAGACTACTGCTGTGGTTGTGGTGGTGATTGCCGTGATGGCTGTGGTGGTGGTGGTGGTGGTGGTTGGAAATGGAACCCACCGCCGGCGGCAACAACCTGACGCCGGCGGCGCTGGTGGTGCTGACGACAGCAGCGGTTTCTTCATCTTCATCATCCTCGTCGTCGTTCAGACTCTCCTCTGACGTCTCATCTCCTCTGGTATCCTCTCTACGGCTCATCAATCTCTCAGCCCTTCTCCTCTTACTCCTAGTGGACCTTTCTCTTATATCCCTCTCTCTGTCTCTCTCCCTTTCTCTTTCTCTTTCTCGCTCTCTCTCCCTGTCTCGATCTCGATCTTTCTTCACTCTGTCCCTTAACCTTACAGATTCCTGTAACTCCACTCCCCCCTCTTCATCTGCAAAACAAAACAAAAGTCTCAAATCTTTGACGAAAGCCCACAAACATGACAGAAAAGAAGATTCAACACCTGAAAGAAAAAACAAAGTCAGATCTAGGTACAATTGAATCGCTAACTACCTGGAGACTCTCGGAGACTGTTTGTTCTGTGCCTTCTTCTGTTAAAGCCACTGGAGCCCAGAATACTGGCTCTCCTGGCTTCTCTACTTCTTTCCATTACCTACTTTTCCACGGTTTGTAATCAGAATTCAAGATTGAAGCTGACGCAGATACCAATCTCATATCTCACAGACGTCATTCACCGCATAGAAATGAAATGAAATGAACTTGCCGGACAAAATCAAGATTCAATCCGGTGAACAAAACAACAACCCTTTTATATTCGGAATGGGTTTTGGTCCTTCACAAAATGCAAATTTCCCGGGCCCTCTTGCTCTCCTCTGTATCTATTTCTCCAGCAGTTTTTGCTCTGCCTCTCTCTCTCTCAATGTTTCTATCCCTCTCTCTATGAGCGACCGCTTCCCCTCAATATCATCATCCGTTGGGGCTATTTCACACCTACAGAAAGCCCCCGTGGAAACCTCTGATACACTTGCTTTCTCTCAAGAATCAATCTCAACCGTCGACTTCAAGCTCATCGAACGGTCTAAAACGCCAGTTGCCACATGGCAGTACTCTTGCCCCGTTCAATGAAAAAACAAAACACTACTCTCTAATTTCAATTCACCGGAACGTGTCGGCTTTTGGTTCGTCCTCAAGTTTCCATCAGGTCCGTAACCGTGGCTTTAAAAGTAAGGAAAAGCCCCACGGTAAAGAGTCGGGATTATAGAATTGTAGTAATCGAATATTATTAAAATAAAAAAAGTCATAATTATAACTAAGTTCAATTTATTACTTATAATATATTAAATATTTAATTATCGTGTAAATAAATATGTACTGTTTCGGATTTGAATTCGCTAACTTTTACTAATGAAAACAGTAAACTCCTCTGTATATTTTCATCACATTGTTGAGGCAATCTTTGCCTTTGTCTTAAGTGTGTTTTTAAGTTTTTTTTTTTAATATGAAAAGTAAGAGATAAAGAAATAAATTTTAAAAAGAATTATAATTATAATATATTTTTGAATATGAAAAATAAAAACAACATTGCTTAAACTATTTTATGTCACTTTGATAGACAATTTTTTAAATATTATACCATAAATTACTCTAATCGAATTTTATATTACATAATCCCAAAAAGATAGAGATGAATTGAATTTGGTGCATGTATTTTTACATAGTTAAGGAAGCAACAAAATCAAATATGAAGTAAAAGGTCAAATGTAATTTTTAAATAACCAAAAATCAACGCAAAGGGGGAATATTAACACGTGATAGGTTAACCGGATATAGTCGGTTGCAATGGTGACCTGCTGAAAAATGAAAAGCAGCAGGTCCATCACAACGAATCTTTGCCCTTCTATTAAGAATATGTCTGTTTATATTTTTCTTTTATATATTATTTATTACCAATTAAAAATTTTATAAATTTTGAATATTTTATTATTTAATTTTTTTTCTTCTTTTATAATTAAATAATAATTTTTTAATTATTATACTTATTTAAAATTAATTTAATATCAATTTTTATAAATTTTTTTATTATATTTATTTTTTATTTCTTTATAAATATACGGACTGTCAAATCTTCAAACATCGCCCATAAGTTTAATTATAAAATTGATTCTAGAGATATAAAATTAAATAAATACTCTTGTGTTTAATATTTTAAAATTATAAAAAAACATTACAAGTACAATAATTAGGGTCTTGGTGATTGGTGATGGGGCCAGGGAGTATTTAGTGGGGGGGGGAGTAGCAGTGGCCTTTCCCCATAATAGGCACGCGTGGGGCCTACTTTAACGGCTACGACTTCGTCGGCGGGTTGACGGGAGAAGGATTCACCGTCCGATGCGCTGTACGTGGCAGTATGAATTTGACAAAAGTCCTAGCTGGCAGCCGTAGGCAGACGGGTTTGGTGGTGGCTGTGAACAATGGGATCGATCTGAACCGTTGCAATTTCGACGGCGGATAAGAGGTGAGAGAGGAAATAAGCTGGAGTGACGGTCACGGAGCTACCGAAAAGCATCCGGGCCCACATAATATTCTTTTTATTTTTTAAACATATAAAGATATATGAATGAATGACCAGTAATTAATTAACTATTATTATTTTTTATTTATTTTCCAGCCTAATTGGCACCGTGCAGTGGTGACGTGGCGTGGGACCCATGGGGCTACGTCCTTACTGGGTTCCCCCGGTCAAAAGCTAACTTTGCTTATAAAACAACAAGAATCTAATTTGGAAAACAAAATGAAACAAAATGAAAAGGCAAAGCTTATTTTATTTATTTTCCTTTTACCAAAAATGTAATTCGCTTTTTAATGTTTTATATGCAGCATTAGTCGGAAGAGGGCTCAATTTTTATTAATTACTGGCTACAATTTTATAAATATGGACAAATGGCAATCTTATCTTTATTATACATATTTCATACTATGCGTTGAACCACCAATTAAATGAATTCAAAAGTCGTAGAATAATTTAATTTTGGCATTTCATTAATTAATTCTTTCCAACCTACTCAACATATTATTTCTCAAGTGGCTAGCATTTAATTCTAATGTATTGGTATAAAGTTGAATTAAAGTCAAGAAGTTGTTTTGGTAGAAAAGTTATTTTTTGAAGATTGAGTATAGGCAATTGAAACTATCAAATTATCATGTAGAATTTTGATGGACTTTTAAACCCCTTAGCATTTTAGTTATTGCGCGTGTAGTTAAAATATATATATTTTTTGTCATATATGAATATAATATAATTATATTGACTGGTAAAATATAGTAAATTACAGTAAAATATTTAATAATTAATAATTTATACTAACTATTTACAATTTTAGAATTACAATTGTTTTAAATTTCATAAAAGATAAGGTAAAGGGAAGCCAAATAGAAGTTAGAGAACAAATGAAAAAAATAAAAAAAATACAGTAAAAATAGAAGATAGATAAATAAAAGTTAAAATAGATTAAAATAAGTTAAAATTCAAATAAGAATAAAAAATTTTGAAAGAAAAAATATTATAAATTCAAATTTTTGGAAAAACGTGTAAAAGACTATAACAAATAAAACCATGAGAACGAGGGTAAAAGAAAATGTACGCGCACACCTATGTATACATACATACATACATACGTATATATACGCGTTTTGGATATAAAAAATTCATATTGAAAGTGAAAAAAATCGAAAAAATATATAATAAAAAAAATTGAATAAATGTTAGATAACTTTTATTTTTTATATTTAAAAAACTAAATATGGTTATTAGCACATTTAATAACCTTGCGTTTAATGCAACAGTATAAAATAACATACTGTGTAACAAAGTTGGGCATAATTTTGCTCAAGGGAGGGCTATTTAGTATAAAGACTTTATTGGGTGCTTTTAAATGATCTTGCCAAATTACAGGGACCTGGGCATTTGTCTATGTCGAAATTGTTGAGAAATGTTAGCAACCCAACTTTGTATCATCACACACTTATTAAATTTTAGTGTTTTTAAACAATATTTTCATTTAAAATCAAATTTAAATTTTGATTTCTTATATATATAATTAACTTATTATTTTTCAATTATTACACTTATATATTTTATTTATTTATTTATTTATATCGACATATACTCATATTTATATAAATCTATAATATTTATATTAATCTATGGACTATAAATTAATAATTATATCTATATATTATCACATCATCTAATTATTATTATATTATAATATATATATATTTAAATAAATCAAAAATTTAAAATATTAAAATCTTACATCTAAACATATTACAATTTCCACTAAATACCATCCCACCACAAAACACTTCTCCCAAGCATGGTGTTTGTATTTCCAATCACTTGATGGGCAATCAAATTTATTAGTTATATTTATTTTAGTTTTTTAGTGAGTATTTTTAAAGTATATTTTAAAAAAATGTTAAAAAAAATAGAAGAAAATTTAAAAAGTGTAGCACTCCTAATATGCATTTTTAGGTAAAAAAAACAAAACAAACATAGCCATTGACTCTATACACGTGTGTGTATGTGAGAGAGAGAGAGAGAACTAGTACTTAAGCAGCATTGTTTTTAAATAACTAATCCAGCATTGTTATTAAATAACTAATTTTGGTCAGTGTTAAATTATAAAAATAATCCCACTTCCTTTTGCCCCTTTTTTTTTTTTCAAATTTTTGTTTATCGAATTATCATTTAATTTATATTTTTTTGTTTCATTTACTAAATTTTTTTGTTTCATTTACTAAATTTTTTTGTTTCTTCTTTGATAAAAAAATTAAAATGGTTTTATGGTCTATCTATGTTTAAAATTTTGCTATTAATGATACAAAAATAAACAATAATTTTTCTTTTTATTGTAGTGCTCGTGATTTTCTTTTTTGTTTTTTTTCCTTCTAGATTTCCACTCTCTATTTACATAATCGTATATTTCATTACAACAATAGGATTGCATAATGTTTAATATTTATTCATAATATTTGTGTGAATTTTACCATATAATAAATTGCAAAAATACAATTCAAAAAAATATCCAAAAAAAATAGAAGTGTAACGATAATCTATCTTCAGATTTTAGGAATATAAGCATTGAGTGTCTTGAATGGATAATTGAATTCTCCCAATATCAACTTTTAGATTTTATGTGAATCATATTATGCAACAACAACTTTGAAAGTTATTTATTGAAATTTTTATATGGAAGTGTAATGAAGCAATAAACTATGTTAATATAGAGCAGATCGATTATTATTAATTAGATGAACCTATATGGATTAATGTTATAATTATGTTACAATTATTCGATTACCACAAAATTAAAGTAATTAATTGGGATTACGTGGTGTACGGACTCAGGTTCAGGCATTAACGAACCATATATTTCGAGTATTTTTGTTATCAAAATTTTATTTTAGAGATAAAATTATATTGACCAGTATAGATTAGTTATATTATTTAGTTTGAAACTCGCATCAAACTTAAGAAAAAAAAATTGATGATTAATAACCTACTCGAATTATTTTTACTAATAAAAAAATCATTTAAATTTAAACTGAAATGACAGAAGAAACTTAAAGGAAAAAAATTGATAAAGAAATTAAAGTTGAAACCAAGAATATAAAAAAATATAATAAGTAAAAGTTTAGGGAGAAAAGTAAATTTAAGATAAAGAAATATAAATATATAACTGAAAAGGGTATTTTAGCCTTTATATTTTGAGACAATATATAATTATTATGGGGGGTTAAGCTCATTTTATTATACAGTAATAGATAGATAAATACCTCGTGTTAATTTATGGAATACAAAGGTATTTTCAATTAAAAAAAAAACAGTTTAAGAAAAATTAAGATGATTAGTAAAAAATCTTTTCCAGTAAATTCCATATATAAATAAATATTTTTATCAGAATATCAGCCTATTTTCTCACCAACTATTTTCATTTACATGTTAACTTTGTTAACCATTTATGGGGTACTTCCAAAAAATGATGATTCAATTGATTTTTCACGGAATTTATAAATAACATCAAACAAAATGGATAATAATTTAAATGTCATACATTAACAAAAAGAAAAAGAAGAAAACGTAAATTCTATTAAATATCTGAAAAATGTTACAACAAAGTTCAGAGTAAATATTAAGCAATATGTATATATATATATATTTAAAGTGGAAAAATATATTTTTGTTAATAGATATTTTAACCAAAATAAAATTAAAAATAAGTTTTTCCTTCTGGTCAATACTATCATTTTAGAAATTAAAACTATTAGCACTCAAAGTTTGAAACAAAAATTCTGAATTTTGACACCCAAAATGAAAAAACTAATTTTGAAAATGTAAATATAGGATTTAGTTTAACATAATATTTAGATTTGAGTTTTCACGTATTTACTATTTGAACAATTAACTTTATTTAACTAGTTTTCTATTTATATGCTTAATAACTCAAGAAGATTACAATATAAAAAAATAGTTAATAAAATATTTATTAAATTATTTTAAATATATAAATGGGTTCGTACCTTGATCAATCAATCGGATAACCTAAAGTTGATCTATTTTCTTTTTAGATATGTGAGTTTGACTTGGTTTCAACCCAAATTTGTGGCAAAATTAACTTAATCCCATTAATTTTATATTAGGTTTGGATTATGACAAAAATTATCACCCTTACTTGTTGTTCTTATTCTTGTATGAGAAATTAAGGCTTTGTTTGTTTTTTAATTATAGTGTGTGTTTTTAGGTGTTTTATGTCTGAAATTGTATAAAATTAAGAGAAAGAGAGAGATAAAGAAATAAGTGTGTTTTTTTTTAAGATGAATAATTTGAAAACAAACAAAGCCTGCAGGTTCACACTCCTACTATTGGGTGGGTGTGTTAAGAACAATTAACGGAAAGCTTAATGAACTTTTTATCTCAAATTTTCTCACCTTATATTTTAAACAGAAATAGGCATTATATAGAAACAAAAATAAATTAACCATGAAAAAGGAAAATTATAATCAAAAGTATCATGAATGAAGAAATGGAAAATAAATTTCCCGATAATTTTAAAAAGATAAAAAAAGGAGTGCAATAAATTTTAAACTTTCATAATAAAACAACTTTCGTAATAATAAATTTACAACAAAAAGTCTCAATTATTAAACGCCCTTAAGATGCAATTGCTAGCCAAATTTTTCTTTATGCCTCTTTATATTTGGTTTCATACTCATTTTCTTTATTTCTTATTTTGACTTTTATTTATTTAATGCAAGATGAAGATGGATGCATGTAGTAATATATTAAATTGATTAATTCAATATTTAACACATTAAAATTGAATTATAGTTAATTTTGACTATAGTTTAAGAATTTTAATCGAAACATATATTTAAGATACACAATGAAGTAATGAATTAATTAAGATATATTGGATTGATTTGGTTAAGGAAATTTTAACAAATCACAATGTATAAGACAAGATTGTCCGTTATAGAAAGCCTTAGATGATATTTATATATTAATTAATTACTTAAATTAACTTTCTTTCATGTCTTAATCTCCCTTCATTGAATTCTATCATTTCCCAAATTATTAATTTAAATTTAGCAAATTCACTATTATAAATTAAAATATATCGATTCTGTTTTATTTTTTCTTCTATTTATTTAATTTTGTTTGGTCAAGTTTTGTGAACTAATTAGTTATTTGTGAATGCTTAATTTTTCCAAATTAGAAATTATTAAATAAATAATAATGTAATTTAAATTTTTGCTTTCCAGTTTCTTTGCCCAAGAAAATTGCGATTTCCTAAATTAGTGATTTTGATTATGTGAATTTATTGTTCCAAATTAAATTTGAAATCTTATTTTTTTTTCCTTTATCATTATGTAATCTCCTAATTGATGTACATTAAAATATATCAAAGTAACCCAAATGAAATATGTAATATTTTTTCATTTTTCCTCCTTTGCCTTAATTTTTTGAATTAATTATTTTAATTAGGAAAATCTATTGTTCTAAATTTCGTTATTACTAGATGTTTTTCCTTCGTCGAGTTATACTATTCTCAAATTCTGATGTTTAATAATAGCTAAAGTTAAAGAATATAATCAAGCATTTTAATATCCTAAATTAAATATGCATAAAAAAATAAATTACTTAGAAAAATAAAATTAATTATTTTCTTAAAAATGAATAAGTGTATAACGTTTCCTTTTGTTTTAAACTTTATTTTCCATTTTGACTTCTTCCATATTTAATTTAGTAAATGGAAATTTGTCATTTTAAATCAAATAAAAGATCACATGTATATATTTTTCTTTATTATCTTGTAATTTTTTCTGTCAACTTTATAATTTCTCAACTGATGCTGTTTAACTACAGTCAAAGTTCACGGATATAATCAAAAAATTTAATGTGATGATTAGAGTTGTCTCTATTTTTACCTATTTTATATTTTAAAACGATACATTACATCATTAACAATCATGATTTTTTTCTCTAAAAATCAGCATAATAAACTATCTTTCTCAAAATCACTTTTTAAAAAGAAATATTCATCTAATAGAAACTCAATATTTTAAGAGATTTTTTTCCAAGCAACAAACATTGATTATTAAACCGGTGCACTTGTGCCATTTGCACCACTTACTTCTTTGCTCAAAAAGTCAAATAATTGTTTCCACTATAAATCAAATAGATTCAAGGAAAGTAAACAAAAATATGAACTTTCAAAAATTTTGATTGTTGAGTTTGTTTTTGGTGCCTTCTTGAATGCCAATTTATACCTTGCATGTGTATAAAAAAATAAATAGTTGAGTGATTTAAATTTAGAAATTCACTAAGGCAATTATTGGTATATGAGAATAAGTTGGGAACAGAACGAGCAATTCCAACCCCAAGTTGACATTTATAAGGAAGTAGCCATTCTTGAAAGAACGTTGATTTTCAATAATATGGGAATCATCGTCTCTTTTTAGTATCACAAGTGTATGTATTATTAATCTGTTTGGAATAAATTTATACTTATGTTTGGCAAAATAGTCTTTATGTAATATACAATAGGTGTACAATATGTAATTATTAAAATACCCTAAATTATTTATATGTTATTTTTTGAATATGTTCCCGCAATTTTTATTTATTTCATTCACTTCTCTCGATTTATATTTACTCTATATTTTCTATTTCTCAAATTTCTCTCCCTTTCATCATAGTATGAAATATATGGATGGTATAAAATTCATATTTAAATTTTATTATTATTATTTATACGCATAGATATTAAGCGTCCTTCAATTTTAATTTATTATATTTTCTGGTCAATATTCTCCTTCAACTTTAATTTATTCTACTTTTCTTATTTTAAATTTCATCCTTTATCTTTTATTTTGTAAATATTATAATATAATATTTATACAATCAAGTACACATTTGTATTTTAAAAAAAAAAACTCTATATCAATACAAAAAACCAACTTCTAGATAAAAATTCTATGTCATAGGAAAATTCTATGTCAAAAAATTTAAATTTCTATGTCATAGGAAAAATTGGTGATGCTTTTGGATTGATAAATCAAATTTTTTTTTTTTTGTGTGGAAATCTTTCTTAATTTGTGAATTTTACTTTTTAACTAATTTAAGTAATGAAAAATATAAATATTAATTAAATTTATAATGCACAATTGTATAAAAATTGTCATTTAAGAATAATTTTATCATTAAAGATTAGTTGTTGTATTTTTATATGTTCATTTCTATTTATCAATTATATGAAATAAATATGAATAATAATTCTATTTTTTTCTCATTTATTATATTTACCAATCAAGAGATATCTTATACAATTTTTATTCCATTGTTATATTGATTTTATTATAATATTCATTCAATTCTCATATTATTTCATTTAGGCATACAAACCACGCGTTGAAGCTAAAAGAAACCATGACAAAATCAAATACAGATGGAATAAGTAAGATATTGGGATTGATAAATGTTTTGATTATTTAATTAAATTCAATTATGTAAAGCACCATCTATTTAATTGAAATATGTATGTTAAAATAGCAATTTTCTGAAAAATTGGAATTTTCCTTTTTAATAGTCAAAGTTTCCTTGTTTTCATGTCCAATAAATTATGTCAATAGTTATACTTGCCAATGTTTTATTATGTAAACAAAAAAAATATTTCCTTAAATTTATTTTTGTTTCCTTTTAAATCATAGAATTCCATTATTTTCTTTCCATAAATAATTGTCAGTAATTATATTGGACAATGTTTTATTTCTCGTATAAATGAATTAAGCCATTATATTTGTTTATTTTTCTATTAAAATACATCAATTAAGCCATTTTTATTGGCAAAAACAAGTATAAAATACTATAAAAAAAAAACAACATTATTAATTTTTCAAAATTAAAAATTTTAAAATTATAAAAATTCAAAATTCGGTCAAAATTGAAATAGAGTGGTTAACGGACTGATGTACAATTATATATCATATATGATATGTGTTTGACGACAAAAATGCCTTTAACATATAATTATTTTTTTTGTCCCAAAACTATTGTTTATTATCTATACTATATATTATAAAGGTAAAAGATTCAGTGTAATGAATTTTAAATTCATAATTACTAGCACTTATTGGGATGATAATGTATTTCGAAATTTTTTAATTATTATAGAATTGAAATTGCTTTCATTTTAAAATTATTTAAAACCCTCTATTCAAATCTATTTTTCAAATTAACATACTTCAATCTAAATATAACTTCAAGGATTAACAATTCGAGTAATTATCATGTTATGCATGAAGTCAAATTACAAAATTATCCCTCTCTTCTTCTTTGTTACCCATTTATTTTTTGTAATGTTTCTGTCTCTTCTACCTTACTTTTTGTTTCTTTTCTATTTCCATCTAATCTTTTCTCTTCATCTCACTTTTATTTTTTATCTGTAATGTGCTTGTAACTTTTAAATAATTATAATATAGTATATTCACCAAAATAATTATGTAATTTATAAATACTTTACACACGTAAAGAGCGTGGATATTTATTAGCACTTATTCTATATTCTTCACCCCTCATCTTTAATCTATTACTTTACGGTTCTTTATATATTCTCATTATTCTTCTAGAACATCCATTTATTATATTTTCTTTTCAGCGTATTCTTCTGACAACTTTAATTTATTATACTTACTTTTTTTTCAATTTTATTGTTTCTTATTTTAATTTTAAATTAGTTTAATCTATTTTTCTTTTATTGTGTTTTTAAATTTATATTTATTTCTCTTGTAAATTTTAATTTTTTAAAACTTTTTATTTTGTATTCTAACCTCCAATTATTTTAATTTGAAATAATTTTATTTTGTAAGAAATACATTTTTTATGTTATTAATTACTGATTTATTTCCAAATTTAATGTAAAATTCTAATCAACGAGCACAATTAATTATATTAATCAATATATGATATAGTTTATCATCTATACTCTTTACATGAAGAGGCCGACCCTTTGAATTTGATTGGCAAAATGTGATTTTACAAATTTAGCTCCAATTTCATAATTATTAAAGGTTAAATTAATATTTTCTAATATGATTAATAATAAATAACTTCCCTTAAGTAGTATATATTAAGCCTAGGAGTATATATTATATAATTAATAATAAATAACTCCCTTATATGTATAGTTTATGTATATAAGTGTGCAAAAATACCGGTATAATCTTATTTATAAAGTCAATTTTTTTATTGCATGTCTAACTAGTAAGAAAAACACTAGTGAAAGTAATAATTCAAATTATGCTTAAAAAGGGTATTATTCGATTTCAATATTTGGAAGCGCTTTAATTAAAATAGTCTGCACCAACAATGAATTAGCTAGTTGATTATTGAGTGGAGACTACAATTTTTTAATCATCCGAAAAAGGCATAATTTTTATTTGCTGAATTAAGACAAATCAATAATTTAATATAATAAATTATAAGTTTTTGATATAACTTTAAAATTTAATAATTCAATAAAAATAAAAAAATTATAAAAATATAAAAGAAACTACATAAATTCAAAATTATAAATATTGAAAAATGTAGTTTGGTAAAAAAAAACATAGTTAATATAAAAATTTTGATTGTAAGATTCAATATTTAATATTTCAATAATTCAATTAGAATAATATATAATTAAAAGATAATTAAATAAAATTGAAAATAAAAATAGTTAGTGAAAATTATACATAAAAATAAATTTTTTATGGTGAAAATTTTTATAAAAGACAAAAAAATATATATTTATTATGATTTTTAAAATTTTTTATTAATAAAAAACTTAAAATCGATTTTTTTGACTGGTTCTTGATTGGATTTGACCCATTCTCGATGAGTTGGGCGGTGATTCAATTTTGTTGTACCTAGACGAAAACTGATTGCTTTTCAATCAAATCAATCAAACTGATCTAGGTTTAAAAATCTTGTCTATAATTTATCATATATTGAGAAAACAATTAGCTATTGTTTGTTTTCATTCTTGGATATATACGTATTGGTGTATCTTTTTAGAAAATTACGTGAAAATAAAATAACGATAAAAAATATAATAATTATAATTTGTGTTTTTTAAGTACAAAAATGAAAACAAAAATTGTAATACTTTTAAGTTGCACAACGCAAAATTATAAAATTAGCCTTATTGAAAATAATTTATTTTTCTCCCCTTATTTTTTAATTTATTATTTTTTTGTTTTTCTATCAACTTTTTTCTATTTTTAAATTTGTTCGATATTTCTTTTTTTCTTATTTTAATATTTTTTATACTTTTCAATTTTAAAAGAAATATTTTTATAATTTATAATATAATAATTTATAAATAGATTTACACGTGCACTAAGCATGCAACTTGTAACTTGTATTAGTAACGCTTGTTTTCATTTTTCATGTTCAAAAAATGCACGTTATAATTATTATATTTTTTTAAACTTATTCTCTCTTTTTTACACCAAAAAAAACATACGCTTGAAATTCTATTTCATTGTTAAATAGGTCGAAATATATCATGTATATATTTTTATTTTATATTACTCAACATAAATTATTTATTCTATTTGTTTGCATAATTTTTTTATTAATCTTAATAAAATATAAATTATTCATATTTGGGCACGTGAGGAATGACTATTGACTAGTGATTGTCTCGCCCTAAATCTTAATTTGGTGGGACTCCAAAGGGCTCTACCCTTCAATCCCTTGGATTGATTGATAGGGAGAGTTCTTAGTTTTTTTTAGGTTGTCAGAGGGTTGGTACGTTGATTTTTTGTATTGTCAAATATTTGAACAGACAGTGAATGCCCGATAGAATTTATCAAGTCATGTAAGACATTTAAGAACCAAGGTTTGTGCCGCGTTTGCTCCCAAAGATACGGTCATCCTATAATAGAAATGAATTATTAAGATTTAAATTATGACAATAAAACGTTAATTGATTATATTTCTAAAAAATTAATATTTAACAAAGAACAAATGAAAATATAAAAAATTAGAAATAAAAAAAAAATTCAAAAAAGAGGGCATTTTAGTAATTTGACCTTGAGGATCAAAGGTGCTTGTTATCCACCCCATACTTTGTATATAACTAGCTAGTTCGTACACTCTATGCATGTATATTTTAATATATAAATATATCGACATACATTACATATATATATATATATTGTTTAATTTATTATTTAGCAAAAATTATTTATTTTACATGCGGTGTATAATTTTTTTCAATAATGATGAAGTATAAATTAATCATATTATAAAATTTTTAACGATATAAGTGAATTATTAAAATTAAAAATTATGATAATAGAAATTAATTCTAGTATATTTTTAAAATGTTACAATAAAAATAAGTTATCAAGAAATAATAATTATATTGGACAATTTATTAAAAAAATAAAGGAGAAAAAAAATGAAGAAATAGTGAAATAATAAGTAAAAAACAAAATGAGAAAATATACAAAATTGAAAATAAAAAAAAAAGTTAAAAGGTCATTTTAGTAAATTAACATTGAGAACAAAGGTGGCAACTATCCACCATTCACACATCCTACACAGTATAGATATAGATTCAAAAAATAAGAAGAGAAAATATATAACAAAAGAAAAGAAACAAAAATGAAGAAGATGACATTTTAGTAAATTAAATTTGAGGATCAAAAGTGGTTATTATCCATTCCTCACACTTTCTATGTATTAGTAGTAGATACATACTCGATGTGTGTGCATATAAAATTCAAAATATAATTTATTGTATAAATAATATATATATATATATATTCTATTTATATTAGTAAAAGTTGTCTATTTACTAAATATAAATAGGAGTGGGGTATTTTTGTAATTAGCATTCGATAGTAAAAGTTAAATTTTATAATTTATTGTATAAATAAATATATATATATATATATATTCTATTTATATTAGTAAAAGTTGTCTATTTACTAAATATAAATAGGAGTAGGGTATTTTTGTAATTAGAATGCATAGTAGAAGTTAATTTTTTTAGGAGTCTCTAGTATAGATAATATTTACTAAATATAAATAGAAGTAGGGTATTTTTGTAATTAGAATGCAATGGTAAAAGTTAATTTTTTTAGGAGTCTCTAGTATGGATAATAAAGTTAAGTTTTTTAGGAGTCTCTAGTATAGTTTATAAATACTAGCAATAGATGCATACTCAATGTATGCATATATAAAATTTAAAGTATTATTTATTGAGTGTATATATATATATATTATTTATTTTAGTAAATGTTATCTATTTACTAAACATTAGATAAGATTAGGCGTATTTTTGTAATTAAATTACGAGACCAAAAATTTATTTTTTTAGGAGTTTTATGCATTATTAATAGTATAGAAGTATAGATATAGATATTAGTGGAGATTATCTATTTACTAAATATAAATAGGAATGAGGGTGTTACTGTCATTATATTATAAGACCAAAAGTTAGTTTCTTTTAAAGGTCCCACGCATTATTGACAATATAGATTAGTGAAAGGTTATCTATTTATTAAATATAGATAAGAGTAAGGGTATTTTTATAATTAAATTATGAGACAAAAAGTTAATTTCTGAGGGGTCTCAAACGTTATTAATAGTACAGAACATAGATCGATAATAATAACCACCACTTCAACTTTATTGTGATTAAAATATTTATGAACATGTTAGACAAATCCAAAAAAATTGACAAGAGTCAGCTGCATATATAAATTTGATAATTCAAACTGCAGTAATTAGACCCTTATTTATTAATTTCAAAAAAATAGAAAGATTTTTTGGAATTATTTTATTCATCGTTAAACATTTGATTGATAGTGTCTTAGTTTTGCAGTTCGTGAAGGTTCTTGAAAATGTAGCATTTTCAAGGCATAGAGCATTAATTAATTTAGTGGGCACTAAATCTGTTTCGAAAATTTAATAATTGAATATTTCTTTCTTAAAGCTTTTTAATCAAAGGCAAAAATATATATTCTAAAACTAGGATTATAAGTCGACCTAAACCTAATCAGCTATGTTTGTTAGCCAACTTCTAATTTTCTAACATTTCATCCAACGTTACACCACCACATACATTCTTAACAAAATTTTTATCCAAACTAAATTAAAAATTTTTCAATCTTACTCATATAACTAAATAATGATTTTTAATTATTACGTATATTCATAATCAAATCAATACCTACATATATTCACGCATACACTCGCATTGTATATATTTATGTCATTTAAGATAACCATTAACCCCCATATATTGTCATGTCCAACAATTACTATATGTTTTATATACATATTTAAATATGTCAAAATTTTCATTCATCAAATTATTGTAGTTAAACATATTTATTGTCGCAATACAACTTTCATCAAAGGTTAAAACCCCTCTCCCAAATGTAGCAGTGATCCAAACTCAAATTAAGTAGACATTAGTGAGGCATCACTGGTCAAAATAATACCTTTTTACGTGTAAGAAAACAATAATTATTGTAATTAATGGTGTAAATAAATAAAATTCTATGGAAACTATTCATGTTTATAAGTTTTTGTATGTGCTGAAAAATAAATTAAAATACTTGGTAATCAATTCAATTGATTATTGAAAACTCATTCAAGTGCCATTTTACATTCTTTAAGATTTAAAGTTTGATTAGCTAGTAGATTATAGAATTTAGGTATAATTATGAAATTTTATGATTTAGACTCATGATGTGATTGAGTTCCTCAACTCATAGTAATCAAACAAAACTCAAATATGATTTTAAATTTCAAAAAGAAAAATTCAAAGTTGAACAATAATTTATTCACTTGATTTATTTACCCTTCGAATTTAAAAGTACAATATTTCTTATTGACTAATTGAACTATTTATCAATTTTCCTTTTTTTATTAGTGTAAAGTAGACAAGCCTTTCTACATTTTTAATGCTTGACAACATGATTGGTATGCATGTCAAGGTTTCATTTAGAATTGAGAATCGCACCAAATTGAACCTTATTAAAACCAAATAAAAATTGAAAGGAAAACCAATATAAAATCAGAATTGTGAAACAACTGCATCAAAATATTTTAGTTTTGGTCCTTTAAAAATATAACTGGAGTCAAACCTGCTTTACAAAAGGAAATTAAAAAAAAAAAAAAAGAAAAGAAAATGGTCAAAGTCTAAAGTCCACTTGGACTTTAGACTTTGATTTTTTTAAGTCTTTGTATATTTATTTATAAATATTCCTTCAAGTATTATTTTTTTTTCCACATCAAACTTCTTTTTTGTCATCTCTAATTCTATTAATTTATTGATTTACCTTCGGATTTATCCACCTTATTTCAATTTACTCACTCACAATTTGTCTACATTCTACTATTTAATTACTTAATTGATCCAAAATTTATAATTTTAAGTATTTGCTCATTATTTACAAACTTTTTTTTTTCTCTTTTACTTTTTTTTAATCAAATGACAAGTTTTGCTAGTGGTAGCACATCTTCAAAATTAACAAATAAGAGCAAATATATTTGTCGCAATATTAACCCAAGTAGAATATTTGACATTGATGATATTGATATTCGAATTCGTATTTTTCATTAGATTCGTATCACTTATTTCTTATTTTATAAAAAAAGGAATAAGATCAAACCATAAATTTAGGAGTGATCTTGCTTTGTTCGTCAAATAGCTCGACTCATTTAGACATAAATTTGCATGTGCAAAATAACTCCAATGGATAAGCATTTTAGTGGTATTGGAGGTTTGGAGATTAGAGTCACAAAGTACATTTACATATTCACATGTTGAGTACAATTTATTTAAAAATAAACTTGTGTTGATATTTGGTTAACGATATTTTATATCTTAATTAAAACACAAGTTGCGAGTTCAATCTCAACCCTAACACACGATCTTTCTTTTACATTTGACTTTGTCAAATTTTGTTTAAAATTTTAAATATATTGCCACATTATTTTCATATTAAAATTTGAAAAAGAAACACTAAATGAGAACAAAATGAGCATGAGAATAATTATTCAATTTTCAATCCATTACACAAGTTAAATCAAGTTGGTCAATGAGAAACACGTGCATCAGTGCCTGTATTTACATATATTATATCTATGATTCTGTACTATGTTATTAAATATTAAATAAATAGAATCTTTGTAGTTGCACAATATAAATTTGCTCAACTACTTTTATTTCAAATTTTTTATTTTTTTATTTTTATTTTTTAACTCATACTTTCATCTTTATTTTATTTTTTTTCTCTTTTCAAGCTATCTTGAATTTTTAAAATTTCTTATATTAAATGTTTTGATACTTTTAATTTTGAATAATTCATTTTATTTAAAATTAGACAATTTATAGTTTATGAATAAATTTGTACGTAGAATATACGATTTTTCTAATGTAATATTATGTAATGATAATTAATTTAAATTTAAACAAAAATCAATTGAATTTTAAAAATTATTATGTACACACATACCTATAATAAAAGAAAAAATAAATTTTAAAATATGTGAATTAAGCACAGCCCGAATAGTTTCAAAATACAGTCGGGCTGAGCCCTTTTACACCTATCTATTTATTTATTTATTTCTTTTTTTATTTTTGAGTGCAGGATATCGCAATTTATGTGGGTAATAAATAAAGAAAAGGGCGAAGACCCAAAAAAAAAAAATTAATTTAAGGAAAAACTGGAAAGTGCATACACTCGGATATTCCATTAAGTGCCAAAAATATTATAATGATAAATTTTTATAAATATAGTAAAGGCAAACCACGACTTTGCAATTGGTGCGCTGCACGTGCCACAGTCAACGACGTGGACAATTTCGTGACAGAGAACCTTTTTGAATTTTTTAAAATATATAAAATGAGAAATAGACAAATCTACATTATTGTGTTTCTTATTGTCAAAACATTAGGTAGTACTCTAAATTTCTTCAGTTTAATGATTAGTAGGGATAAGTATTGATTTATAACATATAATTTTGGATTTTTGTTTTTATGTATTTTTGAGACAAGAGTAATAATAATAATAACAATAGGAGTTTTAAAGTGCGGGTATATAAATTAATTAATTCGACACGTAACGGGGATGAAGTTGTAACAATAATCAATTAATAATTGATAATAACCACGTTAGTGTTATACACTGCCATATAAAAATTATTTGTCTAGATAAAATTTTATGGGCTCACTTGAAATATGTTAACATTGTTTGGATGTTGGAATTTAGAGTGAAAAAAGGAAAGAAAATATTTTTATTATTTGATTAATAAAGAAAAATTAAAAAGTTAGAAGAAAATTACATTATAATGAGAAAAAAAAAATTCATTTTCTTTAAAAAAAAAAGTGAAAAATAAGAGAAAAACTAATTTAACTCATTTTGCTCTAAAAATTTCTCCATTTCTATTTTTTTTTTCAAAATTTTCATCACTTCTTTTCAAATAATAAAAATTTAATTTTAATTCTTTCTTGATTCTATTTATTGTTTTTGAAAAATTTTCTTTTCTTGTTAAAATCCTGTCGACCAAACATAATGCGAGGAGGCCAAAAAATGATTTTCTTCTTGTTTCGTGAATTGACACAACAAATCATTTTCACTTTATTGGGAGAAAAACATACGTACACAAAACTTGACTGTGGATCTTCGTCAAGAATGAAAAGTGAACATTCCATCACCTAATTTGATCTGAAAAATTCAGAACGATAAATTCAAAAAATGAGGCAAAAGCTCCCCTCCAAATGAACTTGAAAAAAACAAATCTTCTTCCTCGAAATCAATAAATCAGAAAATTACAAACTCAATATTATACCAAAAAGAATTTTCTCCGACTTGGATGAAGAAGATATCGAGAAAACCCTATTCCAATCTCTTTCCCTCATCACCTCAGCTTGACAAATAAGAAAAAGAAAAAAGTGAAAATCAAACCTATTTTATGGGCTCTATTATTTCTTCAATCTTGATTCTTGAAGATTCCCAACAGCCATCAAGGAGATGGGGGCACTTCTGAATTGTGCCTCAACAGGAAACTTTTCATTTCTTCCATCTCAAACAGCTTCACAGCTTATGCATACATACATATATATATATAATTTTTTTTTTTTTTGATAAATTATTTGTAACGACAGCCTGTCTTCACGAGGCAATGCCCTGTTTCTAATAATTACACAAAGCAGCCAGAAAATGATGGCAAAAAACCAAAAGAAAGACGTGGGATGAGGATCTTCCTTTTCAAGTTCAGACAGCAAAATCATAGACAAGATAAAGAGCTTGAAAATAAGGAATCAGTGGGGCTCTTTTGTTTTTTCGGGTTCTGGGTATTGTTGTATTGATTAATAATATATATAAAAGAGTTTCTATTCAATGCAGCGCCGCCCCACCTATAGAATCAGGGCCCCTATGAAAGTTGAGGTGCGATTCTAGTGGCATGGGGCCCACGGTCCATTAAGATGAGAAAAATTCTTTCATTCAATACTTTGAAAAATTTAATTTTTTAACAAATGTGATTTGATGAATCCTATTCAATATTTCGAATCTTGCGTGGCCTGGAGTTGGGACCTAATTCTCATGGCCTACTTTATACAATAAGAAAAAGGTTTGGGGGGGTTTGGTGGGTATGCTTGTGTTTTGATTGGACGAGGGTACAGACAATGACCTAGGATAAAAAGTTTGTCAAAATAAAATGTGGGACTCTGGTCTAAATGGCAAAATAATGTACAAAAAAAAATTAATTCAACGTACACACTACTTACGTACATATTTTGAGTTGCTACATCAAATAAAAAGTTTTGGACACTATCACTTTGATCTTGTCTATCTCAAGGTAGTTTCAAAAATAAAAATTTTATAGTAAACAAATATTATTATACCCCATGAAAATTTGTAACACTACGGGCCCCACAAGGAAAATTTGGCTTCTTAAGGACCACAAAACCATGGCCTAATTCTGGGGTCAGTCTATCCCTTTGTCAAGAAAACAAATCATCTCAGATTTATAGCAACCAGCCAACATTTTTTTGTACTTTTTCACTAGATGTTTAACATGATTATGTATGTTGTCCTCATGTCACATATTGAAGTCTAATAGATTATTTTTATAAGATAATGATATATGTTATCATGTTAAGCACTCATTCCAAACACATCAAATGCAAAATCCTATAAAGGGATCAGCAAATGCAAATGTAACCTTTTTCCCTTCGTAAGTTTGATTATATAATTTTTATTTTAGAAAACATATTGCAAAAAAGTGAGATAATGAGATATTTTGCCTTAAAAGGTTACTTGCATTATTAAGAATTTTGCTTAGAGAGTGCGTGTAAGAATTTTGGCTTTTATTATATGTATAATTTATAAGAAAAAGTTAAAAATTGAAATAAAAGAAAATATTGGAAGTGTTTGGAAAAGAGTGGTTCTGTGATTAGTGTTTACAAAATAAATATTTAGTTATAACAATAAGGAGACTACTTTGCGTTTGCTTGAATAAAAAGGTAATATATATTTTGAGGACATTTTTAAATTAACAAAATTATACTAAGAATTAATAATTATAACTTGAAATATCTGACTATCAGTTTATTTCAGATATTATTATTCTATAATTTACTAATTATTGAGTGGTGTAGAAGTTGCCCATAAATCCATATGGATGACAGTTGTTTTTATGAGCAGATGACACAATTAGTCATTAGCTTATAATGAAGAACACACTGTTATGGCTTAAATAGCTGTTGTTTTGAAGATACAAAATACGACATCCTTAAAGCATTTTCTATTAAAAATAAATACCAACATTTAAGAATTAGAAATAATTCAACAAACGAAATTCATATTAGATGTGATTACATTATGCTTAATTATAAGCAAAAAGATGTACAAATTTTTTGCATGGTATTTTAAACCGGTTAATTATTAACTATTTAGATTCCAAAATCGTAAATAACATATCTTCATAGTATTTATTATTAAAAAACCTTATGAGAGAAATTAATATTGAATTAAGCTGTACCTAAAACATCACATCCTCTTAGTAACAAAAAATCTCAATATCATTATTAGAACAAAACATAAGCATATCGAAGTTCATATCGAGTTGAGTACAAATAAAAAATTTGAATTCAAGTTGCATACAAATATAAATTTAAATTTGATAACTAATTAAATTCATTGAATTCAATTCTAACTTCAACTTGACTTTACAAAGCCCATATTCACAACTCTTGACTTGAATGAAATTGGTAGACATAGTTTTAAACAAATTTTAAAGTTCCAACTTGAACTCAATTATGCTTGAAATGTAATCCTAATTAGACTAAAAAATATTTTTAAATTCAATGGAATTCAAATCAAATAACTTCTCTAAACACCTCTAAAAAGTAGGAAATAACACAAGGAGCAACCCCGCTTTGAACATTCAACAACTCATGGACGTCATCTCAAGATTCATACTTCATTTTCTTGAAAAATGGCTAGTCTGTGGGGGTCGTACAATTCTCTTGGTACCAAACATGAACCATAAGATGCATAACCCAAATCCTTCCACTGCCCAACGAAATGAAGAATACTTGAAATCCCAAATTTCATCTAAACTGTTAAAAGGTATCCAATGGATTTCCCCCTGGAGCAGTAAAGCACTGCCCTCTCCTCAACCCTCATGTTAACAGAGAATAAACAATCCCAAAGTTTCTTCTGTTCTTTCTGTACAAGTTTCAAATGGGGAGTTACGACATGCATTTGCCAGTCCAGGGCTTCAGCAACCAAGAACTATAGGCCATCTTCTTCTTCCTTTTTTTATTCTTTTTTTCCCTTCCTCTAATGATAAAATCAATAGCTAAAAGATCAATATAATCTATAATGGGGGCGGAAAATAGAAAATGAAGTTCATCTGGACGAAGAATCGGAGTCATCAATTCCCTTTGAGGATTTATTCGTCAATGCAGCGATTTCCTTATCTTGCTGTTTCTTCAGATGATGTTGTGCAGTCGTGTTCACAATCTTGACAAAGAAGTTAATCAACACGAACCAAACCACAGTATTCCAAATGAAAGCAAGGGAAAAGTCCCATTTCTTCACCTGAGAATGAAAAACAAACTCTTTGTAAAACAGACTACATTACCTTAGACTCGGGATGCTGGAAAATGTAAGTACCTTCACATCTGTAGGAAAAGTATCATGTTTGGTATCCAAGTACTTGTTTTTCAAGGAATGAAGCTTCGAGATGAGGTCAGGTAAGACCAAGTCAAAACCAGGTATAAAGCTTAGCACCCAAATTAGTTCATTTTCCAGCCAGTGAAGAAGTTGATTATTGCACACAGAAATGATAAACACTGTCTGCAGATCATAGATATGTGATGAGAAAATTTATGAAAGTCATGAATCATTAATTGGATGAAAGACTGGTAAAGGAGTACACCTATCTCGAACTAAAGCCTAAAGCCAAAAGTTACAGGTTAGCCACAAACCTGTATGTGAGTCTTGATTAGTGCTTTGCCTATTATTGTTGCCATAAAAAACTTCCAAAAGGGAATTCCAAATTGTCCACACATTATCCCAGCAAGGTCAAATAAAGGATTAGGTACCTACAAAATATCCCCAAGAAGAAGAGAAGATCCATTAGAAATTATAAAGAGGCAAAACCCAGAAAATGAAAAACTGCAAGGAAATACATCATCACTTAACCACCAAAAAAGGAAAAGGAAAAACGAAGCAACAATCAGTAAGTTTTCAATGGAGAAGCTAAGCATATAATTTGAGAAAAAGAGCAATTTATTGCATACAGAGAAGAGAATCATGCAGAGCAAGTGTCAAATAACAGCAGCAGAAAATTGCAAGGCATGTGAAGAATCTAAAACAATATGAAGCAAAGGGGCTAACCGAAGCTAGAAGTAATATTGTGGAGAAATTCAAATATTGGGTGTGAGACAGGAACCAGCACTTAATTTGATTTAGACGAGAAGATTTAAATCCACCATCTTCTGTGGAGGAAGCATCCAATTCTTCCATGGCATCTACTCTACCACCTGACAAGCTTGCTGCATATGGAAGTGGATGCATGTAAGGTCCCCAGCAAGTTAAAACAGGCCAGGTAAATTACCAAAGACATAAAACTCACCACTGACACTTCAATCACTGTAAAATTATAATGTCAAACCTGATGCTCACTGACCAATTAAGTAATAGAGAATTCATCATCCAAAATAAGCTAATGGGTAGCAACACAAGATAGCAATTTAAAGACAAATTAGCACTTCGTATGAAGTACAAACATCAACCTTGCCACCATTAAATCTTGTAAAAGTTTTCGTTATCCTAAGATGACCTATCTTTAAAATTCCTAAAACCACAACAAAAAATTTTGAAATATAATTTCCAAGGCACACAATCAATTGACTCAAAGACGGCGAACAGTAAAAATGAATGTTTATTACATACCTGCCCTTGAAATAAAGTAGGGTGGAAGTTCACCAAGTGCAGTCCCAAGACCCCATAGTACTGCTTCCAACTGGACCTGGGGCAATATGCTACTAAGGGGAATGCATACACCATTTGAAGGTCGAAACAGCGGTGGCCCAAATTCAGTACAATCCTTGCCAAGCCACGAGGGACCTCTTTTTAATTGTATTGTATCATATAGAGCACTTTTAATGTCCACTCGACCACATTGCACTGCTTTTATAGTGAAAAATGCAACATGAGGTCCCAGATAGAGAACAAAAGTGTGCAATCCAGAGCCTGTGCAAAAATATAACAATAAAACAAGCTCAGATATCTTTGAAGATGGTGCATGGAAAGCACATGTGCTTCTTGTAGTCTTCAAAAGTTCATGCATCTGAATTGTTCACTAGGTTAAATCTTTTGATGCATATTTGACAGGAAATGGTTGATCAAAGTCAATTGATAAAGATAGGACAAGACATTCCAAAGCTAAATCGGATTTTACTGCAAGTGCAAAAGACTCAAAAGTCAATTCCCATGACAAATTGGTCACCACAATCAGTCTGTATATACTAAGATCATCTAGAGACCAAAGCATACATTTCACCCTCCAAATTCTAGTACAAAAGCCAATGGTTATATCACCAGCTAAAGCAATACAACTGCATTTAAGTATATCATTTCATAAACACAAGATTTTGAAAATAAAAAGGAAATCATCACCAAATATTTTGCAACCTTTAGAGATGTAGAGACATGTCTACTCTCACATTGTATGTTATTAGAATAAGAAGTCACGACACGTTTATCAGCCTATAGCATTCTTAGAATTTCCCATCAGGACATTATTAAAGTAGAATGGGCATGCTCATCAAATCAATTTTGCTTACCAAGTCCAATGGAAGATGCAACACCAAGCGCTACCCACCATAACCCAAATTGTACATAACGTGAGACTTCCTCAACATGCTGCATTGACATTAAGATGCATGAAACGAGTCAATATGAGTCAACCATTGACCACCAAAAAAGTTCTTTTTACTAGTGAAAAAGCAACAAAAAATTAAGACTTCATAGAACCACTTTCTGCCCGAATAAAGCTTTGAAGTCTGAATCAAGTAACAAGACAATAACACAAAGAACTGTTGCAGAACCACTACAATCATGCAAAATGTTGGGACTACTTTAAGCCATCAGGATGACAAAATAAACTAATTTTATTACCTTCTCATGAGGACCATCCAATGCAACAAGCAGTATCCCAGCAATTCCAACTAAGGTACTCAACAGCATAAGCCAGCCACCATGTAACAAAAGATATACTACTGATTGTCTGAGATATTGTGTGGTGGCAAAAACGAAAAGCTTTAGTGTCTTGAAAGGTTGTGAGGTCAGCGACAAATTTTCTAAATCTTGTTGGTGCTTTATGCGAAGTTCTGCAAAAGCAAAAATTTGTCATTTACAAGGAATATAAATTAGATTCCTAGAAAGGCAGGGAGTTCAGAGCCAATTATCTAAACATTGCTGATGCTTTATGCAAATTTCAGAAAAAGCACAAATTTGTCATTCAAAAGGAAGAGAAGCCTTGCAGCAGGGTGCACCAAGCACAGTTTCAGTAACATAGTAAAATCCATCAATTCCAACAAACAGCTGTTTGGTATTGTCTCAATACAGCAGTATTTAAATCCATAATTAGCAGCCATTCTCCAGTTAATTATTACGGGAAATACTTCTCGAGCAAACAAAAATGCATAAACTCCATCGTACAAACCACATAGTAATCTTCTGAGCAAGCAACTGACCAAAGATCTTAAAATTATTAATGATTGTAAACCCACTCGTAAGTTTTAATTTGTATACATAGTACCAGTGTTTTTGATTTTGGAAATGTGTATAGAACTCAGGCTCCTTACTATATCACTTAAGAATCAAAGCCCAATTTAGAGGGTGTTTGGCTAAGCTTATCTTAAAAAACTTATAAGATGCTTTCATAACTTATAACCTTATACATTTTATTTTTAAAATAAGCTAACAAAGTATTTGGATGAAGACATCTTATAAGATTTTGTAAAAATTTATAATTATAGTTAATAATATGTTTCTAGTGTAATAGTGATGAAATAAAATTAAATATTATTAATATAATGTAATTCATGATATTTATGTCATTTGATATATATATATATATATATAAGTAACTTATAAAATGTTTGAAAGTAAGTTGGAAAAAGTCAACTTATTTTCCAGGAGTTTATAAGCTTACCCAAACACCCCCTTAATATTAATATAACTTTAATCCTAACATTGCATCATCAACAACAAATTGCTACCCTCAATTTTCACAGAAAGGTAGCACAACAACTGCTTTCTCTTATTTAACTCTGGCCATGCAAGAGAAGATAATGTTGCTATCATAACACCAAAAACTTCATCAATTCAAGTGAAATTTGGACTGATCACATGTATGCTGCTTCCTTTAATAGGAGGACACAGGATCGCATAAAAATGTAAACAGAAGCCATTTTTTATTTCACTTCCATAAAGGCAACATGGTGCTAATCTTCACTTGTTAGGTTTTCCCACAGTTATGTCAGTTCACCTATGATTCTGCTGGCCCCACAGTTAAAGTGCAGTAACAGTGCCATTGGTGCTCTTGGTAGTAGATACATCGCATGGAGCAGAGCCCTCTTGAGACAGGAACCAAGAATATGGAACACTTTGAATATCAGGTCATTTATAAGGTCATTAAGGACGCATATAGCTCCCACCTACAGGATTATAGATTTCAAAACATTTATATAATGGAAAAGAAATCAGACTTTCCAAATCAATGTTCTCTTAAAAAAAAAAAGAAATGCAAATAACGTCCTTCCAAATCAATGGAAGGCAGCACCAATTAAAACCATACTTTCCATATCAGAATGGCGGCTCATACACCTAAGAACCAAAATTGCTATTGCCTTAAAATCCACATAGAACCTTGAAATATACTCCACGTTTCCTCAAATTTCATTAACAAATTTGCGAAACAATGTCCTGTACCCTGAAAGATGTTCCTCAAAACACTCCGCTTATACACAACTTGCATAGACAAACCACATCAACGTGCACGCGCACACACACACACACACATCTTTGAATGCACAACCCGGTTAAATTAGTAACGGCAACGCCAGTGTTAATTAAATAGTTAAAACCCATATAAACACAACATAGAATACAAAGCAAATATCATAGTTAAATTAACACGCAGAAACCCCAATTAGTTAATACCCTTTTAGTCTTTGCATCCATTAACAATCTCCCTCACTATCAAACCCACAAGAGAACTAAAACTAACATATGTTCTTAAAATTAAACATGGAATCGAAATTACAGATTCATGACGTCAAAAACATAAAAGAAACCGATCTCTTCTCTTTCCTTCCTCTGAAGACCAACCGATCTGTAAATACCAAAACCCAGACCAAAACAAATGCTTAAAATCCATATCAAAAAGAGAAACTTGCCTGCGATCGTCATGCCCCTATTGCGAGAATTCCTGGAAGAGTGTGATTTCTTTTTGGATTTCATTATCCAAACCTATGCCATTTCACACGCCATCTCACACGCAGCCACACTCGTTTGTGCGTGCTCTTGTTTTTTCACCTATGAATCCAGCACCGTTGAATTAAAAGAAAAGGGAAGGCATAAACCTTGATTGCGAGCAAATCAAAAGGACAAACTATGGGATTTCCGAGGGAGATCTGAGGAGGCTACGAAGCGAATGTGAGCGATGAAAAAAACACCAGAGTTTGGGGTGGGTGCGCGAGAAAAGCTTCACCCTTGGTGCCTTGATCTCATTTCCCGTCTCCCTCACGCACACACGACACGCAATCCGGCTTGTCTCTCCGCAGAAAGGGTTCGCCGTGTGAAATACAACCCCATTTCGTGATGGGATTTGCCCAGATTTTGAAGAATTAAATTAAATATAGAAAAAGCCATTTCCAAAACTCACAGTGGTGAGAAATCTATCATTATATTTGCCACACTTATCCCAATTTCAAATCCTCATGCCCATATTCGTTTTTCAAAATTTTGACACCTTCTCGTCCAGTCATAATTTACTCAATCTCAACGTACATTTTAATAAAATTTTTATTTAAATTTTTAATATTCAAAATATAATCATTATATTTTAAATCAATACTATATATACAAGCATACGTATATTTCTTATATATATTTATTTATATTTTAAAAATTAATTATTATTTTTATATATTATCACATCATCTCATTAATATTATATATTATCCATATAATTATACAAGTATAAACAAAGCTAAACTTTAATTTAATCAAAATTTTCACATATTGCCAATGCACTGCCACACTAAACCCAAAACAAGATTCAAGTTTTAAGCTGGGAAGAGAAGCATAGTATATACAGTGCATAGACATATTTTCATGTCACATTTCATATTTTTAAATTATTTAATTTTGAATTTTTGATATTTGATGGAACGTGTGTTGTATCATAAATTATTCGATACATTTACACTAAGTCTAAACCAATAAAAAAGGGAAGCACCATAATATTTTCTAATAACTTTTGTTTGGACCAGGCAAGATTTGGGGTCAATCAAGTACTTGGGAGAGAGGACGTGGTGTCTTTTTATTTTAGTGTACTTGGAGAAGCTACAAAAACGTGTCGTCAATAAAGTAGTCTTAGCATATTCCTGGAATATCATTTCTTAGGGAGATATTTATTTATATCAACCTCGTAAAGAGACCAAAATACATTTTTGAGGTAGCAATTCATTTGGAGGAGCAAAAAGGGGAGAGATGTCCCTATTCAACCACTAAAATTTCTAATTAGAGGTAGTTTTCAATTTGAAGATGTATAAGATTACTTACACGTAGATGTACCTCGAGCAAGATTCTCTTCAACCCTCAAGTAACCTATTTGGTTATATGCTTATATTATTATTACTTCTAAAATATAGTATTTATAAGTTTCTTGCTTGTGTCAACCAAAGATACACCAATTAGAGTTTTGCTTTGTGATGTTATCAATGAAATTTTACTAATGAAATTTTGGACGTGACTTCCCTTTTCATTTTTCCCTTTCATATATATATATATATATTTGCTTTTTCAACTTTTTGATACGTTTTTCAATGATTAATGTTTTGTTTTCTGACACACGTAAAACAAACCTTTGTTTTAATTATCAATTATCTAACAACATGTGGGGGCGAAGACAGCCCATTATGAACGTTTGGGCCTTAGATTCAAATGAGTAGGCCCATAATTAGTTGCATTACCCCAATATCATTAGGCTAGCGATTATGAAATTTGTAGCCCCTGTTTGGAAACCCTTTTGAAAGGGCCCAAAAATTGCTTCTCATGCGCCCAAATTTGGATCACTTGTTTTTGGAGTGCTAATTAAACATGTGACCCAAGCATGATGAAATATTTAGAGCGTGATTGGTTTTAGGAATATCGAGTGAAAAGAAAAATGATAACATTAAGAAAATAAAATGAAAGAAATTTATAATTTTATATTTTGTTTGGACGAGAGAATTTTAATAAGAAAATAGAAATCAAATCAAACAAAAGTTTAAAATTGAAATTTTTTATAATTTTGAGAAAAAATAATGAAGAACTAAATAAAAGAAATAGAATTGATGAAATTTTTGAAAGAAAAATAAGAATTAAAATAATTTCCCTTCTATTTTCTACTCATTTTGTAAAAAAAATAAATTTTCTTTCTATAAACTATAATTTCTCTCTACTTTTCTTTTCTTTCTATAAACTATAATTTCTCTTTACTTTTCTTCTTTTTAATAGAATTTTCTTTCTTAATCAAACAATCAAATTCATTTTTCTCAACATTTTCTTTTCTTTTCTTGTCTAAATTTCAAAAACCAAACATAGCGTTAAGGAATCAGTCTGACAGAGCTTGCGACAGCGCTCTTAGTTAGACAGTAAGTATGGGGTTTGGGACTATTTCCTAGTTCGGGACTGTGCCATAAAATTCAACAATTTTCACCCATCAAAATACACATTCATAAATATATTATCTATTAAAATAATATTATTTGTCTTTTTAACCTTTAAATGTTTGCATTATTCATGAAGTTTTACGTTAATTTCTTCCCATCAAAATAAGCGCTGGACATGGTCAGGGTTTCCTAAAGACTCAAATGAACAAAACCATTACAACAAAAATTACTTCACACAAGACATTATTATTCCTTACAAATATAAAAACCACAAAATTATACACTAAAAACAATATTTTTAAAAACATCCACTTTAAAAAACAACTTCCCAAGAAGGCTTTAGAGATGTTCTTCACTAACTGAATATCAGATCAAATCAAATTTTTGATGTGCTTAATTGTCGTATTGAATATTAAATTAAAAATTTCAATTTGGTTTGGTATATTATTAAAATAATTTTGATTAATTCAGTTTGGTATTTTGATTACCAAATTTTATTGAAAAATAAACAAATAAAATGAAAAGTAGGAATAAAAAAATGACTATCTTAATAGAAAAAAATAAGAATAACAATAGACAATATTAACAAAATGGCAATAACAATAACAAAAAAGACAAAATCAATAAAAGTAGCTATACTAATAGAAAAATAAAAATAAAATTTGGTGTTCAATTTGGTACAGTATATTGAACCTTAATACCAAAATAAAACAAAAAGAAAACAAAAATTTTAAAATTTTTGTACCGAAATTTCAATTTCGATTTCATTTGTTCGGTTTACTAAATTATGCACTTCCGTTTAAGGCTTTGTTTGTAGAAGTGTTTAAGAGGTGAAATTTCATTTCAAAATGCCAAATAATGAACAAAGTGTGCACATTGTTAAAACTACTCAATGAAGCACTAAATAATTCTGATGAAGTTTTCAACTAATGTTTTGTTACTTATTATTCCCACATGGTTAGAAGAATTGAAGAAGGTAGAAAAAATAACACATATACTAATATGTTATTTTATCAAAACATTGATATCTTTTTCAATTTTCAAGACACGTGGCATCTCCCTCCAAAACATTTTACCAAAATCTCATGCTCCATTGGTTTATGTGCTTATCATAAACCCATTCAATATTTAAATCGCCCATTCCATTAAGAAAATAACATATGAACCATTATGCTTTTCCTCTCAAATCTTCACTACAACCAACCAAACCAATTGCTCTTCTATGGCCACGAAAGCCCAAGCCTCCCTATTCACCTTCCAGCTCTCCTCCAAGTGTATCATCACAGCATAAAAACAGTCATTAGCATAATTCCCCACTACCAAAGTAATAAAGAGCTGCACCTCTGCTATTGTATATATATATGTTTATATGTATACATATTTGTATTGGAAAGGCATAGGCCTTGAATGCTATAAACAAGTCTCTCCTTGCGAGTTGTAATTGTCCAAATATTCTTCCTCCTATGGTTTTTCATTTTGGGAAGTCCCTTAATTAGGATTTTCTAATTAAAAGTAATTGTATTAATTACTTCAATTGTAAATTTTTTTAAAATAGTGGAGTTCTGTCACAATGGTGTGTCTCAAGGATGTAAACAAATTACCAAACCTTGTAAATTTTGGCGTTTTCTTTCTTTTAATTTTACTTTATTATTTTATTTTATATTCAATTGCTATATTTGCTCTTTTAGGTTTTGCTATATTGTACTATTCATTGGTTTGTGAGGAAAATTATCTAAAATTTTTCAACAAGTGCTATTAGAACTATAAGTTTATCCTAAGTTTTACTTTTCTGTATTTGCAATTAGACACATTTGTGGTTTTTAATATGTTGATACAAGCCGCAAAATTAAAGGATGGAGGGGCCATAACATCGAATTCTTCCTCCATATTGGCAAGCATCGTGACGTCAAGTTTAACATTCTTGATGGAGCTGTTCAATGGTATTGATCACTTTGGAATGGAGCAAGGTGTAGTCTTAGATGCCCTTTTCCAGCAAGGCTTAAACATTGCTATCGAGGAGAAAAGGCCAGACAACATAAATGAGAAAGAATAAAATACCATCAACTATTTGGTGTGTGGAACAACTCACTTATGCCTATTTGAAGAAGAGAAGCATGCTTTCAATAATGAAATTACAAGTTATGAAATGTATTAGAGGACAAATTTCTAAAGAAGAATACTCAAAATTGATTTCACATGAAAAAAGGTTGTTTTGATTTAATTACCTATCGGGGATCTTCATGACTATCATATCACTACTTTTAATCAATTGGTGACGAACTTGTTGAATCTTGACGTGAGCTTCAAAGATGAAGATTGGCACCAATGTTGCTAACATCTCTTTTTGATGAGTTTGAAGTTCATGGAAATTGCTCTACTTTACGAGAAAAATAAAGTTTTATTTAATAAAGTATATGCTATTTTGTACAATTGTGGGTTTAGAGAAATGATAAAATAGAAATCAAGTACACAAAAATATATAAGCATTTACAAAAGGGTTGTTTTTAGAATCAAAAACCAAAAAAAAAAAAAAGAAAGAAAAAAGAAAGAAATGAAGGAGATCTTGTTTGAGAGCCAAACTTGGAAGACATGAGTGTGTCTTTAAACACAAAAGAAGACATTGGAAGAAAGGTTGCTCAAAGTTAAAAAGAATGGCAATACCGTTTCAAATGCTAATAAGGATTTTGACAAATAGCTATCATTGACCATTTGCCTTTGACAATCTATTAGATGAATGGAGTTAGAATTTGATTGTACTTATCATATGTCTCCTAGTAAAGAATGGTTCTTTAATATGATTCTTTAATTTTAAAAAGCTAAAAATGGAGTTGTTTACATGTGTAATGATGTTTCTATACAATAATCAGAATAAGATCAATTCAATTGAAAAATGATGATGAATCAACTAGAATTTTGAGAAAGGTCTTATAATTACCAAGTTTAAATAAGAGCTTCATCTCTCTAGAAGTTGTAGAGTCCAAAAGCTTACTTGTAACTATAAAAGATAGAGTTTTAAAGCCCATATCAAGAGCACCCATGATAATAAAAAGCACTAGAAGAAATAACTTGTATTATTATCAAGGTTGTCTAATTATTAAAATAGTAGCAATAACTTTAAAAATGATGAAGAAATGAATAAAACCAGGTTGTAGATATACATTTAGGACATGTTGGTAAAAAATCCTTATAGTTATTAGCAAAGTAAGGATTGTTGAAAAGTGCAAAGGTTGTAAATTAGAATTTTGTAAGCACGTTTTAATGAGAAAGCATAAAAGAGTGAAATTTGACACCATTACCCATAATACGAAAGCTATTTTAAATTATGCTTACTCAAATGTATAGAGAATTTCTAAGACACATTCCTTAGGAGGGAAACATTGTTTCATAACATAGAAGAACCTTGGATGTACACCGTGAAGACCAAAGAGGAAGTGCACAACTTGTTGAGAACTAAACATGCAAAAAAAAAAAAAAAATTACTCAAAACTATCAATGGTAGACAACTTCAAGGTGACTCATTATTCAACATTTATAGTGATCATGATATTATTCAAAACTTCATAATTAGAGATACACCACAATAGATGAGGTGGTAGAGCATATGAATTAAACTTTACTAGAAAAAGTACAATATATGTTGTCTAGTGTTGGGTTGGTCAAGGACTCTTAGGCTAAAATTGTGACATATAAAAGTCATCACATTAAACATTTGCCATCCTCTGCTATTAATGAAAAATCTCATTTGAAAGGATGGTTTGAAAAGCCTGTTGCTAATTATAATTCATTACATATTACCACATTAAAGAATTAAAATTGAATCTAAGGACCAAAAAGGTATTATTTTTTTTGAATCATCTCTGGAATAAAATGATTTCATCCATAGTGACAAACAAATGAGATAACCTTTTGTAGAGATGCGACATTTGATAAATCTTCAATGTTAAACCATCTAATGGATGAAAATGCTCGTACTAATCACACATTAAAGAGAGAAGAGAGTGTTTTAAAGAAGTGGAGTTTGAGCAAATGGTGACAAGCCTAATGATTGAAGTAAAGGTTGAACGTGATTTTCTTAAAAAGAGGAACCAAAAATAGTAAAGGTCACAACTCAAGAATTACTTTAGCAACCAAACTCAATTGCGACAAGAAGTCCAAAATGAGAAGTCTACAAACCTGCTTATGGTGGTTGCAGATGGAGATGCTCCTTTCAATTTCTAAGAACAAAGTTCTAAAAGTAGTAATGGAAGAAAGCCTTGGATAAAGAAATGCATTCTTTTCAGAAGAACAAGACTTAAAATCGATAAAAAGAAGGCAATTTAGTGCAAATGGGTATATATGAAGAAAGAAAGATATCTTAATAAGAATCATGTTCGCTACAAGGCAAGATGATAGTTACAGGCTACATTTAGAAGGAGAAAATTGATTACAATAAAGTGTTTACTTCAATAGTTAAGCATTCTTCCCTTAGAATCTTGTTGGCTTTAATAGTACAATTGAATTTGGAGGTAGCTCAACTTAACGTAAAGATGACTTTCTTACATGGCAATCTAAAATGGGAAGTCTACATGAACTAAGCGAAAGGATTTGAGATTATTGGAAAAGAAAATTGAGTTTGTAAGTTGAATAACTCATTATATGAATTAAAAAAATCATCCAGTAATGATACAAATGATTTGGTGGCTCTATAAATGGGTTAAAGTATAGTAAGAGCAAATACAACCGTTGTTTATATATAAAAAAGGTACAAGATGGATCTTTCATCTATCTGCAATTATATGTTGATAATATGTTGGGTGTATCAAAGAGCCAAGCAAAGATAGAAAAGGTGAACGCTCAACAGAATTAAGAGTTTAAGATGAAATATTTGGGGGAAGCTAAAAAGATACTTAAAATGGAGATATGCAATGATAGAGTGTAAGGGAAATTTTTTTTGACCTACAAGCAACATCTGAAAAAGTTACTACGATATTTTTTTATGTCTAAAAATAAAAATCCACTAGTACTTTAGTTCCCCTATCTATAAAATTAAATGCTTAGATGTTTCCTAAAAATTATAAAGAACAAGAACATGTAGCAAAGGTTCTGTATGCTAATGCAGTGAGTAACTTGACACATGCAACAACGTGTATAAGACTTGACATTTCACTAGCAGTTGGTGTGGTAAGTAGGTACATGCATGATCCTAGAAAAAGACATTGTCAAGTTGTGAAATGGTTCTACGGCATATCTAACGTATCATAGATGTTGATTTAGTTTTTAAGAAATATAATGATAGTGGTCAATATATGGTTAGGTATTGTGATTTATATTATGTTGGAGATTCAGATAAGCATCAATCAATAATTGGCTAATGCTTAAAACCTGGACTAGATTAGTCAGTTCAACTAATTTAATTAGAAACTCGTAACGACAACACTTTATTCTACTAGTACTGACTAGTGAAAATCCGTTTCAAGCTCAGTTAGTCCAGGAATCTGTAGTGGTTGTTCAAGTTGACTAGGAAGATCTTGTAAAGGTAGCAATTGGACTTATGACCCGAGCTTGTGCAAAGAAGTTAAAAAATTTGCAATTATCATACTTCCGTGAGAAGTTCAAGAGAATGTGATGGATGAATATAAATTTGAAGGGTCTAAAGAGGACCATTGAATGAATGCCTTGCATTGGAACATAGATTTATTGTTGGAAGATGAAGAAGACTAATTATTTTTATTTTAGTAATTGGGTCGCATGTAATTCAAGCCCCTATTCGGCTTTATTTCTAAATGAGCCCACAATCCAAATTATTACTTATAAATATCAGTTATATGTCATTATTAAAATAAAATATTTTTCCAATTAATGAGAGTTTCTCTAAGTTTTCCAAGCAATTGTGTTGTTAATTTCTTATGAATCTATCTTCTCAAAATAAGTCATTACAAATTGATGTTATATGATTCGTGATATATCAATCAATTTTTTAGTGTACTAATTGTGGCTATCTAAATCAAGTTTTATTTTGATTCTGTTATGTTATATTAGCCAATTGGGTGCACAATTCATGTCTTTAGAATCCAAAATTAGGTTTCATTACATCGTTTACTATTATTTTTCAGTTCTATTGTATCTCCGATCATGTCAGTTGGCATCGGAGCCAACTACATCAGATTATTTAAATCTAATAATCAATTCGAAGTGTGATTCTTGAAAATACAAAAGAAGTAATAAAGAATCAATCAGTTATGTTGCAAAAGCCTTTGGTCACACTACCGCCACTATCGATGTCACCCTTCACTACTAGGAACCCCACAATACTAGCACCACTGTCAATTGGGAATTTCTAGTTGTCTGAATGGTGGAATTTCGATCGATTCACGATGGCCCTTTCTTACATTGCACTGCCGGTTCACGCCTTCGATTGCTCGGATTGCATCTAAGGTGGATGTGTCTAAAGTAACGACTTCTATTTCTTCTAATTCATTTGGTGTGTGTAACAGGATATACTTTGTTTTAATTGTCAGAGTAGGTGACACATTTTTACATAGTGTCTTAGCAAGAGGATTATAGTGCTTATTGCTGTTGGAGAGTTTATGATAGCATAGTAGTAAAGATGAGATATAACCATTAGCAGAGACTTTATCAAATGAGGGAGAATTGTGAGAAGGAGATGGAGGAGCTAATTTGTTGGTGATGAGAACACTAAGTACACAAGTTAGGGAGAAGATAGATGATACATAGAGAGAATATTTTTTATACTTGGTCTTTGATTAATGGTAAGACATGTAGTTTGATTGTGAACGAAGGAAGTTGTAGGAGTATAACTAGTATAACGTTGGTTGAGAGGTTGGCTCTGCCTATAAAAAATCATCCTAGATGCTACAAACTACAGTTGTTTAATAATAGTAGCGAAGTTAAGGTGTTAAAGCAAGTGTTAATGAGCCTTGAGATAGGCACCTATCAAGAAGTGGGGATGTGTAATGTGGTGCCCATATAGGCTTGTCATGTTTTGCTTGGAAAACCTTGATAGTTTGACATGAATTTTATATGAAATGGGCTAACAAATCGATACTTTTTCATGTTCTATGACAAGAAGATTACACTATTTCTATAAACCCCAAAGCTAGTACATGAGAATCAATCATACATGTAGTACCAGTTTAAGTTAGACATTGTGTGTGTGTGTGTGAGAGAGAGAGAGAGAGAGAAAGAGAGAAGAAGAAGAAGAAGAAGAAGAAGAAGAAAAAAAAAGAAGAAGAAGACTTGAGAGAAAAAAGAAAAGAAGAGTGTATGTTAGCTTCCATGCGAGATACGAAGCTAGCAATGAGTACTAAGAAATCCCTTGTATTTCTAATGTATAAAAATTTATATTGCATATCTGATGATGTCACTTTTTCTCTCATATCTATTATACTGTATATGTTGCAAGACTACACTAATGTGTTCTTAAAGAAGATTCTTAATGGATTGTCACAGGTTTGGGGGATAGAATTTCAAATAGATTTCGTTCTAAGGGCATCCATGTCGAGTAAGGTAGCTTATAGGATCAATAATAAAGAAATAAGGAAGTTCCAAAGAGAAATGGACGACTCTAAGAGAGTATGATATGTGCTGCCCTGTATTACTTGTGCCGAAGAAAGATGGATAATGGTGCATGTGTATTGACTGTAAGACTGTTAATACTATTACCATAAAGTATCATCATTTTATACCTTGCTTAGATGATTTACTTGATAAATTGAATTATCTTACTTTATTTTTTAACATTTTATACCTTGCTTAGATGATTTACTTGATAAATTGAATTATCTTACTTTATTTTTTAAAACAGGTCTCAAGAGCGGGTAGCGCCAGATAAGAAAGTGTGAGAGTGACAATTGGAGAACATTTTTCTTTTAAATTTTTTAATCTGTAATTTCTCTCAATTTTTTCTCTTATTTTTAAATTATTTCGATATTTTTATTTTATCATTTCAAATACTCTCTAGTCTTTTTAATATAAAATAATTTTTATTTTATTACTTAAAATAAAATAATTTTATAATTTATAATTAAATTCACGCATGCAAAGTTTACTAGTATGTTTAATTATGTTAAATGAGAGAATCGAATTTTCTTGGTCTTGGGTGGCTTTGGGCCAAGCAACAAGCCTACCCATTCCCAACTTCGAACCTTACTTATGCGGCACTGGGCCCCATCTCCGTCTGATCCAATCAATGCACAGAATGTAATAATAATAATAATAAGGAATGAAAAAAGAACATTCGGGAGTCGGGACAGCAACATCGCAAAAATCAATATTTCAAAAAGAAACCGTGTGTTTGGAATCATATGGGAAATGAACTGAATCTCTGTTTTTCAGACACTGCATTTGAGAGTCTGCCGAATAAAAAAGTAGCAAGGATAAACTAATCCCTGTTTTCATTTATCCGCTTATCCAAACATGGAGACCCCATAAAATTTTGGACATAGTGTAGTTAAAGGTAAAATTTCACTCTCTGGGAAGGTCTAGAACATGCGAGCCAGCCCGCACCTCTATATATATATATATCAGACGTGTCGTTCTTCCCACTCACTTCTCTCCACTTCTCCAGAACTTCCGCCACGGCTTTGCTCTCTTCCCCAGGTTTTCTCTCGGCGTTTCAAGAAATAGTAAGTCCTTAAATTTTCATCAGTTTCTACTTTGCTGTATGTTTATGCTAATTTATCAGCGTTCTTGATTACTGGTTTTACCCTTGTTTCACGTATGTTTGTTCAGTCAACGTCTTTTTCTCGTTCAAGTGATTGTACTTGGTTTTTAATCTAAAATGTCTCTTGTATTGTTAACTTAGCCATGACGTTGTTGGTTTGGTTATTTTCTTCTGCATTTTCTCCGTGTGCTTAAAATGAGTTTCTGTTTTTCAGTGGGAGTTTTGTTCTTGGTTTTCCTCGATGTTTGAGAGCTGGTTACTAAGTAATTGATCTGCTGGGGAGGCTTTTTGGTCCTGAATTGGTGGCTAATCATATTATAAATGTTGCTTTTGGGTCTTAATGAATTTTTAGCAAATTTGTGCTTTGTTTGTATTGTGACCCGTGAAACAACCTATTAGTTCATCGGAGTTGCTTTTGTAGTGAATTTCATCGCTGATTTACTGTGTAATTTGGCAATTGAATTGTATTTTCTGATCCATTCATTTCCAATTTACGGAAGGTACGCTAAACGCTCTCAGCGAAAGTGTTTGTAAAAATTCCCGAGAGTTAAGGTTTCATCTAAATTTCCTAAAATTAAATCATTTTTTTAGTATATTTCATAATTGTGTTTTGTTCGGGCCATAAGAGCGTAGGGCAAAGCGAACCCCATGAAAATAAGCAACTATTTTATGATTTGTTTGCTCAGAATATGATCTTTATGTTCTTGTTTGACATGATATCCCCCCCCCCCCCCCCCCCCCACCCCTCAATTTCTTGTTGTTAAGCTAAATATATTTCTGGAAATGCCATTTCCAGCATTTCTTTGAATTTCAGGAATGGCAGAACAAGCTTACACTGTAGCATCTGATAGTGAAACCACTGGGGAAGAAAAATCTGTATCTCCTTTCCCAGAAATCGCAATTGGAATCGACATAGGCACTTCTCAGTGTAGTGTTGCAGTTTGGAATGGCTCGCAAGTGGAGCTTCTCAGGAATACCCGGAATCAGAAGTTGATGCTTTCATATGTTACCTTCAAAGATGACATTCCTGCTGGAGGTGTAAGCAACCAACTTGCTCATGCGCATGAGATGCTATCTGGTGCTGCGATTTTCAACATGAAACGTCTGGTTGGCAGAGTTGATACGGATCCTGTTGTTCATGCAAGCAAAAGCCTTCCATTTCTGGTGCAGAGTCTAAACATTGGTGTCCGGCCATTTATAGCTGCGCTAGTGAAGAATGCATGGAGGTCAACTACTCCAGAAGAAGTTCTTGCAATATTTCTGGTAGAATTAAAAGGCTTGGCGGAAGTCAAGCTGAAGCGTCCCGTACGAAATGTTGTCTTGACCATTCCAGTGTCGTTTAGTCGATTTCAAATCAGTCGAGTTGAAAGAGCATGTGCCATGGCCGGTCTTCAAGTCCTCAGATTGATGCCTGAACCGACTGCAGTTGCATTGTTATATGCTCAGCAACAGCAGCAGAGTGCTCAAGAAAGTATGGGCAGCGGGAGTGAAAAAGTTGCACTCATATTCAATATGGGTGCGGGATTTTGTGATGTAGCTGTCACTGCCACAGCTGGAGGAATTTCACAGATAAAGGCCTTGGCAGGAGATACTGTAGGAGGTGAAGATATACTACTAAACATGATGCGCCATCTCTTACCTGACATGGACAGTCTCTTCTCAAACCATGGGGTCGATGAGATAAGGAAAATGGGGTTGCTTCGGGTTGCCACCCAGGATGCAATCCACCAACTGTCTTCTCAACCTAATGTTCAGATTGATGTTGACTTGGGAAATGGAAGGAAAATATCCAAAGTTCTTGATCGGAAGGAATTTGAGGAAGTGAACCACGAAGCGTTCGAGAGATGTGAGAGCCTCATCAAACGGTGCTTGCATGATGCAAAGGTAGAAGTGGAGGACGTAAACGATGTAATCCTTGTTGGGGGTTCCTCCAATATCCCAAAGCTGCGGGACATTATAACAGGTGTTTTCAAACGAGGGCTTTACTCAGGGATCCACCCAATGGAAGCTGCAGTGCGAGGGGCAGCATTAGAAGGTGCACTGGCCTCTGGTGCCAATGATCCTTTCGGGAGTCTGGACCTGTTGACAATTCAAGCAACCCCGCTCAGCATTGGAATAAGAGCAGATGGAAACAGCTTTATACCTATTATATACAAAAGCACCACAATACCAGCTAGACGAGACCTGATCTTCACAACTGTGCATGATAACCAGGCTGAGGCCCTAATTGTTGTCTATGAAGGTGATGAGAAAGCCGCAGACAACAACCATCTCTTGGGCTACTTCAAGATCAAAGGAATACCCTCAGCCCCGAAAGGTGTTCCAGACATTAACGTGTGCATGGACATTGATGCTTCCAATGTTCTGAGAGTTGTCGCAGGGGTCACAATGCCTGGAGCCCAAAATCCTGCGGGTCCTTTCATGGAAGTTAGGATGCCGTCTGTGGATGACGGGCATGGTTGGTGCGCTGAAGCTCTTAACAGAACTTATGGGTCTACCTTAGACCTGGTGACTGCAAAGCGCTGATAAATGACATGACGCGACATTTCTTTCATTAGCAATGAGTTCGTGTTCTCTCGGTTGAAAATAATATCCAGTCGTGTACATGCTCGAGTAAATATATTCTCGTGTAAGGAACAATCTTGGGCCTGCTTACTTGGCTAGCGGGTTCTTGTACTCTGTTAATATGTTCATGTTGAGCCTGGTTTTGCTGTTTTTTGTTCTGTTGCTTGCCTACGTGTTTCGCCTTCTCAAGATTTGTGCGTTTCGTAGCACAAGATTTGGCTTCCATCCCCCGAATTCATTTTATCGGTTTTGGTTCGTGGAGAGTTATGCGACGATCACCCTGGATTGGTGTCAACATTTTTTGGGTTTGTGTTGAGTTTGATCTCAAGGGCCCCCGGAAAAAATTATATCCTAAAAAAACTTTAATCTTATTTGTTTTTATTACTGAAATTAAAAGATATTGAGTAATTTTATAAAAATAACAGATTAATATAAAAACATTAAAATATAAAAGCAAATATTTTTTTATATTATTATAATTAAACAATAGTTTAGATCAATTAATTTTTAAATTAATTACATATAAAATTAATTACTAAATATTACACTAAGTTCTAATTTATAATTTACTCTAATAAATTTTACATACTATTTGTGTGCATAGAATTATTTATAATTTATGAAGTTATTGTATTTTAAATAATAAAAATAACATTATTTAATATAAAAAAGATTTGTAAAGAAAGAAAGTGTGAGATAAAATACAAATTAAAATAAATAAAAAGAAAATAAAAAAATATTTAAAAATAAACTAATATGAAATTAAAATAATTACATAATTTTATATTCAACGACGGGTGACGGAAGGGGCGCGTGAGAATGCCTCCACCTCCACACCCATTCCACTCTAACTCCAGCCTTGTTTGTATCACACTCGCCATTATTGATTATTGTCATTCCTAAACACTTGCTAAGAGAATTATTCCAATTAGAAGTCAGGAAAGGTTTCATCTGAAGCATGCTGTGATCATCAAGTGTGTTCAGATTGTAATGACAACCAGTAGAATACGAGATTTGGAGGCAGCTGCAGAAGAGCTCAGTCCCTTCAACACGTTGTTTGCTTTCTAGATCTTGTTGGGCAGGGAAGGAAAATACTAAAACAAAGTAAAAGAAAATGAAAGAAACCTAGGAATCAAATTTATTTGATATTATTTTTCTTTATTTGGTGGTCATAAAAATAGGAGTCAGAAAATAAATTCATGTGGATATGGAAGATACAATAAAAATCTGAAAAAAGAACAACTTGTCACATATATTGGGTCGTATGGGATTTCTCCCTTCTCTGTCCCATTGAGACGTCCTCTGTTATGCCCAACAAAGAGAAATTGAATCATATAAAAAAAATGTCAGGAGCTTGAAATGCAATATTTGGGGAATTCACAGCACTATTATCAATTAGGATAAATTATGGTTGGCTTTGGCGTTTTTACTTGGGTTTTTTTTTTATTCTTCTCACTTGGAGCACCCATAGATTTTCCTTTTTTTGTATTCATTTTCCTTTTTGGGGGACATTTTCTCTACTAACTAAACCCTTAATTTAGTTTTCCTCCTAATTTTCTTTTCTACTTCTACCTCTACTAAAATCCTTGAATCAAACAAACTGTCAGTGCAGAAAGCGCCTCTTGCCAGCATAGAGAAACATGGCAGGTAACGATTAGACATGATGAGTGTCTGAAATGATCATGGAGTGTTGCATATAAATTTGTGAATTAGACTGGAAGTTTTTAAGCACAATATAATACTTGGACATTTAAGAGACAAACTTAGCACTTCTTCTCCACGAAACAAGCACAGCAATCCAGCATAAGAAAATAATTTGGCCATTCAATCTGATAAAAGCAATAAGACCCCAGTAAGGCTTAAACGATATGGGACATTGTGCTCCTCTGGTGCAAAACAAAGTTTGATAGTCATGTATTTCATAGAGAATCACTCATGTCAACATCCGTGAAAAGTAAATTTTCAGCTTCCAAACAATAACTTGTAACTTTTCAACTAAAATAGAGGTGCTTTCATAGACCCTCTTATCAGATTTTTCAAGAATGAAATGCAGAAAGGATACATGCTGCAACCAGAAAAGAAGAAAACAGAATAGTAGCCCCTTTTCTGCATCTAGAAGAAATATTCTTCCTTAGCAACACAAGTGTACGGCATAAAGCATCGACTCTAACATGTTAAGGGGCAAAAAGTTTTAACATTAATTGTTTAGTTCAACAAGAAAACTTGACGCAGAAGAGGTAAAGTCCTGCCTACCATTGGAGTGATCATCAACTTGTGTGTGATGGGGACATCCCAGTCGACAGCAATGACATTATATTATGCATACTTTCAGTTAACATCAGTTTCCAAAAACGAAGTTGGTTAATTTGCTGAATCACTCTTGCAGGATGAATGAGGGATCAAGATAAATTTCTCATTACACAAACTCAAGTACCCGGTATCCTAATAACATATGCTGAACCTGCGACCGGGAAACAGAAATTCCGTGCAAGAAAAAACACATCTTTCTCAATAATAAGTGACCTAAGCTCGCGTCAAATACCAAAGAAAAATGAAATGTTAACAATAAGGAAGAACTGATATCTATTCATTCTTCCAAGCATACAAGAGCAGAGAAAAGCCAAGACCTTGAAATTTAGATTCCTCAAAACTTTGCGAGCGGCTCCAAGAGAAGGCCGGTGAATCACAAAGAGAAGGCCGGGTCCATAACTTCTCTGCTGATAAACTAGCTCGAAACAGGAAAACCGCATTTCCTAAACTCGGATCAAACAACCAATTGTGCACATCCCAAAACACTTCAACTGGAAGCCCATCAACCAAGATTGTGTTATTCCCGCGGAATTTCCATTGCAGATGCCTAACTTGCATAACTGTCTTCGAATCAATGCTAACCAAAAGGAATGGATTATCTCCGCTGCTCCTGCCGCACTCAATTTTAAGGTCATGAAGCTTTCCATTATCACAGAATTGAGCCTTGGTGCCAAAAACCCTCTCTCCAAAAAGATGTTCCCTCTTGGAAACGAATGCTGCACTAGTAAAAGAAGCCACTGCCCCAGTTTTCTTGAATGCCTCTTTTGTGAGATCCCCGATGAGAAAAGCCATCACACCCTTACACACAATTCCTACGTAATAACCCCCCAAAGGCTCCGGCCCAGATCCAATTTTTGCCAAAGAAAGATCCCAGAACAGTTCAATTTTACCTGCTTTCCCTTCTAACCGTTTAGAGCCCTTCTTCTTTGAGAAGAAAGAAGGCTTCACATCCACTTTACTGATGCACCGACGCGAAGCATCACTAATTTCAACACTAAGGCATTGGCCCATCAAACTCTTGCTCCAAACAATACTAATCAAGCACAATTTATCCAACAGTTTACACGCATACACGCAAGTTACAGAATTATGAGAGCCTTTACTAACGCCTACTCCTGAACAAGAAGCATCGGCAACCTGAACTCCATTCTCCCCCAAACAAGACGGAAAGTCCCTCATTTTTTATTACTATTATTTTTTTGGCAAAAACAGAGAAGAAAATTCAAGATTTCCTTTACCTACTCACTAACCTCAGGCTATTTAGCAACAAAACTGCGATCTTTATGCACCCTTCGGAACGTTAATAAAAGAAAGTTCCAGAAATCAGAAAGGGAAGGCGAAAACATACCAAAAATTGGATCTTTCTGAAGGTGAATTCAAGAACCCATTTTCCCACCTGTCGGATCATCGGTTTTTCTGGGTGTGGAACCTCAATTCCAGTTGAAAAAATGTTGTGTGAGAAGGCTTTGGAGTTGATGAGTAGCCATTATTGTCTTTTAATGCACACAAGGAATCAACTGTGTTCAAGGACAAGCGAAGTTGAAGGATTAGAGGCAAGTTCCGGATGTAGGATGGGCGGACAAACTTCACTGTCAATGATTAATTTTATGTTTTAAATTCCTTATTCGGAAGACAATCTCCTCATATAAATTTGAAAAAGGCGTCATTTTAGTTAACGCTCGAGTCTAGATTTAATAAATCTATGGTTTGAATTTGGTAATGAATTACAACACTTCGGCCGAGTACTTAAGTCTTATTTGGAATTGTGGATGGAAATTCATGTGAGAATAGTTTGAAAGTAAGTGAGACAATTATTTTTATAAATAGTTAATTTGAAGAGTTACAAAGGAAAATTTGCATCCATGTCCAAACACTGCCTCACTGTTTAACTTGGATGCAGTGATTGTTTCTAATTAATTTCTACAATAAATTGGTGGAAGTGTGGTCTCCCTTGACCATGTAGAAAAGGGAAATATACTAATATAGTAATAGCAGTTACCAATTTTGTTTTGGTTTTGTTTGGATGCAAATTTTAAAAGGAAAGTTGGTGTAAAAAGTCATGAATAATATAAAATTGAGAGGGAGAAAGGAATAAAAATAATTATTTTAATAAGTAATATGTTTAAAAATATAAATTTTGATGAGATGGAAATGAAATTAAATTGATACACTAACATGGCCCTTTCATGTCAATAACAAAATTTTGCTTACAGAAGACAAAGTCAGTTATAGTACAACAGAAGGAAATAATAAAATAATAATAATAATAATAATAACAATTTGAAAAACCTGCATCCCCTTGTTCCTGTCAATGATGTGTGATAACTGTTGATGTATTGTTAAAAAATTTATTAGCAAAATATATTGCCCATGGCAATCTCAGCAAAACGGTGGGACCCAAGGAAAGGATTGGCTTTATTTTTGATGATATCTTTGAGTAAAAAGATGGCAATGTGTTATAATAATAATGGCCTATTTTTTGTTTTCTTTTGGATTGATGCATGAAAGAAACACTAATATATATGGTAATGTTTTGTTTTTATTGTTGAGTGTGTGTTTTAAATATATTTTTCTTAGAATTATGTAAAAAAACAAAGAAGATAGAGAGAAAATTTAAAATATATAATAATTATAATGTATGTTTTTTAAAGATAAAAATGAAAACAAACACAACCTATGTTTCTCCTTACTTATTTTAAATCAATTATATTTTGAATCTCTATAACCATATATTACATGGCATACACCAAATTTTGTATGGGGAGTCACGATAGTTTACAATTAATTACCATACAAAATTATGAATTAATAGTGTTTGTGCAGGCGAGTATAACTTAATTAGTGGACAAAATTGATGAGCATGTATGGTTTCAATTTATTTCACAAACTTGTGCCATACAAATATTTCGTATAAATTTGTCCTTCACATGTACTTGAGCACGCTACACATATACATGTGTAAAAATGTTATAAAAATTTAACTAGATATTTAAATCCATCTAATCATCTATCTATATATTTATGTAAAATAAGAAATTATAAATTATAACAAGAGCTCATGAATTTTATTTGCGTATTGTGCAAATATAAGGTAATAAAAATAAATTATATTTGGAATTAGTTATTTTTAATGTTATATATTAAATATAAAAAATTATCATATTGAGACTCGAATTCCTTTTCTTTCTTTCTGTTTCAGACATTTTAAATTTTCAAAATTCTTTTATATAAACTTAAACTCTAGTATATGTTCAATCATAAGTCATATGGTTATTTAATTAAAATTTTGCTATTTTTAATATTATGGTGAAACTTGGTTGCCAACTTGCCATGGCTTGTATCATAATTATTTGTTAGTTTTTAGTAATATTTTATCCTGTAATTTATTTTAAAAAAATGTTTATATAAACTTTTGATATCTTATAGAAGATAAATTATCTCTTCCACAGTTCATGCAAATTCAATTATTTTTAAGTTTATTACATTAACTTTCTCGTGATGTTAGATTATAAAAGAGTCGTACATATTTAGTAAAGCATCATGTATTTTGAAAAAATATTTAAAAAAATCCTCAAACATAAAAGAAAAGGACAGATTTTAAGTTACTAGAATCACCAATTGATTTTCAAAATTTCTTGTTCGACCAATTTCAACTACATTTGCTGTCTTAAGTTGTAAATTTATTTGGAGGATTAAAGTTGGTGCAAAAATATAGGGATATTGTAAAAATAAGAGAAAAAGCTAAATAAGAAGTGTTGTTTTGATCAGTAATATGCTCGGAGAGTTGTGCTTTGATGGGATGAAAATCCTAGAAAATTAGCATCTAAGCATAGCCTTTGCATTTTCAATTATTGTACATAAATTAGAAAATTCTTCAATTGAATATACAAATTACAAAAAAAGGGTAATATTACACTACCAGCAGTACTATTAAATAATAAAAAAAAAAAAAGTAATATGTGTGTGTGTGTGTAATTTTTATTATATATTATTATTTTTTCTGCATACAATATGAACATATTTTTCACTTGTATTTAAAGAATCAAAAAAGTGGTTTTGCAAGAGACTAAAGCATTCATAAAATGCATAGAATTTCCTCATGCATTATTATAACCAACCTCAGGCAGATCATCATGCAAGCTAGTATATTGCTTATTTTCTATATTCTGTGGCCATCTAAGAAAAGTGTGTAATAAAAGCTGTTTGCGACCAAAGCAAGTAGCTTTGGAGCCCCTTTTGCCCAGTGATCTTGCCCTTTTTGATTTTATTATTATTTTTTTAATTTAGTGATGTAAATCTTCATATGCATTGATGTCATAATGTGTTGTTTTCTCTTTCATGCCTCTAGCAACTGCACACCAATGAATGAACACATAATATCTTCTGCCTGCCTATTTCTGATAACATGATGATTGGTGCATGTTTGTTTTAAGAAAAGAATTGTAACTGCATGGAATATTAAATATAATGCAGTGATACTTGTGACACTTCTTGATCACCTGCTTGATATTTTAGGGTGCATTTAAAGAATTCATAGGGCCCAATAACTTAGACACAGATATTTTAGACAATAAATTAATGGTTTCTCTTTAACGTAACGTGGAAAACTTTTTTGCGTTTGAATTAGACCTGTAATATGTCCCTTATGCTTGTTTGGGCTTTGAAGTTTCTCAGCCCAAGAAGTGAAATAGCTCAGTGAGACAGTTTGGGCTATAAAGTTCCCATTAGCAGATCAGATCTGCTGCACCTCCAGCCCAATAATTGAAGGACCTTAAGGTCCAGCCTAGCTTGACTTTTGGATCTAAATAATTTCTTTTAAATATATACTATATTAAAATATTATTTTTTCTCTCTCTCTCTCTCTCCTACTTTAATGACAATTAGCTAGAGAAATGGTTTTCCATGTTTTGTATGAGGAAACTAACAACAAATAGAAAGGTATGGGGGTTCCACCAATCAATGAAGGAGGGAGTTCCCCACTCAGTTTCACATTGCCAGATGTCCTATTTTTCTAGTTGGGAGTTTCAATTATTGGATTTCTCAATCTGTCAAAGTTGAGTGTAAATATTTCTACATTTCAACACCTGCCCATGCTTAACCAATGAACATCAAAATTTCAAAAACCAACAGCCCACGTATGTTGACTTAAAAAATTAATAATTAGACACGATATGATTATATACATATACATATATATATATATATATATATAAAATAAAAAGATAAATACATACGACATAATTATACACACAATGACCTCAAAAGGAGCAAGAGTGGTGGCGTTTCACGTGCCAAACCCCCCCACGCCACTGAGTAGAATCACAGAATAGACACTCGCGGCATGTTCTTTCTTAAAAACGAGATTATGATTCAAAAAATTATTTTAAAAGATAAATTAATTAATTTTTAATAATTATGTTTAATAAATTTGACTATTTAAAATAATTATATTTGTTTTTTTCATTACAATCTTAGCACACAAATTATTTCGATTAATAATATAAGGTTGAAATAGTCTTTTTTTTATTATTTATAACATAACTTTAACACCTTGATTATTTTATCATAACCTTCAAATGGAATTATTTATCCTATAAATTTACAATTTTACACCAAATCCTTATTTTATTAAAAGCTTTAATTTATAAAAAGAATATTTTATTAATATAAATAAAATAATCATTTTTACTAAAAGGAAACTTGTCCTTAGTATATAGTTATTTAGTTGGAGAATTTGGAAGAGTGTAGACCTTAATGTGAAGAGACAATTACTACTATAATTATTACATTTTTTAAACTCTCTTTCTCATTTTTATATAATTTTTAATAAAAATACACTAGAAATACATACCCAAAAATTAAAACAAACATGTGATTCAACAGCGGGGCAGTGTTCAAAATTTGAAACCAATTTGAATTTGTTATTTAAGGGTTGGCAAGGGTCAATCCAACTTCACTTCACTGTGCCACGTATTAGAATTTCTTAGATTTGAATCAAGAAAATGATAATCCAAGGTCAAATGTGCCTTAACTACCCTCTCTAACCCCTAATCCATTTTTAAGGGAAAAAATATGCGGGACCCATTTTAAGTCTCTTTTTGTCCCTTAATTTCTGTCAGTTACTTTATCTGTAATTGAGTTTACTTCACCAAAATACTTTAATTACGGTGATTAAACATTTGGATTTACAAGTCTAACAAATTTGTATTTTGTCTTAATAAAATCAACCAAGTGCATCATTTGATAAATCGTAATATTTGAGGCTGACTGATTACATCAAAATAACAATTCCGGGTTAAATGAAATGAAGTAACATAAACTAAAATTTACGAAGTACAAACTACTACAATCAATGTATGAAACTGGGCAAGGCAAATTTATGAGAAATCTTTTTCCTTAACATCAAGTTAGCAAATGATAGACGGCAGTACAGTAACATTTATTGAATGAATTGGATATATAACATCATTTGATTAATGATTCACGAAAAAATAACAACCAAGTATCAATAATTCATAATCCTCGATTATATTTGAATAATTATTATGAAGCAGAGAAATACCCTTATGTGACTTACCTCGAAGTCTTGCTGGAAGAAAAAAATTTGAATACCCTTCTCCTAAAGATTGAATCGAGTATTATAATTGGTACTCACTGAACAAATGAGTAATTTTAGATTAAGAGGATGTTTAGATGAGCTTGTAAGTCTCTCATAAGTTATTTTGTTTTACCTATTAAAAATAACATAAATAATACTTAAATTATATTTTATTAATGATATTTAATTTTTTATTATCAATATTGCACCACAACTATAAATTTCAATGAAACCTTAAAAAATGATCTTTGCATTACTATTCAACACTTTATTAATTTATTTTTAAAATAAAATTTTTGACTTCATAAATTCTAAAAATATATTATAAATTACATAAATTTTATAAACTTTTAGAGATAAACTTAGCCGAACCTCCTCTGAATGAAAGTATTACCATCAGTTTAATTGCAGCCCATCCCATAATTGCCAAATAAGTTAAAAAGAAGGCCCGAACCCAATGCCAAGAACGCAGTCCCGCTCAATTGGAAACATCTCATATTCATGCTGTCACAAGATCCAAGTCATTTTTTTTAATCGATATATTGATCAATTTAAATAATAAGAGTTCCACATCAAATTTTAATTATCAATTAATCAAGTCAATAGTCATATTTCATCTATCAAATGAGACAATTTCACAGCCAAAAAAAATTTAAACATTCAAATTCAAAATTTATTTTTACCAATACGGGCATTGAAAGGTTAAAATTAATTTTTTAAATATTTTAAATGTCAACTAAATAAGCCATGAAGTTTCTTGTTAAATAGAGAGAGAGAGAGTCTTAACATCTTATTTGAGAGCTACTACACTCGTATCCTAAATTTTACTAAAAATTATTAAAACATTTTATCAGATTTTATAGTGCAGTTACACGTTCCCGAAACAGCCTCCTCAAAGGGATCTACCCAGGGATCAATATGAAAGAAATTGACAAGGTAATAAGGAAAACCATGCCTTAAGCGTAACTGTACATGACAGACGAGAGACGAACCACTCGACAAGGTAACCTGGGAGCACCTAAGACACACTCCTAACTTTTTAAGAGGTTTATTTTCTTAAAATACAAGACATCAAGAAGCCCATCAGGAAAAAGGTATTACTCAAAAACTTAGGAAAAATGGGTATTGTGCAGAAAACAAGATTTTCTGAAAGGGGTTTTTCTCAGAGCTTGAAAAGAACTGCTTCTTGACATAGATAGACTGGCTGCTTCTACGACAAGGGGAAATGGTATGTGAAAGAGACAGTTTACCAAGCAGATAAATGTTGGTGTGCATGATTGGTTTTCAAGGGAATGTAAAGATGATTCTAAGAAGAATGGTCAGCCTAAACTTCACCGGATGTCTAAGCAATACCACCATAGTTTCTCTCTCTACACCTTGTTTTGTGACTATTTCTCGGAACCCCAAGTCTGTACACTACCGTGACCAACACCTTCTCCAAATGGGGTGGCTACAGTCCCTCTTCTGTCCACTGACGAAGTTGTGGATCCGTCTGCACTCAGCTCAGAAGAAAAGTATGCCCTACTGCACTCAACTTTCCCATTTACCCATTCATCTCTCAGTTTTTCCATCCATATTTATTGTGTTTGATACGTATATTGTATCTACTGCAACGTTTCAAACAGGCAACCTACAACTTTGTCCCCAGAAGATAGTTAGCAGTTAGTGATACTAGCTTATTGCATACCTACACGCCAACGTAAACTTGTGCCATGCACCTCGGTTCCCCTCTCCTCTCTCAAGTCTAGGCATGCATTAAGCAACATAACTCTCTTCCTGGGTTTACAATCTAAGATAACTAAATATTCATTACCAATTTTTTTTTTCTTTCACACAATCATGAGACAACTGGGTTGTGTCTTCGAATTTGTTGAAAACATGATTTATTAAGAGATTAATTTACTAACTTTTACCAGGAGAGTAAGTAGTGGAGGGAAATTTATAGTTGCATTCACTATTTTATATAGTTTATAGACATCTTGTTCACGTCCAATAGGTTCTTTGCAACTTCAGGAAGTAAAGCTCAACTGATGATAGCTACTAATGGATGCTAAAAGCTACATGATTACAATGTTCATCTGCAGAATTTTAAATATTCACAAATAATTAACAATGATTTCCAAGATTGAGAAAAATAGTAATATTCTGATAGATGCTTTTAGACAGATAACTTTCTATCGAGATAGGATGATAAACGAAACCAGATAGAATAAACCACAAAAGATTACCAAGAACAAAAGACTGCTTATTATCAACTTGCTGACAAAATAAGCTGAAAAGTAAATTCAAAGTGTTAGAGCCCTATCAGAAGGTAGTTTCCTGGTTTTTTTAATTTTTTTTTGTGTCGTTGTGTCAGTGTGTTCATTAGCACACCCAAGGATTACACAGAAAACATCATATCTCAGTCATAAACCAAATCTTTCAGGATATTATTCATCCCTATAGATAAAAATGCTCTACAACACACATCCAATCAGATTAGCCCTCAAAACAGAAACAACGAGATCATCATTGACATCATAATTTTATTAACTCAAAAAGGATAAGTTGGCCATACATGTCATCCAATGAGTACCAAATGAGGACACCTCTTAAAGGAAATAACATGATCATGATCTTTGACAATGGTAAAAAGCCATCTGGATCCTTCCAGAGTATCCTGAGCAAGGACATGAACTATTAGGCAAAAAGAACATAAATTTTTTGGGATATGAATTCAAACTAGTTCTCCCAAGAATCTTAAAATCCAGAAAAGAAAAAATCTAAAGTATCCATGACTGGGCCAGTTTTACTTTAAATGTAACAGTAGTAGTTGCTTCATGTTTGTCCTACTCATTTGTTTGATATTTGTTTCTTCATTCATTCTTGTATACCTATTAATTCCCTGTGTAATAACACACCAAATATGAACTAGGAAAGAGTTGAGAAGGCCAGAAAAAAGAGAAGATTGCAGAGTACATTATCTAAAAACAGAATAAAGCAAAATATAACAATTAAGACAATGAAATTAAATAGCAATTTTTCAAAATGTGACAAGAAAGAAGTTCCACGATTAAAATTGGAATATCTTGCACAGATTATTTAATCTTAGTTGAAAGCTAATAATGTCTCACAGTGAACCTGCTTGGACATATGTTGGTCAATCCATCAACACATGGGAACACTTTTAGATGTGGTTTTCAATAGACTAATTCAAACCTAAGATTATAAATAACAGTTACCTAGGATACCATGATTGGTGAAATTAAAACAGAACAGAAATGTGACCTGATTTAGGACTTACAGATCTTAACAAAGTAGGAAGAACTTACTTCTTTACAGGGCAGAAGAGAAGCATTCAGCCACGCTTGGCAGCCACTGTTTAAAGTATGCTTGGTCATCCATCTCTGCAGGAGACAAGGCACCTAGAGGACTAACAGTTATCTGCAATAAAAAGTGAGACCTTAATCATGGAACTACATCACTTCACTATGAAACACAGAATAATGGACACATACATATCCTTCTTGAAGGGAACGGTAGTCCGAGTCACCATCTTCCACTTGTGATCCGCTTATCTAAAAAGGGAAGGGTAATTTCTATTATTTCACTAAAGAGGGAGAAAAGGGAAAAAAAACTGTCATATCACACTACTATTACCGAGATTATGACCTGCTATTACTGTGCCCAAGCAAGTGGGATCCAAATAAAAAGATTTTCAGATTTCAGAGTTAGGCATTCACAATCCACTAAAGTACTGAGAATAGTTAATTGAATAAATAACACCAATCGAACATGCCTTCTCATCATAAACCATGACCGGAAATTTCACAAAATATCAAAAAGCATTAAGTAGATGTGCCACAGCCAAAAAGAGTCCAGGAGAGGCCAAAACAAATACTACAAATTAGTTAGAAACTTTTGGCCTGACTGAAAGACAATAAAATACCACACAAAAGGAAAATTCATAACTAATTGAAGCAGAGAAAAAGAATGAGTAATACTTCTCGCTTGAACAAAAGGCATTCCTGCTTTACACTTGAAGACTCTGATTCAGAATATGACAATGGATTTGTTTCCATAGTCATTGTTGATAACATTTTCCCTCCTTGAGCATCAGAAGACACTTGTCTCCAACCCATTTTCACAATACTCTTCCCCTGCTTGGTCTGCCGATAACCCTTTTCAAGGACCAAGAAACCACACAATCATCTTCCATTTTCAATCAACTCAAAACTAAAGGAAAGAAAGCAAGCAAGCATGTAATATTAACGACATATGACAATAATATGTATCAAGAAACACATGCAATATTAGGGATATATGAAAGTAAAATTCATCAAGAAACAACCGCTATTGACTATTGCAAACTAACATGTCCTAACCTTAATTTGGTGATGTCAGATAACTTGTCATAGCCACTCTAATCAATAGAAATGATGGGTGACAAAACAAACCCAAAATTTACCTTATGATTCACGATGTCTGTTGGAACGTCTACATTCAAAAAAGAGTTTTTAGGATAAGTTTTCTTCTTGATTTCAACCAATATGGCACAAATTATAGGCATGCAAGCCTCTGCTGCAAGTTTGAAATCATCAACATTACTCCTTCCTGCAACCCTGCAAGCCAGCAAGGGAGTAAGTAGAACATTTAAGAATGTCCAGTCAGAAAATCCAATATCAAATGGATAAATTTTTTAACAAGAAAAAAAAACTTACATCAAGCATAAAGTAATTAGTAATTCATTTTATGTTAAGGACATCCATGGATATAAAACCTTTGCCAATACGAATAAAGCATAGCTTTAAAGAAATGTATGTTGTCCATACCAGTCATAAGAAATAGAGACAGCAGGTATGTCATTAAAAAAAGCTTCACGAGCCCCTGCTACAGTCCCTGAATAAACGCTGCATTGATCCAGATGCGCAGTCATTGCAGGCATGATGTACATGGCTACCGGCTAAACATATCACAACCACATTGTTGACAGATGAATGTTAAATGAAAAATGTAAAGATTGACTTTTAGAAGATAGATAAATCTTCGTTTGTCTTCTTTCATATTGTTAGGAGGCATGCATCGGCGAACAAATTGGCACCACACCCACTGAACCACTTATGAGGTTGCTTAGACATGTGCATAAGTATAGTTGAATAACAGCTAAGTTCATATTTTCATATTACAGAATTTTAATATAGAAACACAAAATCACAGACTGACCTTCTAAATCTACATTGCAGCAGTTAACAGAGAAGAAACTACCATCCAGTTAGAATTCCCTATACCCCAAAAAACACATCACCTAAGGTTCCAGAAGTAAAATATAGATAATAATACTAACATGTGATAACCGCAGTTGCTACCCATATTAATGCCACTGATTACCTGCAAAGAAAGAATTGGGTTATGGAATTATGTATGCACCTAAATCATGAGCATGCGAAGATTTCTGGAGAAGCCCCTTGTTTCACACGTATTATGAATCAAAATGATAGCCAAGAGACAGCTGTTCTTATTGGAGAGAGAGAGAGAGAGCGCTGTTCTTCAAGAAAAATGAATGAATGTATGCAGAGCAAGTAGTGGCAAAACAAAAACATCCAAAGGCAGCATTAATTATTCATTCAAATATCTTGTTGAAAAACACTTATTGTAAACAGTAAGCAGATAGTTGAAAATTCAAAGAAATGGGTGAAAGAAAATAAATTTATACGCTACACATTGATATTCCAGCTACTAGAAGAATACGTACCAGAGCAGGCATTGAGGGGAATAGAGAAAAATGAATGAATGTACACAGTGCAAGTAGTGATAAAACAGAAACATCCAAAGGCAGCATTAAGTATTTGATCAAATATCTTGTGCTTTTGTGTGTCATTGTATAAACAGTCAGCAGATATTTGAAAAATCAACAAAATGGGTGAAAGAAAATAAATTTATACGCTACACATGGATATTCCAGCTACTAGAAGAATATGTACCAGATCAGGTATTGAGGGGAATAGAACTTTGGAAATTCCCAAAGATGTACAGTCGGCAGGAGTCCCTGCAATATATGGTATTGTTTAAAAAATTCCTAGAAATTAATTATATAATACAATAACAGTTAAGCTAAAACAATAGATGCCTAGAAGTAGCTCTAAAAGTGTCCCTCAAAAATTCAATCTAAAAGTATAATCCTCAGAAACTGTAAAGACTCTGAATCACATTGATATTACATGTTAAAGCATGCATTTTTTTTAATCTAAGAAAGTATGCTCATGAAAAATTTGAGAGTGAATCAGAAGAAAAAAAAAATTGTTGTGAAAATATTTAATTATAAAACTGAAAACTTGTAGGCATCTATCGCCCAACAAAATCATGCATTAAATCCATATTATTACTTCAAAATATTAGGTGTTACGACTGGGAAGTTCGAAGTACTATTAAAGTAATGCCCAACTGTCCAAGATAAACGCATAAGAACCTGTAATGGTATCATTGAAATCACAATACTAACCACAATTGAGGGATTAAATGAACCAAGTTGACCCAAAATAGCTACCATTCAGGTTTACTCAAATTTTTATTGAGACTTAAAAACTATATTTGACCATGAGTTTGACTGACAACTGGACTGAGCTCGAAAGAGTTTTAAACAAGCCAAACTCAAGGTGTGCTCAAGAAGCTAGGTTTTTCATACATAATTATATCATTTTTGTAATTGAATCAAGCTCAAATTGAACTTTGAATCTAATCAAACAAAAAAATTTGTTGAAGATTGGTTTGTCATATTTAAGAAACCTAATTAACATGAACTTTTAACAATCAATTTCAAACCTGAGTAGTTTGGTTTATGTTCAACCCTAATCACAATATAAAATTAAGAGCGTCATTCATGGGATTATCTATTATTTAGTTTCATGTAGGATTTCAATGAAGCGACCATCTTCAATAAGTATATGCACATGACATAATTGCCTCACTCATTATGAAAAAAAAAGGAGAAACTGAAATTTCGATACAAGCAAGAAATGGAAGTCTAATAGCTATTTTGGTAATTTTGTCCATGGATGTTACAAAATGGCCATACTGTGTAATCTTTTGCGTTTCATCCACTAATCATATTTAAAAATTAGAATATGCAACTAGGGAAAACCTTGAAACTGACCAGAAACTGCATATGCAATTGCTCCATTGATTTCCACAGGCTTAGCAGATACAGCATTCCGCCAGGTTATGCTATGACTAACTGCGGATTTTTCACTGAAAGTTATCAATGTAAATGTTAGAAATAACAGAAATTTCACAGATAAATATTAGCTTATACAAAATAGGATTGCATACTCATCAGATTTAAAAGTCACTAACGGCGCATTTAAATGATTGATTCACATGATCACAAAGATAAAATGCTAACATAAAATAATAAAGATTCAGAAATTATTCACTCCTTTCCCAAGTATTAGAGTTGATAATATACTTCACTTAATTAAAGCATTAAATCAAATATGGAAACTGTCAGTAACAAGCAAAAGATTCAAAGAAAAACCAGCAACATCAATAAATAAAAATAAATAAATAAAAGAACGGATACCAGCAAATGCTCGAGGAATATGAGAAAGTTTAAGGAGCGCTGACACTCACATAATTAGATAGCAATAAATACATGAAAATATACTGCTTGTGTGTACGCAAAAAGGGGTGAGCCTATCTTTGCAAAGAAAATCTTTGTAACTTTCGAATTGTACTTTGAAACGAGTAATTAGAGCTCAATCGCGACATCTACTAAATAAAATCATACAAAAGGCACTTCGCCGCAAGATTTCATACGGCATTAAGCTCAATTCAATAATATTCAGACTGCATAGTTGGATTTTTCAAAATGCCGCGAAGCATGTAATCAGGATTATTAATAATCAAACCATCAGCTTTCACGAAACAAATAGAGAAAATAGCGAAAAAAATATGGCACTTCAAGACTCTCCATACAGTATGAGAGAAGGGTTGGAGCTGAAAAAAAATCAGAAATCACAAAAGCTCCACATTTTGTCGGTACACATAACCGATCCCCCAAACAAGCAAACCAGAGATAGAAATAAGGATAGATATATTCTACGTCGGGCCGAGTTGATCACACCACGCAGTAAACAAGGAGTGAAGATATAGTAGAACAAACAAATATACTTCGTTAAACCGCGCGCCTCGCAGGATTTCACCTTTCGTATACGGACACATACGGTAACATCCATACAGAAAACACTAAAACTGTACAAAAAATGATGCGTATCTAGCCATATTACATACGAGTCAGGAGCGCAAACTAAGACATGGAACCGATTGGCGGAGACGAGGACGCTAACGAGAGCTCGGAGGCCGGGGGCGTCGATCCCGTCGTCATTCGTAATCATCACCGTGGGACGATCGCCGCCACCGGACATCGTGCAATTACTCTCCATTTTCTGTGATTCTTATTTTTGTCGGACAAATGCTCCTGTTGCGGACTGTGCGAATAATAAATAAACCCAACAACCAGCCAACTACGACAGCGTTTTGGTTGGCGGAACAAGGGAATAGCGGGAATATATGCTGGCGATTAGATCGACACTTTGTTTTGAAAAATTACAAAATTAGAGAAAAAATGAAAAAAATTATTTGAAAGAAATAAGATAGGAAAATAAGAGTTCTTTTTTGAATGAATAATATTCATAAGATAATATAATAATTATAATAATATGACAGATAGTGCTATATAGAGAGTGAAAAAAATGTGACAGATGGTTGTGAGAGTAATTAATAATTGTATTGGATTTAGTGATAAATTAATTTTTTCTAATTATTATTATTTATTTTATTGATTAATATTATATTTTTAGTATTATTGCTGTTGTTATTGTTTTAATTGATGTTATTGCTATCATTATTGTTGGTGTTATCATTGTAATTATTTCTATTTTTATTATTAATATTAATAATAAAATTCATTTCATTATTATTATTATTAATTTTGTGGTAACAGTACTATATTGTTATTATTATTGTAGTTGTAGTTATAATCATTGTTATCGTTAAAGTATCTTTAGTTTATCTATTTTGTCCTCTTCTCTCTTATTTTTTTTTTAATTTTTTCTATTTCTTTTAATATAAATTCGTTTTCCTCCTCTATTTTAAGCTGCCCTGTATTTCATTTTCTTTCTTTTATAAAATTTATAAATGTAAGATAATTTATAAAAAAAAATTATTTTCATACTTAAAATCCAAAAACATAAAATCCATTTATTTTCAAATATAATTGTTAAATATGCAATTTATTATTATTGTTATTGTAATCATTATTATTACTAATAACAGTGTCATTATTGTTCTTATAGTTATTAATTTCATTTAATACTACTCAACTATGTTAATAATATTATTTTAAAACAGTATATTTTTTATATTTAAAATATATATTGAATAAGCACAAAAAAAGATGTCATATTAAGTGTCATTCTATTGATCAAAATAAATTAGTTAAATTTTTTGTTCACATATTAACGGATTAAATTTGAATAACTTGTAAAAATTACAAATTAGTTTAAAGACATAAAAATTAACACATGAATATAAGTGGATCCGAATTGGATTGACGTTTTGCATGTAATATCCATGCCAACCCACAATCCAATCTGGATTGCTACCCAATTGGTAAGAGAGTTGTAGAATTGATAATTGAAATGAATCCAATACTTACTATTGAATTATCACTATCAGGATTAATATCTGATAATCATACAAGGTAAGACTGTTTTGAAATTAGAAATTAGAATAACTCTTATAATTAATGTTTTGATTACTTGTATCTGAAAATTTGATATTTGCCGAATCCCTGACGTGGTGGAAGAGTTTAGGCAAAATCCAAATATGATTTCTATAAAGTTCATTTAAAATACACGAGTCACACTAATTTTGTGTATTTAAATGTAAAATTACTAAATTAACTTTATTTTTTAAGGAAAAAATTCATTTTTTCTCTTCCATTTACTGTATTTTGTTATTATTTTTTCATTTCCCTTTTACCTTACGCTTGGCTTATCAAACTACCATTAATTTATTTTTAATTTTTTTTACTTTTTACCATCTTTTAATATTCTCTTTCTATCTTCCTTTAAAAAAAATTTTTTTTTTTCATCTAGGTCTTTTGTACTATTAAATTATACTTAATGACTTTACACTAACCAATTTTTTTCTCCTTTTTCTATTATTGATTTTTCTTTGATAATTTATTTTTCTTTCACTTCCTTTTTTCTTTTACTTTCTAATCCATTTAATTTTGAATTATTTTATTTTATTATTTAAAATATAATAATATATTAATATAAATTTATAAATAATCGATACACACAAAGTTTATTTTCAATTATCAATTTTGTTTTAACTTTATTTTAAGTTAAGATTAAAATTAAAAATTTCTCATATTTCAAACCAATAAATCAAATATCAACTAGAGTAATCCATAATGAGACGCGTTTTATGCATTGAACCAAATAAATGCATTAATATAATGAGTTATTTCCTTGCAAACTTTAGGAGAATGATTCCAAACTCATATCCGATTTTATGGTGCAAACCAATGCCAACTTTGAGAGTTCAGTAGTTAATGCTTAAGGCCTCTAACGGGTAATAAAGGCGAAAGTGATAGAATACGGTGATTCTTGGTAAAGCTGCTGCATATTAAAGAGACCAAATTGTTAGAAGTGGTGTCGATGGATTTCCCTGCTTGAGAGGTCATGCCTAAAGAAGAAGAGATCACAATATGATAAGGAAAAACAGAATTTTCATGACTGCCTTGGATAATCAAATTTAACTCACCCATAAGAGAAAGAAAGAGAGAGAAAGAGTTGGACAAAACAGAGCTCATGTTTAAAGAAGAAGAGATCACAATATGAGAAGGGGAAATAGAATTTTCATGACTGTCTAGGAGAATCAAATTTAATTCACCCATGAGAGAGAGAGAGAGAGAGAGGTGACCGATGCTTTGGTCTTCTAGACTTAGCTCATAAGAGTCAGGTGACTGATGCTTTGGTCTTTTAGACTTAGCTCATATGAGTTCATGTAAGTAGGGGTGGAGTTGTCGATCTCGAACTCGAACTCGAGTTCGAGTAAAATTGTGCAACTTGAGCTCGAACTGCTAGGCTTGGAGCTCGAACTTATCGAGTCGAGCCCGAGTCGAGTTTGAGTCCGAGTTCAAGTTAAATGCTAGATTATGTTTGAAAAAAATTAATAAAAAAAAAAACAATCGAGCTCGACTTGATGAGTATATTGAGTCGAGCTTTGACCGAGTTGCTCGACCGAGTCGAGTCGAGCAATTCGATTGAGTCACACCCCTACATGTAAGGTGACATGTGCACACCTACTAATTTTATACAATTTTCAAGAGATAAGCATTTAAAAACATACATTAAAATTTAAAAACAAACATAATCATAATTGTTGGTTATTAATTCCATCGACACAAAATATTGGTTCAAATTTGAAAGACTTGCAAATTAAATTTGCATCTATCAACATCTATCTTTCCCCCAAACAAAATAAATATTTTTGTATCTTTTCTCTTTTTCACCTTTAAACTCTTTTTTAAATTTTCGCACCAAATTTTCTATTAATAAAATTTATAAAATTACACAAAAATTCAGATGGCAATGTGTAACGGAAAAACTGTTTAGCTAACATGTTATAGAAACGCACATAATTTGGTTGGCCGACAAAATACTTTTTCCCATAAAATTTACTTCAAGTTTGGTGTATAAAAAAGTCATGTATTACAAAGGTGGTTCATAGGTGCTATAACAATTCAGGGCAATATATTTATATGGCAAATCTCATTGGCTATGTTTGGGGGAGTGGTTTTTGTTGGATGTGATATTTGGTAAGTTGTATTAGAATTTTCGAAGTAAGATTTGAATAGGAAAAATAGTATAATTTATTTGAATATATATAATCTTTTATGATGATTGTTTGATGTGATAATTTATAGAGATAATGATTATATTTCTAAATTATAAATAAAAATAAATGTGAGTATAATTATAATATATATAAATATTAATTTAATTGTGAATAAGTATAATAATTGAAAAGTTAATTATACACATGTAAGAAGAAAAATTTTAAATTTAAATTTATATAAAAATATCTTTTAAGTGGTATGTTTAGTTGAGTGAAATTTGAGATGATATTTTAGTATTGAAAATAAGGTTCCAAACATAACCATTATAACTCTCACCCCTCGATGTCATAAACTTTTGATAAAGACAAAAAATTTGATGTAGTTTGGTGCACCTAAATTTTGGCCACCACTTAAGCTTTTGTGGCATCTCTAGACGGACGACGAAGGCTCTGTCTTCATCGTACATTCTCATCTGACACAAATGACTCGTGTCCCATTTCGACTTGATGCAATTTCACACGTCACCAATTTGAGTTTAGATTATATGAGATGTAATTAAATTTAAATATTATACTAAGTAAGAGTGACACATTACATCTGTGTATTATATGCAAATTTATGATTAATATAATAAAATACGATAATCAATGATTTTGATAATAGAATAAAAATATGTAAAATTTAATAATTACATTAAAAACTTTGTATTTGAAGAGAAAATAAATCTAAACAAATAAATTGAATTAAATATATAAAACAGGAAGAAAATCAAGATAAAGAAGGAAGGGACATTTTAGTCAATTAATATTTGTTAACAAAATGGCGGCCGTGTTTGTTTTTAAAATTTGTAGTTCAAAAATGTACATTTAATTATTACACTTTTTAAATTTTATATCTTTTTCTTACTTATTTCTACGTACTTTTTGAGACTAAAACACCTAAAAAACACACCTCAAAATTTAAAAATAAATATAGCCGTCACCTGCCTTTTAATTTAGAGTTATAGTATAGATAAATAGATAATTTAATCAACGGATAATAGTGTAATTTAATCAAGGAGTAATAGTGCAAATTCATATTATTTAATTAAAATTGTAAATTTACATATTACAAAGTCTTAAAATTATTAGTTATGTTTGGAATCCAATTTTCAATTTTAAAGCATCATCTCAAACTTTATATTACTAAATATACAATTCAACAATAATTTTATCTAAATTCAAATATAAATTTTTCTCACACACATATATATATATAACAAATTAATTATTTTTTAATAATTTTACTTATTCACAATCAAATCAATAACTATACATACAACATATATACTCACGTTTATTATTATACATATATCCTAAAATATAATCATAATATTTATAAATTATCACATTATTCAATCATTATTATATTATATATATATTTAAATAAATTATATTATTTATCTCGTTAAAACTTATATTTCAAATATAATATTTATTCCAAATTAATTTTTATAAAATAACATGTTCAATAAAAACACAGTGTAGCCATATGGGTTGTAATATGCAGCGTTACAATCTTAATTGTGCACAGTACAAAGCCAAAGTAGATCTATCGTATCCATCTTCTACAAGCGTAGGTTATGTTCTAATTTTCAAATCAAAATTATTATTTCATACTACTAAACATACAATTTAATAAAATATTTATTTAAATTTAAATTTAAATTTATCTTATATATAATTATTATATTACTAATAATAAAATCAATACCTATATATATTATACATATACTCATATCTTTTTTACTTATACCTTAAAATATAATTATTATCTTTATATATTAACATATTATATAATTATAATTATATATTTTATATATATTTAAAAAAATTATATTATTTATTTTATATAAACATTACAGCGCAGCATATTATTCATTTCGATACCAAACATCGCAACAGAGACTGCCTTACAAGCCAAATCTACAGTCAAAGCTATGCCTAATTAATTATATTATTATACGCAACAGTTGCCAAGCGGTATTAATGAACGTTGAAAGATTAGCGATAACTAAAGGTCACGTAGGGGGTTAGCATAGAATTATTAATTAGGGAAGTAGCGATGATGACACATGGTACGTGAAAGTACCGAGCTCACATCATTGTCCAATCTCGTCAAAGGAAATTAATTTAGTCTACTGGCGGATTGATCAATTTGTGGTTGGAAACCCTCTAACTTGACGTGACAGAATTGCTGGTGTGGTAGGTGAACCCATTAAATATTTATTAAATTTTGATTTTGGATGTACCACATTTGCACTATGAATGACGAAGCATATTTTGGCCTTTTTACCTACAAAATATTTAAAAAAGATCAAATTATAAATTACTTACACTAAATAGTGAGTGGTATCCAAATGGGTTTGGTATTGCCGTTTTTTTGTTTTTTTCACTTTTATTTATCATATGCCTTTTTTCATTATTATCATTATTCGTAAAAATAAGTAGGGTTAATTAAACCGGTTCCTACGTGCGTTTCCATACATGAGGAGAAAAAACAAAAGAGAAAGCTGTTCACACACAAATCTGAGTTAAAAGAAAATTTTCTGATAATACTTGTCAATTACTATTATTTCTTGTACTTGCAGTTATTATTATCATTATTATAGCATGACTTTTCAAACAAGCTATTAATAGCTTGTACAAGTGTTTATCTGTCAATTCTGTGGAAGTTTCTTTACCAAACACTTGAATACAAGCTCCATAATATTATTAAGAAAAATAGGATTGTTTGGAAGCACATTTTTATTAGGTGAAAAATTGATGCAAAAAATTAGAAATACTATGAAAATATGACATGGAGCAATATATGATAGTTTTAATTAAGTGATGCAACATCGTATATTGTAGAAAATAGTTACTGATTAAAGTATCAATTATAAATGCAGAAAGTAAAGAGTTTGAATACATGAACTTGTTAACATAGTAGGAGAACTTCTCCGGTGTCCATGAGGCACCAACTTATGAAATATTTTAATTATGTCAAATAACTATATAGTATAACAAGAATTTTGTGTAACACTCCAACTAAATAAACACATTTGATTTCAATTTTTTGAGCACTTGTACCAACTAGACATCCTTGAGGGCATTTCTAACCAATCCCAACTAGCCCAACTAGTCCAACTAAGATGGGAGTGGACCATGTCACACCCAAACCCCACTTAGTTCATTCATTTACTCATTTTTGACATAAAGTGAGGCAAACTCTTGCACTCAAGCACTCGATTGAAAGGTCAACTCAATTTTTGAGCAACCTCCGACTTTACATCTTTTGTTGATTAGCATATGCCACAAGTTTTGAAGGCGAGATCAATACAAATCTTCACCCAAATTTAAATGCCTTATTATCTCACCAAAACTCTACGACAATTGTTCCAATATTAGTATAACTTTTTCATATTGGGTGAGATTTTTTCCAAACACTTCCAATAAATTAGTAATAGATAGTATTTTGAGGATAATAAGTTTTGAAAATTAAATTTTTTCGAAAAGAAAATGATTCAAAATTAATAAACAACAGTATCTTTGACTGTTAAATTGCTTGTTATATGACGAAAAACAATAAGCATACAGGTTGTGTTTGGAACAGCTACAAAACATCTTCTTAAACTAATACACTACCATATATACTATTCAATAATATTTTTATCCAAATTTAAATTCAAATTTTCTCTCTTATATATATAATTAACTAATTATTTTTCAACTCTTATATATATTTACAATCAAATTAATACCTATATATATCATGTATATACTCACATTTATATTTATTTATACTTTAAAACATAATTATTAGATATATAAACTATTATATTATCTAATTATTATTGTATATTATATATATATGTACTATATATTAAGTTAATAAGGATTAGTGATTGCATGATTTAAAATTATACGATTACCCTCATTTTTATTTTTTTTATTCTATCATTTTTTTTATCTCTTTATCTCAGTAACCATTTTTATTTATATTTTCTCTCAAATTTATTATCATTCAAATTCTTTCAATGTTTCTTTATTTTTTTATAGTAAATATTTTTTTTTCTTACTTTTGGTTTTTAAGCAAGTTTATTTACAGTACTTAAAATGCAATAATTTTACAATTTATAAACAAATTTGCGCACACATAGTGTGAAGGGCCACTTACCCAGCAAGTCCTCTTGATACAATATTGGCCCTATTATAGTCCTATGCCGAACGAGACATTACTTGTTGTTCATCGGTTTAAGATTTTGTACATATTTGTAATAATTTTCTATTTATTTTTTGTTGTGTTTAATCAAATTTTTAATGTTTACTATTGTCACTTGGCCTTATTTTGCCAAGCCTATTATCGGGGGTGAGGTGTTCAGTGAAGCCACATGTGATTGCCATGTACTTGTGATTGTTAAAGTTCCTTCTACTCTAGCTGTCGGCTCCTTGTAATTGAGCTTTTGAATGAATACATGTGAGCTTCTTATGCAATTCATGTTCATAATTGGTGCCTTCTTTAATTCACTGTCAGGACTCTACCTGCCTCTTTGTAATTAAGTTATTGAATAAATGCAAGTAAGCTTTTTTATACAATTCGTGTTCATACTTGCTATTTTCTTTAATTCACTGTCAGGAATGTACCTCTAAAGCATTCAAAGGAACGTAAGTGTGACGGACAGTCAAAGTTGCGTGTAAGTTCAGGTAGATGTAGTCGGCCGCGGAGCGACTACTAACCGCATGGTATTTCTTTGTTCCTATCTTTGAAAGGAGCCTCGTGATGTTAGTATTAGAGCCAACCTTGGCTCTAACTCAGGCCAAGGTGAAGGATCATAGATACAACAGCATCAGCAAATGTGCCGGGGGTTAATGAGGTGGAAACCCTGCTGTGTAAGAATCTCATTACCAAATAGCGATTAGAAGCCTTGGAGGAGTAGGGTTTCCGGATGGATTATGTGATGATGACTTTAGAGGAGAAGGTCGAGAATCTAGATATCGAAGTTGTGGACCTCCAAGCTTAATTAGCTGAGAATCGAGAATTATGCCAAGAATTAGTTAAAAATCATTGAATTGATACTATTCAAGAGCTTCCAAGAGAGATGGAATAGAACTCCATCTAGATTGGACTTCTCCAGTGAGCGTCAAGCGGTTAACAATGCCCTAGTGATTGTGCAGGACCTTAGGTCGAGAATTCGAGTCCCTAAACCACAGTTATATAGAAGTGCCCGAGACATTAAAGAGGTAGAGAATTCCTCTTTGATATGGAACAGTACTTCCTGGTGGCAAACATTATTGACGAGGTTAGAAATGTCATCACTGCCACCATGTACTTAAATAGAAATGCCAAATTATGATGCCGCACCAAGTATGTAGACATTTAGGTCAATCGAGTGCGCCTGGACATGTGGGGCCATTTGAGATTAGTTCTTCTTAAAGAATGTGGAGTATAATGCTTGAAAGGCATTGCAAGAATTAAGGCAGATTGAGAGTATTTGAGATTATGTGAAAACGTTCGTAGTATTGATGTTGGACATTTGGGACATGTCTAAGAAGGATGAGCTCTTTACCTTTTTAGAAGGATTGAAGCCCATAGTGTGAGTAGAGTTGCAGCGCCAGTAAGTAGTAGATTTGAGCTCGGGTATGGTTGCGGCCAAGCGACTTGTGGACTTTCAAGATGAACTTTGAAGGGAACGTCTGGCAATGGGTGCACCCCAATAGAAAGGATATGGTGGAAGGCCATTTAAGAATAATTCAAACAAATGTAGGGGAGATCGATAGTCCCAAACATTATTTAACTCCCAAAGTAGCTCGAATAATAGGTTGGTAGAAAGTAAGTAGGGAAAAACACCTAGAAAAGCGAACTACTTTTATGTGATGGGCCACACATGCTTCAGGATTGTCCGAAGAAAAAATTGGTGAATGCTTTATTGAGCTTCAACGATGCAGGCCCATTAAAACGAGCAACAAAATCAGTACCCAAATATGATGATGGTGAATCAGTCAAAAAGGGAAATAATCTTGATGCTATCTTCCATCTATGCGAAACCATTTCATGCCAAGTTGTGGCCAAACAGAAATGAAAGTCAGTAGTTGGGCAGATCGTTCCAACATTAATAGATGACTCTTCAAGTGAGGAGAACTCTAGAGGCCAGAAAAAGAAAGGATTAATATACGTTGACTTAAAGATGAATGGCAAGTCCCTTTGAGCCATGATCGACACAGGTGTTATGCACAATTACTTGGTGGCTACTGAAGTTCAGAGATTTGGGTTGATGTTGGAGAAAACAGTTGGAAAAGTTAAAACTATCAGTTCGACAACTCAACCTATTGTTGATGTTGCTAAAGGAGTTAGAATTAAGGTTGATCTATTTGATGGAAAGATTAACCTTTCTATTATTCAGATGGGTGATTTCAAGCTCATCTTGGGGCTTGAATTCTTGAGAAAGGCAAGAGCTATGGTCTTACTATGTGGGAAGAGTTAATAATGGTGGGAAACAAATTCTGCATTGTTCCCATAGTTTCTAGTTGATATGATGGGAAGAGCTTGTCGACTATTTAATTTGAGAAGGGTTGTAAGCACAATGAGTTATCCTACTTATGTACCCTTCTATTTGAGGAGATAAAGAAGTTAAGACCAACTCCTGACATAGTAAAAAGTCTTCTTAGGGAATTTGAGAATGTGATTGATGAACGTCATAAACTGCCGCCAAAGAGACCTATGGATCATGAGATTGAACTTTCGCTAAGCACTAAGCAATCTACCCGCGCACTTTGTTGCATGATGCAGCATGAACTTGTGCAACTTAGGAAGCAACTGAGAAAATATTGGAAAGTGGTATCATTTAGCCCGCAAAGTCACCATATGGTCCCTATCTTGTTCCAAATGCAATCTGATGGATCATTGAGGATGTGCTGTGACTATCAAACTTTGAACAAGATTGCTGTGAAGAACAAATATCAGATATCATTGATTGCTGATTGTTTTGATAGGGTGAGTCAATCAAAATACTTCTCTAAAATTGATTTGAGGTCGAGATAGTGGCAGGTTCGAATCAAAGAGGGGGCAAAGACTACTGTGATGACTAAATGTGATGCTTATGGGTTCTTAATTATGCCGTTTAGCTTAACAAATGCACCAGCAACATTCTACTCCTTGATGAATCAAGACTCCATAGGTTTCTCAATGAATTTGTGGTGGTAGTGAGACCCTAGAAGAACATTTAGAACACTTAAGAAATGTTCTCACTCGTCTCTGAGAGTATGAGTTGTATGCAAAGCCTTCAAAATGCCCATTCGCACAGTAGACCATCCACGTTTTGGATTATATTATTAAGCGTAGAGGAATTTGGATGGACCCAAAAAATGTGTAGACTACTGAAAAGTGGTAGCCTCTTAAGGATGTTTATGATATATGGTCATTCTTTGATTGATCAATTATTATCAGAGATTTGTGAAAAGATACTCTGAGATAGCTGAACCACTTAAAAATCTTACAAAGAAAACAGAGGAATGAAAGTGGTCCACGGATTGACAGGTCACCTTTGAAAGATTGAAGATTACCATGACCATGAGCCCTGTGTTAGCTCTCCCAAACTTACAAAAGCCATTTGAAGTGGGGACTGATGCCTCAGATTTTGCAATTGAGGGAGTGCTAACCTAAGATAGGCATTCCATTACCTTTGAGAGCAAGAAATTAAAAAAGGCACCGAGAAACTACCTAATATATGACAGAGTTACTAGCTGTAGTCCACTATCTTAGACTATGACAATATTATTTACTAGGTGCTCCATTCGTGGTTAAGACGGATAATAGTGCGATGAGTCAATTCATAACCCAATCAAAGCTTATATGGAACCAAGCTTGATGGTAAGAGCTGCTAGTAGAGTTTAACTTTACGTTAGAGTTTCGAGCGGGTTCTAGCAACAAAACAGCAAATATCGTTAGTCAGAAGATAGATTTGGCAAAGGTAAGGATGGTTGCGGTGCTCTCTTCAAGCAAAGTGACCACCTACGTGAAAGATAAAATACGGGAGTTGCTGATGCGAGATCCAACTGCGGAGTGTTTGATAAATTGGTGCAGTAAGGGAAATCTGGACAATTCTGACTTCAGAAGGATTACTATAAACTAAGGATAAATATTTATATGTTCCCAAGCTAGTTGGCAAGATGAGTATAAAAGATACATACAGACATCTTGAGGGGAAGTATCAAATGTCACTCCATATTGATCAAGCTAATATAGAAGCCTAATCATCCTCTATGTCCAGCTGGAAGGTGACAACAGGGTTGAAGTATTCCTAATTGTATTAGGTAGTTAATTATTAAGTTGGTTAGAATAAGATGGTGAATCCACAAAGCACCACAATTTGCCCTAAATATATTTGTTTTTAAATTATTTATAGAAAAATACATAATTAATTCTTATATTTTAAAAATTTTATCACGCCTTCTCTGTCTATTTTTCACAATTTTTTATATAAAAATACAGACTAAATTTTAAAAATAAATAAAGCTACATCCCACTGGTGCCGCAGCCTTACGCCACATGCACAAAAGATAACTTCATTAATGCTGCGTTGGTCCCCTCCTAGCGAGCAGTTTCGGCTCTGCCCGTCTTGAAATTTTTATATACAAAGCACATATTTAGAGGTTACCACCACGCGCATTACACGTCTGTATCAGCGTTTGTTTTCGTGAGTGGCTTTGTTTTGGAGCTCGTGACGGGATAGAAAGCGGAACGTCCGAAAAAAAAGATGGAAATAACCCAACAATGGGGAGAGGCGTTTCTGTCAGGTTACGTGGTCGTGGAGAGGAGTGGTAGCGTTGTCTTGTGAGTTGTTGGGGGCTAGAAAATGAAAAGCCTTTGTCCTTTCTGATGGGTTCTCCTACTCCTCTTCTTTCTGGAAAATCATGAGATCTTTTGATGCCGTTCTAGCATAGAGGAAGATTTCTTGAATTTGGGGTTCGTCATTTCTTTCTTTGTCTGTCCAGGAAGAGCGATTGCAGGGAAATTAAACGGAGGTACAAGGAATGAATGGTGTGGTTGGTTTTGATTCAGATGATTCTGAGTTTGTGGAAGTTGATCCCAGTGGAAGATATGGAAGGGTGTGTCTTTAGTTTTATTTATCAATGCTTTCAAGTTTGTCTCCCAATAGTTTTATTTTTCTGCAGAGCATCAAGTTTGTATTTATGGATCTGGTTTTCACTTTCCTTTCTGTCGGATTTTCATTTTTTCTGGTTGCAGTATAATGAGATTCTGGGAAAAGGGTCATCAAAGACAGTGTATGTATTCGGTATCCTACATCATCCTTCTGAAAAAATGATCTTTTTTAGTTACTTAATCAATGTGATGGGAACTTGATGTTTAGACAGTTTGGCCACTAATTAGTCATTTTCTTTCTTGTTTTCTGTTTTTCGATTTCTGGGGTTGTTTTCGTTTTCTTCTTGTTCTTCTTCTCTGTATCAGTTACAGATCTTTTGATGAGTATGAAGGGATTGAAGTAGCCTGGAACCAGGTGAAGCTTTATGACTTTTTGCAGTGTCCTGAGGATCTTGAGAGGCTGTACTGTGAAATTCATCTGCTCAAAACTTTGAAACACAGAAATATTATGAAGTTCTATACTTCTTGGGTTGATGCTGCTAACAGAAACATCAATTTTGTCACTGAGATGTTCACTTCTGGTACTCTCAGACAGTAAGTGCTCATCATTAGTATTCTTAGTCTTAGATTCTTTGTAGTGTTCCTCTGCTCATCTTGCAATTGGTTGCTTTGTTTTGTGCTTTCTGTTGATCTGAAAAAGGTATAGGCTGAAACATAAGAGGGTAAACATCAGAGCAATCAAACATTGGTGCCGGCAGATTCTGCAAGGTCTTCTTTATCTCCACAGCCATGATCCTCCTATCATTCATAGAGACCTCAAGTGTGACAACATTTTTATCAATGGCAACCAAAGTGAAGTCAAGATTGGTGACCTTGGCCTTGCTGCAATCCTTAGGAAATCCCATGCTGCTCATTGTGTAGGTAAATTTTATCTTCTCAAAGCTTTTGGAAATCTTGTATAATTGTATCAAAGTCAAGTATCTGCCTGGTTGAGAATTTGTACTTGATAAATAATTGATTAGGAAGAACTTGTGCTTTTGTCCCCCGTTTCTATTGTATTTGGTACTTAAATTCCTGAACATTATCAGGAACGCCTGAGTTCATGGCTCCAGAGGTGTATGAAGAGGAATACAATGAATTAGTAGATATTTACTCATTTGGCATGTGCATTCTGGAAATGGTGACCTTTGAGTATCCGTATAGCGAATGCAACCATCCTGCCCAAATTTATAAGAAAGTAGTCTCTGTAAGAACTCAAGCTTAAATCCCTGTTGCAAATTTCGGAACTTATCCTGGTTGGATCATGTAATGTAGGTGTTTTTATCTTGTTTTAGGGAAAGAAACCTGATGCTCTGTACAAAGTTAACGATCCTGAGGTGCGCCAATTTGTTGAGAAATGTTTAGCATCTGTGTCTGACAGGCTGTCTGCTTGGGAGCTTCTCAGTGATCCCTTTCTTCAGATTGATGATTATGTTCATGATTTGAGGCCGTTAAATTATCAGCGTGACTATGATGAAATGGGTCCAATTTTAGCCCGTCTCCGAAGTGCTCACCATAGCACTGGCAGTTCTTTAGTCAATGGTTGCACCAATTTTCTTGGTTATGAACAAGAAAATGACTTTGACGGCCACTCTGTTGGTTATGAAGCGAATGAAATTGATTTATTCACAAATCAAGAGGACGACCACTTGCAAAATGTTGACATTACAATCAAAGGGAAGAGGAGGGAAGACGATAACATTTTTCTGAGACTCAGAATTGCGGACAAGGAAGGTAGAGTTACTCGCATTTTATTCATAATGTCAACATATGATTTGTTTTCTCATTTTGTTGATGGTGAAATGAACAGTTCCAAATGCTCTCTGCAGGTCGTGTCCGCAACATTTACTTTCCTTTTGATATAGAAACTGACACAGCTCTGAGTGTTGCAACTGAAATGGTTGCTGAACTGGACATCACAGACCAAGATGTGACCAAGATTGCAGAGATGATCGATGGTGAAATTGCCTCCTTGGTACCGGATTGGAAATGTGGGGTTGCCATAGAAGAAAGTTCTGCTAACAGAAATGGCAGTTGCTGTCAGATTTGTGCCTCCGATGGTTCTCTTGCCGATTATTTATCTTCCCACGGGTCAGGTAAGAACTTGCAAGTTCTTCCATGTTCCAAGCACGGATGTGGAGCTATACATGGTCGTTTTGAAGAGATCACCTACCGGTTTGAGGAGTCTGAGCAATGCGTTACTGAAGGTGCTCCTGTGGCCGGTTCAAGCCAGTCTGAAGGTGTACAGTTTACTGATATATGGGCACAGCATGACGGCCCTGAAGTGAGTTCCCAGCCTGAGGGTGGCAACCATTCCATCAGTGAACATGAAAACTTAGAACAGTCAGAAGAGAGAATTGTAAGAATTGATGGGGATACTGCATGTAATGTTAGGATCTCCCCTGCTAGAGACGCTTCAACTCTCGCAGAGAATTATGAGAATGAGATAAGGCAGGAGATAAGGTGGCTCAAGGCCAAGTATCAAACGCAGTTGAGGGAGGTGAGAGGTCAAGAACTGGGGGTAGCATTGAAATCTTCCAATCCATATTCTGACAGCAAAGAATGCAAGAAAGATAATTCATCATCCATGTCAATCTCTCCAGAAGAAGGGAAGGATGAAGTATGCCCTAACACTTCCACCGTTGGGAAGCATTTTACTACGGTTCCCCACGTGAATTCCAAGAAGAATGGTACTAATGAAAGAATTCATAGTCATGAGTCCTTGCATAATTCTTTAAGTCGACTGGGCCTGGGCAGCACACCAGAGGATTTCTATCCCAGTCGCTTGCTACCAGAGTCACTTCACCGGGCTACTTCTCTACCTGTCGATGTAACAGATGTGTAAAACTCATGGTATTTGTACTAATGTATGATTCTCAATATCAGAGGCTCAGAGAGTTGCCTGTTATCTGCTCATCCACTCTTTTGCTGCTTGTAGATTCTCAACTAATGAGTGGATGTACATTATTAACTGATCTGTAACAAATATGGCCACAAGGCTCATGCAATTGACCTTCTCACAGAATAAGGGGTGGGCGTAGGGTTGGCAGGATCTCCTTTTTCTTGAAGCATATCTTTGAAAGGTATGCTATTATGCCAAACATTAGTTCATCAAATTAAATTCCCACCTCTACGAGAACTTGTGGTGCTGCTTCGTCAAGCAAAAGGTTAATTAGTTAGTAAATGGTCCAATCCACTCTCTTTCTAGTGGCCTATTGAGAGATCCCAATGCCTGCCTAATATTCCAGATGCCCTAAGATTACTTGTCCACATTTGATGTTAGATTTTGGAGTCCTCCATGGAGGCCACACTTGAATGTGCTTATCCTATGTTTGGTGTGAAATTTTATTATTATTATTTCGTTGTTTTGTAGCACATAAGAGGAAACAAGAAGACTAGATGGAGACTTGTTGCTTGAGTCTTTTTACCCATAATCCCCAACTGCCAACCCCATCAATAATGTGACGTTGCCCTTTTCTTTTCTACAACTTGCAGTTCATATTCATGTTTGCATGCTCACAAGTTATCAGTTATCTGTCATCAATCGATTATTAAATCATGTAAAAGCAACATAAAGAAAGGAAAATTTCAATCTTCTAGTTAGATGGAAACTATTGGTGACAAATGGATGGATTGAGTTGGACTTGGGTTGATTCTTTAACAATTGAGTTTGATTTAAGTTGGCTTCAAAAGGACTTTCAATGCCCTAGTATGATATGGGTTCTATCTAGTTTGGGTCAATTTGGGTAGAGCCATTCATGGAGTTAGAAAAAATAATTGTTTTTACTTAATTGGTTGATTTAAAGTTAGGCTTGGTCCTATATATATAGTTTTTGTCAAAGTTATTTTTAAAACATAATTTGAAATTTATATTTCTTGATAAATGTATCTTTTATCTATAGAAATCCAAACTCGTCAACAACAAAATCAACTATCATGAGGTTCTTTCATTACCTTTGGAAGAGGGGTTTTTGTTAAATGATAATGTTTGGTGTGAGATATGTTAGCATGGCTAGTATGTTTGGTTGTATAATTTTAATGTTTTGAAAATTTTAATTTATTTAAATATATGTATAAAATATATAAAAATAATTTGATCATTATGTGATAGTATACAGGAATAATGTGTAGTTCATAGAGTAGAAATATTTATAAATGTAAGTGTATTTGTATGCATATAGGCATTAGTGTGATTGTAAATAGATATAATGATTGAAAAAAATTTATTAGTTATATATGTAAGAAAGAAAAATTTTGAATTTAAATTTAAATTTGAATGAAATTTTATTGATTAGTATATTTGGTTGGGTAAGGTTTGAAGAGAAATTGGGAAGATGAAAATTGTGTTAGAAACATAGACTTACAATCACACACACACACACACACACACATATATATATATATATATATATTTTCCAAATGAGGTTTTTAAAATAATGATATTATAAAAAAAATGGTTTTATTGGGTGGACCCAATGTGAGCCAACTTCTAAATCTATTTAAAATATTGTATAAACTGTAATCTCTTATAAGATTTTTTAAACTCATAAGAAGTAAGATCTTATTTTAAAATTAGTTTTTAAAAGTTTTTCAGTAAAATAAGATGATGAACTTTATAAGATGTTAGTAATGATAATTTTATAATAATTTCGTCAAAATCGAAGGAGTTAGTTAAGATTTTAAGTTTATAAATTATCAAAATCTTATTTTTATCTTATAAACTCATTTTTTAAAATATTATGTCAACCATTTTACACTATATTACGAACTCTCAAATATTTTATAAAATATTTTAAAGAGATTATAGACTTACGAAACACCCTATTAAAACTAAAACCAACCCAAAATTTCAAGATCACAAACTAAATCGATTCAATTCTTAAAATTATGAAATTTATTTCAATCCAAACATTGTAAAATTTAAACTTGACGTACTTGCTTTGTACTTGCACCATATTATTAAGATTGAAAGGTATGAAATAATTATTTCTTGTTGTCAATTGTTTACCGGCAGTAATTCCCTTTCCATAATTTTTTTTTCTTCTTCCTGACCCAACTAATCGTTTATTTATTCTATTTTTCAGATGTTCTCACATTTCAAAATTTCCCCCCCTTCTTTCGTCTCATTTTTTTAGAAAAATAGAATAAATTTATTTTTTAAATATGATTAATATGATAATTGTTTTTATTACTATATTAAATTTATTTTCAAGTTCCCAATTTAAAAAAATGATATCTAAGTATTTTATTTCATAGAAATACATGAACAATGTTTTTGTCATTTATTCATGATCTAAAACATATTTTAAAGAACACATAATGGAGAGAATGCGTGTGAAATTAAGGCCTATTTACATAATGGTATTATGTAAAACCAGTATTTTCAAAACTGAACTGGCCAGTTGGCATGGTTTAACCAGAAATCGGCCACCAATCCCAACAATTGTGAAAACCATTTAGGATTTGGACCCATAATTTTTTATTAATTGATTTTTGAGAATTTATTCATTATAATTAGTTATAAATAATTAGAATATTTTGTTTTAAATTATATTGCCTTAAACTTTTTCAATTCCCATTAATCATTTAATGCATTCATACTGGGTCAGTCGATTTTTTGAACTAGTTCAGAGACGGATCTGGTTTGATCACTAATCAGATTTCAAAAATTGAATTGATGACCTAGTAAAGGATTTAATTTGACAACTAATGGGGTTTTGAAAAACAATTATGGACGAGCCTAACAAAGATACTATTTATGGGCTTAATTTTGAAAGAAGCCCACATCAATTAATTGGACTTTTGGTAAGTGCCATCTCCAAATGAGCCCAGCCCACTGGCTGCCTTCCATTTTTGTCCCAAATTTCTTGTAGGTGTCCACTGTAAGAAAGAAGACCCTATAATTTTATTTAATAGTTGAATTTTAGGAGACAAAATTTTTTATCAATTTGCTTCGATGTAAATTAAAAAAATCTAACATATCAAATAATTTCAAAAGAAGGCGGTAAATATGAGAGACGCGTGTTGATGTCAATAAAAATAATAATAAACTATAAGAATAGGCCCTTGGTAGTCTTGAGTTAATTTTTAAATTATTTTAATATAAATCTAATTATATAACATCATATGTAATTAAGTGGTAGATTGTAATTTATTTTAGTTGAAGTAATATGTATACACACATATAGTTAAATTAATGTGAGAGACGATGTGGGAGATAAGGTGGGGCTATACTCTTCCATCCCTTGCACCAATGTAGTTTCTCCTCCATAGGATGGGTGCAAGCAACAACATTCCACCCTTGTCTTTCTCCCACCCAGTTTCTTGTCCTATAGAGTGAGTGCATGCAATCATTTGTCTTAATTGTCGTGTCTTAAAAGACATGAAAAATAAAAATAAAAATAATACTGTTGATTTTTAAAATTTTTTATGAACGGTTGTTGAACTACAAATTAATTATTTCTTAATTAATCTATACTAGTTAGAAGTGTAACTCTACATTTTTTCGTGCAAAAAATAATTAAATATATCCAAACTTTTACATGTGCTAGTGGGAAAAGATTAAAAGTAGTCTTGCTTGGAAGGTATTTTTGATTGTTTTTATCCACTAAAATCACACATTTTAAACATATATTTATTTAAACAGTCTTTTTTTTCCCTCTCACTTATATATATATATAGAGAGAGAGAGAGAGAGAGATAAAATATTTACATTTAATGAGTTCTTAATCATAAACTCGGTTCAAAATCAAATCCTTACGGTCACGATTTCATACTTAATGTATATGAGGTCATGTCTGAAAATCTATTAAATAACTAAAAATTAATTATACTCACGATTTCATACTTAATAATATCGCACATATAATAAAAATTATTGATTTCGCACCTATATACAAATAAAGACAAACTAGAAAATGGTAATGAAGTTAAGTGTATTCATATCATGGACGATCAAAAAGCTTTAAGTCGCTTGTTGATAAGTATAGTATTTGTATTTGATATATTTTTCAACAAAATTTTATTTATTTGGATTATATTATCTAAATATTATTATAAATATTTAATATATAATAATAATTGTATGGTAATATAATATTTATGTTTATAACATATTAATGTGTGTGTGTGTGTGTATATATATATATATATGAGTAGAAAAATTATAGGGACATTTGTTGATTTATTTGTGTATTGATATAATATTTGAAAATTAATTAGTTAATTATAAAAAATATAAAAATTTTAAATTTGAATTTTAAATAAAATTTATTAAGTTAGATGTTGAATTTGTAAGATCATTGATTGGGCGTGAATAGTAGTAAATAACGAAGAACCAAACATAGTCATCATGATTAACATCCAAATATTGCTGAGTGTGCTTCGAAGTTTGCTGCTTGCCTTCATGAGTTCAATTATGCAGCAGCTCTGAAATTTAAAAGTTTCTATTTTTTGTGGGTATGGAGGCGCTCGAAGCAGCCCAGTTATGGAGAGAGATTTTTCGGCACTGGTACGGTTGCCAGCTTAATCGCAGTTAACCATTGCGTAATTCAAACTGAGCACTGATTGGTAGTCAATTATCAAATTTTTTTTTCTTGTTTAAAATTTTTTTCCTTCTTTTCTTCGGTTCTACCTATTTAATGTAAACAGTTGAGAGAAGAAGGTCTCTGCCATAAACGCGCACATAAAGGCAATTGGGATTCTTTCACCACATCTTCTCTTTATTTTTCTTTATTTCCTGGCCTTTTGTCTCGGTTGCTTTGTCTAACCGAATTAGAATTGATCCCCAATTTTACGAATACCGGGGGGCTTTCCGGCGAGGTAAAACAGTCACTTGATTTTTCGTTAATTAGTTACTATTGTTCAGTATTCTTTGTGGGTTTTTTCGTTTTGCTTCAGATCTGGTAATGCGGCGCTGCATTCTTTAGTGCTATCTTCAAAATATGTGTACTTTGGTGAATGTAAAGGGGGGATTGGGGCCGAGTTTCTTGAGAATTTGATTGGAATTCGAAGGGGTTTCTTGTGCGGACGCGTTGAAATGGAACGGAGTGTAGGATCAGGTGGAGTATTGAAGAAAAAGAGTTCGTCTGGGTGTTTGATTATCAAAAAGAAGGATGGGATTAATAATTCAGGGGGACTGGGGGGTTTGAGTGATAGCAGTAAGGAGAAAAAGAGGGCTAGATTTGCAAGTTGTTCAGGTTCGAGTGATGAGGAAGAGTCATTGGAGTTCTTGAGAAGAAAATCGAATGACAAGAGACTGCATAATGGTTCAATTGGGTATAAAAGAAATGAGGTTGAAAACAGTGAATGTGATAGGCACAGTGAGCGGAAGAGAAGTAGGCTGGACTTGTTTGACTTTGACGAGTATAATGAATTTGATGGGAAAAGGGGGACGAATGAATATTTGGAGAATAGCTTCAAGACCATTGGGCAAAGTGGCAGCGGGAATCTGAAGGAATTTGGGGTTAGCTCATCAAATAGGAATTTGGTGGTTGATAAACGAAGGCAAAGTTCCTATTTTGATGGTTCTATTAGCTGGAAGAATAAGGGATTAGAGTACAGTGGTCCAAGGAATAAAGGATTGGAGTTGGAGGAGGATGAAGCACACATGCCGATTTCGTTGTTAAGATTGAAGTATCACGAGAATGGGGATCAGCCTATCAGGCTGCAGGGGAAGAACGGGGTGCTCAAGGTTATGGTGAATAAGAAGAAAAAGATGGATTTTCCTTCTCAGCCCAAGAGTTTTGATGGTAGGGATGTAAAAGAAAGAAACATCACAAGGTCGGATGATGGCCTCAAGACTGACTTGTTGGTGCAGTCACCAATCTATCCAGTAACAAAGCCACCTGAAAACCGAGGGTTGTTTCTCAACAAGGAGAAGAGTGTTGAGAAGGAGAAAAAGGAGAGAAAGATGGAAAAGATAAAACCATTGTTGAACAAAGGCAGCAGTGCTAAAGATTCTGACAGTGAAGGAAATCATCCAGTGCAGAAGCTGGCTCTGCCAGATGTGCAAGCTTGTAGAACAAAGAAAGGGGTTAAAAAGGATGAAGAAAGATCTCCTGCTCCTGAAAATTTGAGTTCGGTTAAAGGCAAAGAAGGAAAAGAAGGAAAAGAAGGAAAAGAGGGGAAAGCTAAGCGTGGTGGAAGTACTGAAAAGCAAATGTTGCGTGAAAAGATAAGAGGAATGTTAGTGGATGCTGGCTGGACTATAGATTATAGACCAAGACGGAACAGAGACTACTTAGATGCTGTGTATGTTAACCCTAGTGGAACAGCCTACTGGTCAATCATTAAGGCTTATGATGCACTTAAAAAACAGTTAGAGGAAGACAGTAGTAAAACTGAAGCAGATGTTACTTCTCCCTCATTTGCTCCACTATCTGAAGATCTGATAAACAAACTAACAAGACAAACCAAAAAGAAAATGGAGGCAGAAATGAAAAGGAAGAGAAAGGAAGATGGCATGACCAAGAGTGCTAGGAGGCCAGCTGCACAACAGGCTGCAGATTCCTCAGATAGTGATGAGAATAAGGAGCAGCTCGGTTCCTACGTGAAACATAATTATAACTCAAGGAATGGCAAAATGTGTAAGGTCGACCAAGATAGTGATGATGATTCACCCAGGAGGAAGCCAAGAAAAGTTTCCACTGCTTCCAAGTCTAAGGTTATACAGGGAAGAACAAGTAAAGTAATTGGGAGATGCACCCTTCTGGTCCGTGGTTCTGACAAAGGAGATAACTCAGACTCTGATGGATACACTGCATATAGTGGAAAAAGAACGGTATTGGCCTGGCTGATTGACTCAGGGACAGCAAAGTTAAGCGAAAAAGTTCAGTACATGAACCGCAGAAGGACCCGGGCAATGTTAGAAGGATGGATCACTAGAGATGGAATTCATTGTGGTTGCTGTAGTAAAATCCTTACAGTTTCAAAGTTTGAACTGCATGCTGGCAGCAAGCTGCGTCAGCCTTTCCAAAACATATTTTTGGAGTCTGGGTCCTCCCTTCTGCAGTGCCAAATTGATGCTTGGAATCATCAAGAGGAATCCATACATCGGGATTTCCATGCTGTTGATGTTGATGGTGATGATCCAGATGATGATACATGCGGTATTTGTGGTGATGGAGGTGATTTGATCTGTTGTGATAGTTGTCCATCAACTTTCCATCAGATCTGTTTGGAAATACAGGTACTCATTTGATGGTTTGTTGTTAGCCAATGCACACACACACACACACACACACATATTTTTTTGCGTGCATTATATGTTTGGCAATGGAATTTAGATGGAGTATTATTCATTTTTTCCTTTTTAACTTTAATAATTATTGCTATTCTTTATTTAGTCTTCTAAAATGTATTGTACTGACACAATTTATCTTTCACCATTTTTCTAATTATATTTTTGGATGGAAGTAAGTTTTTCTTTTTGCTTTCTTGCTCTTTAGTCTTGGTGTTTTTCCGCGTATTGGGCAACTGCATGCACAGTAATGTTGCATATGCTCCATGAATCTTTGTAAGATTCACTGCCTCTCTTGTTTGGGAGAAGGCTCGAGTCTACGTTGATTCCTCTGTGTCCTCTTATTTCTTGGCATGTGACACATGCTTGATGACTCGCGCATATTATGCTTATATATATTTTTTGGTGGTTGACATTCTTATTTCCTTTCTTGTATTTACTATTGCAGATGCTTCCTAAAGGAGATTGGCACTGTCCAAATTGTACATGCAAATTTTGTGGGTCTGCTAGAGAAAATGTTGCTGAAGAAAATGACAGCTATGGCAACGAACTTAACAGATGCCACTTCTGTGAAAAAAAATGTAATTGTTTTTATGGATTGGAACCATCTGTGCTGTTTTATCTCTCCCTGTCTTTCAAAACACACATAAATGAATTTTTTTTTTAAAAATGTAATTTTGCTGATATCTTTCTTTCTATATATTTTACAGATCACAAAGCATGCTGCGAGAGTGTGCATGCTCTACCTATGAGTTCAAATGGTTCATCTTTCTGTGGGCCGAAGTGCCAAGAGGTATTAATTTATGTTTGCTTTTTGGTTTCTGATATTATATTTATCATTTGTGTCACTGTGAGAAGTCTTGATCCTAAATGTTGGAACACAAAAGTCTACATTTTCGTTAAACATAATAAGAATACAAAGGGCTTCAGCCCAATTTATAGGAAAAGTTTTGGAACAGGGGAACTAATTTCAATACACCTAAACACAACATTGACAACTCAAACAAATTACAAAAATATAACAAATTAAGAGAACGTTTAACATATTTTAACTCTCCCCACAATTTGAACACTTATGTTCATCTCGAGCCATTAATAGAAGTATCCACCATCCAATTAAGCAGGTAGAGATAGGCGCTTTATGAATAGCAAACAAGTAGATGTCGACAGAGAGGTCACACTTCATGAGCAATAGATAGAGGTCAACAAAAAATTCAAAAGTTAGTAGACAATGAAGATAATTACCTATTAATGTGATTGAACCTGACAGATGTGCACACTTAGATGAGAGGTCAAAGTATGAAAATCTTTTGTTTGGGGGTCAAAATATTATTATTTTTTAAAATATTGATACCTCTTCAATGGGCCAAAGTCCGAGCCCATAATCATTCATATGGTTATTTAAGGTTGAAAGCAGCCCAAGTGCAAGCTCGTGATCCCATTGTTAAACGTTGCCACATTAGCCATAAAGAATCCCATGTATTCTCTCATTACCACAGCTCACCAGCTTCTCGTTGTTTCATGACTGAAGGTCCATCCCTAGAATGAAAACCTTTAACTTTCTCATATACATCTTTCCCCAAGGCTTTCATCCAAGAGCAGATCACTTTCACATTTTCCACCTTTCTCCTTTATTTATTTATTAATATGCAGATACCTTTTGGTACCTCCCTCTGTTTTGCAGCCTTCTTCTTCTTTCAACAGCCACAGAAAAGGAGAATAGGAAAACAAATCAATTACAGAAAGCTTGTGGCTGAAACAGACATGACAGTTTGGACATGAACATATGGTGGACAAAGGTTGGGGTCTTGAAGAGTTTTTTGGAAGTTGTAGACGAGTGGCAGCTAGGCTTTTGGGTTGTAGATAGATTATGCTTTTTACATTTTTGAAAGAATGGAGGATGAACAAATCAAAATCAGATGGAGGACGACCTGCTGTGGTGCCGTGTTCGAACATATATAACTAATTTTTCATTAAATTTAATGATAATACAAAGGTCTCCAACTCAATTTATAGGATAATTTTTGGGCTAGGTGAACTAATTTAAGTACACCTAAACACAACAATAATGACAAACAAAATAACAAGAATATAACAAATTACAAATTACAACAACATTTGATTTTCTAACACTAAATAAGTAATTGAGAGATTATTTTTGATTTCTTTCTTCACCAATCTCTTGGTACAATGTTTGCCGTGATCTGCCATATTGCCCTTTATTTAACCTAGAATGTTGGTTGGACACAGTCAGCTATATGATTATGAAAAATTATGGAAGAGAGTTTACTAATTGCTGTCTCTGATTTAGGGGTGGAAACGAGCCGAGTTGAGCTCGAGTAGTACCCTACTCGAGCTTGACTCAAGATGCTTGAAACTGAACTTGAGCTCGAGCTCGAATAAAAAAATTCTACTCGAGCTAGAGCCTAGTAGGCTTGTCGAGTCGAGTTGAGCTTAAAAAATATAAATTAATTAAATATAAATCAATTTATAGTTAGATTTTTGATAATGAAATATCAAAATTAATTTAATTAGGATTATGTGACATGCTAAATAAAAGTACTTTAAAAAATATAAAAACAAGAAATTAAAATTTTATAAAGAATTATAATATTATAGTTATATTTTAAAAAATATTTACAAACAGTATATTATATGTGCATTTTCAAAGGAATTTTTTCATTACTAAACTTTGGGATTTTTAGTAAATATTAACAACAAATTTATTTGATGGATTAGGCTGTGCTTGGTAATGGCACTAGGGAGAATAAAATTAAAAAAACAATGAGGCCTCGAGCTCGAGCTACTCGATCAAGCCTGAGTACCCTAATAAACGAGCTCGAGCTTGAGACTCAAGCTTGTTGTTGACCGAGTTGCTCGACCAAGTCGAGTCGAGTTGAGCAACTCATTTTGCTAACACCCTTATTCTGATTCGTAAAGTAACCTTAATTCTTCTATGTATTTTAAATTAAGAATTTTTCTGATATTGGAAATAATGTCTCTAAACCCAAGTATGTTCTTTACATCAGACTAGAAAGAATGCATTTCTAAGCTGACAAATAAAAGAAAACAAACTTGATGGATTTATTTCGAAGTGACTTATGACATCGAATATCATAACTAGGGTGATATGTATAATTGTTCAATAAAATTACATCTTTTGCAAGTTGTAGAAGCAATGTCTTGGGTTCTAAACTATTACTTGTTAGTTTCCTCATATTATTAATTGAATTAATGAATTCTCATCATATACTTCTATGGTTTAACTTTCTGTATTTGGTCATTTCGCTCTGTCCAACGTGTCCAAAGTTCAAGCTCTACAACTCAATTTCCTACATCTAACCACCTGTAATTTAAAATTGAACCCTGCTCTCAATATTTATTAACATTTATTCAATCACATGTATATTTGCTTAGTATTTTTTGGTGTTTAAGTTTTCTTTCCTGTCATCATATTTGCTTCTTCTTAGAGGCTGCTAGGTGCTGGCAAGAATCTGTTTTTACCTCTTAGGCATCCTCAGTTACAAAGTTTCATTCAGAGCTCTATGTAGCCTCTGATTTGCCTGCTAAACAATTGAATTATATTTACATCACTACTACCAAAACTGAATTGGTCCTTGACAGCTGCCTTTTTTTTTTTTTTTGTATATTTAATGCTCTAGACAATGGTATCCTGCCTGATATTCATTGACCAATACTCAAGACATTGATTGTTCTATTTTATTATAGCTCTATCATGATTCCAAATTCAGGATAAAATTTGCTCATACTTTTTGGTTCAACAGCTCTATGATCATTTACAGAAGATTCTTGGAGTCAAACATGAATTGGAGGCTGGATTTTCATGGTCTCTTATTCAACGAACAGATGTGTCTGATGCCTCACACCGTGGATTTGCTCAAAGGGTGGAATGCAACTCTAAGCTAGCTGTTGCATTATCTGTTTTGGATGAGTGTTTTTTGCCCATTGTTGACAGGAGGAGTGGGATTAATATAGTACACAACGTAGTGTGTAACTGTGGGTAAGCTGTTATTGATCATACGAAAGCACACACATTCATTACGTGATTTTATTCAGCCTCCTTTACTGTCGCACCAAGATCTGTTTATCCTCTTGGTGCTTGAGAAACTGCTTTCTTTTGCTGTTTAGACAATCTTGCATTTTTACAATCCTTGGAAGTCCACAAATTGCTCATTTATTTGTTAGTTGTGATAATATGCTCTGATTTGGTAAACAAAATGGCTTTGTCTCTGCTTTTAGGCTTATGTTTCCCAATTTTGGTTTACATTTTTCATCAAATTGAATATAGGCATGAAACTGAGTTAAAGAAAAGAGCAAGCAATCTCGTGGAATCACCACTTGTAAACATAATTAGCCAGTTTTGCTATGTCTTCACTTTATAATTGGTTTGTTATGTTTAGCTGGCTGACCTTCACCCCGGAAAAACAAAAATTCAGTTTTCCAATATTTGTCCTTGAACAGACAATTAATGACTGTTTGTCTCTAATATTGCAGATCAAATTTTAACCGGCTGAATTACTGTGGATTTTATACGGTTATTTTGGAGCGGGGTGATGAAATAGTGTCTGCTGCATCTATCAGGTGATAAAACCATACTTGCCATATCTGAGTCTGGGGTATGAATAATCAAACTACATCCTAGGTTTGGTAATTTCTAATTTTTACGTTGATAGATGATCCTGCTTCTCCGAAGCATGTTAGTTTAATTATTTGTGTTTTAATCTTTTGATCCATATATCTGGAGTCTGAGGTATTCATGCAGAAAACAATGGTTATGTTTGTTTTCAAATTTTCTATCCAAAAACACACATTACAGTTATTATATTTTTTAAATTTTATTTCTATTTCTCTCTTATTTTTACACAATTCTCAATAAAAAAGCACCTAAAAATCGGTCCCAAAAATTAAAACAAACATACCCAATAACTTTTGTGTAGATACACTCATATGCTATTCTCTGTACCTATCTTGACCAGCCGCTGTTGATTATTAGTTTTTAAAGATTCCATTGTGTGGCAGCTGGTGAATGAATGACCTGATTAAATGCTATTGCTATTCTGTAAGATATTTTAAATATCCTCAAAAAAGGAAACAAAGCTCAATGAGTTATAATAGTGTGTTTTTATTTTATTTTATTTTTCCATACTATCATTCAATCTGCTGATCCAATTTGCCTTGTTTGTGTAAACTAGTTTTTGGTAAAATAAAATTTTTTATTTAGTCCAAGAAGTTAAAAAACTTACAGGATGTCCAATTAACTCTATGAACCATTCCTATCCAAGTCCACACCTTCAAACCAAGTAAAAGAATGAGATAAGAAACTGAAACTATAAAAGCTTTTTGTCACCTATCTAGAATTAGGGTTTGGTAGATTCCAGACCTTGCAAAGCCACAAGTTTGCTAATAAATTTGTATATTTGGTAGTTGACAAAAGTTTGCATGGGGCGAGAGGACAAATCTTCCACAGAAGAGAAACATCACCCATTTTAAAAAGTCCTGTTAACTTTCCAGTTTCCACTAAGCCTCATTCATCATCTGGGCACTATCTGCTGTCTAGTTCATGCAGTCCAAAACGCATATTTTTTGCTCAAATAAAGCCATGTTTTAAGAGTAAAGCGACAAGAAAGAAATGGAGTTTTTGACTTGAAAATGCAGTAGTCCTTGTGTTGATTGTGTTTTGAGCGGTGCTAATCGTATAATGGTAAATTTGTGGAATCCCTAGGCCATCTGCTCTAGCCCCAGTTTGTCTCTTGTTCAGGAGTTCAAAAAAAATCCCAAGCTTTTTTTACAGAGAAATGTGGTTCCCTGTTACCAAGTTTTTTTTGTGCAATGGCATGATACTGACACAAAGATTAAGAGGCCATTTCCATTGTTACCCTCAAGGAACTTTGAAATTGGTATATCCTCTTTAAATGATCAAATGAGCTGGAAATTACGGTATGGCCCGAAATGATGCCAGTTACCCCACCAACGAAGGGTGTTACTTTTATTGTCATCAGCATAGTGCGATTTCCTCTCTGAGATTGAGGATTTCAATCTAGACCAAGAACATGTGGCTTGAGTTAAGCAAACCTGAAGTCCCATACTGCCAGAAATTAGATCTAATCCACTCTCTCCAAATCAACTCTATGTTTGTAGATTAAAAATATATTTATGATGGTAGCTCTATTCTTTTGACAATATCAAATCCAAAACACCTTCTACTGTACAACATATTGGCCCCGCTCGAGGTTAACACTAAGATAATGGATTTGCAACCCTTTTTTGGAGAAAAAGATCGGTTCTAGAGGACAATATGCCTTGAATAGTCCTCTCCCCCGTGATATGCGAGCAAGACTTCAAAAACTGTCTTAGAACATCAAGACTGGGTGTTATCCTTATACAAAAAACCACTTTTTCTTAATTTCATCTTGGATATTTTATTATATATAACTGGTGTAATTCGTTGCTCCTTTGAGCTTTATAATTTTTTTGGGGTGTATTGAGCAACAAGGAAACTTGATCTTATGAATGGATTTTTAATTCTCTTCTTAGGCTCCAGGGAACTCGTCTTGCTGAGATGCCATTTATTGGGACCCGTGAAATGTACAGGAGGCAAGGAATGTGCCGACGCCTTTTGTCTGCAATTGAAACTGTAAGAATATTGGGTTGTGATTGAACTTCTGAAGTAGTCATCACTTTCTGCTTTCTGAACAACTCTTACATGTCAAGCAATTCTTTCAGTCACTGTTATCATGAGCTCCTAAAAAGAGCTTGGAAAAATAAAGTTCACTTTGACATGTTCTGTTTCCTGTTTGCATCAGAATTTGTGCTTTTTTGGGCATTCCCTTAACCACCCCCAACCCTCCCCTACCTCTTGGGTGCTCCTTTACTGGATTAGTTATTTAATCTCAATTTTTGTGATTCCAGGAACTTTGTTCTCTAAAGGTTGAACAATTGATTATTCCTGCGATATCAGAGCATATGAACACATGGACTTCAGTTTTTGGTTTTGATGAACTTGAGGATGTTCACAAGAAAGAAATAAAGTCCATGAATATGTTGGTGTTTCCAGGGACGGATATGCTGCAGAAGCAGTTAGGGAGGCGGGAAAATTCTGGTGATAAACAATTTCTTTTCTGCTAGATTCATGAATTATCCTTATATTTTCAGCTAAAAAAATTGCGATATTTTGCTTTCTGCTGTGTTATCTTAGCCTATGACTAAGGCCTTTCTTCTTTCAATGGTAGGCATTAATTTCTCTGTATCAACTAAGAATCAGAGTCAATTGCCTGTTTTTGTCAAGAAAGCTGAACTGGATTCAACTCTGGAGCAAAACAGACGGGCTAGCAGCAATCCTGGAGGGTGCCGTGAGTCCAATACTAAAGACGAAGTGGATGCTCTGGATTGTGGTTCCCCAGCACCTGCTATTTCATCAAATAATAATAAAGCAGCCACTGCTTCAGATGCTGTTCGTGAATCTGATAGTGTTCCTGGCACGAAGGGAACTACTGCTATCAAGCCTGAGGTCAAAAACAAGCAAGAAGAATCCTCTGCTCACCTGAAGTGCTCTTCTATGCCTGCCGAAAGCAATAATAGCTCTGAAATCAAACATCAGTTGACAGATCCACCTGCAAAGGATAACACCAGCTGCTCTCGAATGGCTGTTGTAGGCGATGTATGCAAAACTGAAGCTCCTTTCATGAAATCAATTAGCGATCATTCAGTTAAAATTCCTTTCACATCAGGGAGGTCAAAATCTGATAATTTTCAGGTTAATCTAGGCTGCCCAATGAATGTTTCTGAAGATGCCGCCCCCAAAAATATCATAAATAATGGTTCCAGTAAATTGCTGCCTGGTTTTGTTTCTGATATATCTACAGATAAAGTTAATGGAGAACCTGGTCCTGCCTCTTGTCGGGAAACGGTTATCAGTGAGGAGCCATTGGAACAGTTATGCTCAGGCCAGAATGAGACGAGTGTAATCTTGGAAACTGAACTTCGTCCAGCTATAGAAACTTCCTCAGATTCTGCTGCCACCACCGATGCTAACGTTGATGTGGCAGGAGGTTCCCGAGACTCATCAGCAATTAGTGAAATTGCAAGTAAGGACAGATGGGGCGGCACTGCCTCTGGCTCCAAGGAAAACGTCGAAGCTTGCGGTGCAATGTCGAAATCTGGTTTTTCAGGTGCAGTTTCTGTGGAGGATGATGCAACAATCAATGATAATGAAAATCCTGACTTGGATCATAGGGCCGCCGTCCAGGTGAAACATAACAGTGCAGTTCCGGAGACTGTCGACCCCTCTGAAACTGGCGAACCTAATGGAGAGAGCAAAATGCCTGGGGGTTGACGGGAAAGTTTCTGTTCCTCTTTCTTCCTGTGAAGCTTCCACTCAGAAAACAGCAACTATGTGATTGTGCTGATAGAAGCAGCCAACAAGATTGATTTGTTCACATGCTATCTGTCTATCAGTATTATTTCAATTCTGGCATCTGGATTTATTGAAGCCACCGTTGCAGCATGTGGGTTTTCGTGCTAGATGCCGGTAGGTTTGAGTGTAATATAGCGCCACCTTTATTGGTTCTGCGACATCATTCTTATTCTGCGTTTGGGATGACAGATAATCTTAGTGGCTGTCTGATCCGCTGTATGTAAAAAGAGCAGTTGATTTTGGAGCATATTACTTGGTCTCTATACGGTTGGTAAAATTTTTGTTGGCGTTGCTTGTTGCAACCTTATAATTTAGCTTAGAAGTGTGGGTGTTCATAGCCTAATTTTATATGGGTAAGGCTTGGGCTCAAGTCCTGTTGGATGCGGATCCTATTGGGATACCTTAAGCTTTAGGTTCCATTAGAATGGGGAGATTTGAATTTAAATAAAAAGATTTTAAATGATTTCGAATAAAAGAAATTTAAAATTTATTACATTTGTAAACAAACACACACATAAAGAGAACCTTGTACCTAAAGTTTTAGGTTCCATTAAAATGGAGAGATTTGAATTTAAATAAAAAGATTTTAAATGACTTTAAATAAAAGAAATTTAAAATTTATTACATTTGTAAACAATATCGATATTTTGAGAATTGGATTGGGCAGCTAGCTCATTTGAGAATTGACCAATTTTCCAATTTTGTTACACTATAAAATGGGATCATCAAATGATCAGTCTTGTTACACTATAAGATGGGATCATCAAATGATTCGGTAGAATTTGGTCAAAATTGGGTTGAATGGGTAACGATCTAGTTATCAATTGAGTTTTTATATTTTTATTGAAAAAATTTTTTAAAAAAAAAGAAGAAGAAAGTTTTACTTTTAAAAAAGTAAATAAATAAAATATTTTTTAAGGTGTTTTTGCGATATCTAACATTTTCATCTCTTAAATAATGTGCTAGTATATATAATTTTCACTAATAATTTTTTTATTTAATTATTATTTTTCTATGTATTATTCTAATTGAGTTTTAAAAAATTAAAAATTGCATCTTAAAATAAAAATTTTTCATATTAATTGTTGTGTTTTTATTTTACAAAACTAGTTTTAGAATAATTATATTTTGCTTTGAATTTAATTTAACTTTTTTTTTTTTATGTTTGTATAAAAATATTTTTATCTTTGTTTAATTATTAAATTATAAATATTACAGTTGATGTGTTAATAAATAGACTTGAATTTATTTTATAAAATTGATTTAATATAATTGTATGTGTATATATAATTTAAAATAATCGATTGAATCGGTTAGAGTAATGACTTAATATTCCAATTAATTTTCTCACTAAGTGATTAGTTCAGTTTTAAAAATATTGAAAACATAGTTTAAAATAAGAACTAAATGATTTGAAATGCTTAATTACCTGAAGAAATATGATGAATTTATTATTCTAGATTTAAAATCTATTCTTTAAAATTCTTTCATCTAAATATACTCTTATTGTTCCCTGCAACGTAGTTACATCTGGTTAGGAGTTAGGACTAAGGAAAGAACTTCGGACATATAAGTCGCTTGTCAAAAAATGCTATTATGTGTTCGTTCTCTTTTGCTCTTTTGATTATAATGAATTTTTCAAAAAAATATATAATTTTGTACTTGCAATTCACTTTTGTATTTTTGATTATTTTTTACACTTTTATTTTTAAATTATTTTTTTTATTAATACAATTATTTATAATAAAAAAATATTATTATTTATAAAAAGAATTACACACGCACATGTGTATCTATTATTAGTATTGTATTATTATAAATTCTTATTTTTACAATTTTTCTTACGGAGTAAACTGGCCCAATTTGACTTGGTCCCTTAGTCGTCGATGATGTCGCTCGGGGCCCTTTTCCACGAGATTCGAAATCGTGGTGGTTAAAGCGCGACTACGGTTCAACTGAAAAACAAAGCACCAATTCCCCTCTCTGTGAGCACCACCAATCGCCCGCCGCTTTCCGCCCTGCGTCTGCTCCGGTTATTCTACTCATGGAGCTTTCGATTCCTCGCCGTTCTCTGGACCACTCCCTTTTGCCTCAATCGCGTCTTTGTAACTCACGAATCAATCACTCGCAGCGTGTTCTCCTTCCCGGGCAACTTCAGCAGCGCAAGTTACAGCTCTTCTCCACATACCGGGAAACCCCTGTAATGGATTCAACTATCCCTCGTGCATTGGATAACAATGGTTCTCCTTCGATAACTACTGCTGAGGGTAAATGACTTGTGAACATAATTTGGTTTTGTCTTTTTCAGTATTTTGGCCTGTATTTGATTTTGTCGGGAATTGCAGGCGGAAGAATTGGAGCGGTAAAGAGGGTTACGAAAGAGACGAATGTGAGTGTGAAGATTAATCTGGATGGCGATGCTGTTGCTGAAAATAGCACGGGGATTCCTTTTCTTGATCACATGCTAGATGTAAGTATTTGTTTATATAATATTACAATTATGTGTATGTTGTTTTGCTGCTTTTCGGTTGGTGCATTGAATTTTGGAAATTTTGAATTTATTGTGTTCAATGTGCTTATAAGCTTGAATGCTGTTTGAGGGGCTGGCGATGGTTGCCCTGGCTATTAAGTTATTTTATGTTAAGTTTTAAAATACAGCAATTAATTGGCTAGCATTAGTGATATATTTTCACTCTTGGGTTTCTGACATTTAGCTGATAAGAGTTGTAAGCCTCCTTCCCCCTTTTCCATTCATCAGATGATTCTGGTTTTTAGGCCAACCTAACATAAATAAGATACTCTCTGTCTACAATGATTGCTGAGTACGCAAGAAGCATATGGCAAGTTGAGCCGCTAGAATGCTAACTGTGGGCTGTTCTTCATATTTGTTTCAGCAACTTGCTTCACATGGATTATTTGACGTGCAAGTTAAGGCTACTGGGGATATTCACATCGATGATCATCACACGAATGAAGATGTTGCCCTAGCAATTGGGACAGTAAGTTCTCAATCATACGTTTAGCGTAATATAACCTTGGGAGATTTAGACCAAATTATTTTTATTGTTGCTTTACGCTCTGTTTGATCTGATTTCTAAAATCCACGTGATACGTTTACATCTTTGGGAGTTGCAAGCTTGCATCACTTCATGGAGAATACTTTTGACTACTGGCCTTGCCACTGGCCATGTGGGTTTTAATGGTTGGTCTTGGAATTGGGATCTGAAATATTGAATGTGAGTGAGGCACATCAAATTTCCTACCTTGCAACATAAGATGACCTGTATTCTCTTCAAATAAAGGTTGCTTCAACTTACGTTCTAGGTTTTGATATGCTGTTCAAGGGATGCCGTTCAAAATGGGATCAGTTTGACTCATAGAAATCTATAAACATTTCATTTTTCCTTGCCACAATCATATTGGTCATTTGTTTTGTGGTGCTTAGTGTGGGATCAGCAGCAATGACACTGATTGTTCATGCAGGCATTGTTGCAAGCACTTGGCGATAGGAAAGGAATCAACCGGTTTGGAGACTTCTCAGCTCCTCTTGATGAAGCACTTGTACATGTTTCACTGGTACAATACTAGCAAGATGACATCTTTTAAAAAGCATGAATGAGCTTACTTATCATCGTGTTGCAATCTTGTATTTTTTATGGAAAAAATTTAAAAAAGAACCAGTAAGGAAGGAAGAAGTGTTATGAGATGGATGTGTATGACATAGTGTTTAATTGTTAAGGAAGGGAAAAGAGGTATGCCATGGATGCATATGATGTAGTGTCTTTCTTCATGGCTGTTTCTGAATTCTATGGCATAATTAGATATGGCTGCATTATTGTGGTGGATAACACAAGGGATAGCTATACTGAATCTGGGATCACTGCTTCTAGATTTATAGGTGAGATGCAAAACCCAAGTGTAAGTATGACTTAACAAAATTGTAGACTGATATTTTACTTAATTTCAGCAACAAGTGGAAACTTAACACCTTCATCTGTTGAGACATGAAGTTTTTGCCACCAGAGTACAGGAATACATTTTTTAGGGGTTTGCAGTGAAACCATGGTTAAAGGTGTAACAAGTGAAAATTAACGGAAGAGGTCATCATGAGTGGAAAAAGACGATTTTCTGTTATGGCTATCTTGATTATGCTAGAGAAATCTCAATTTTTTTCAGTATGCTTGCTTGCTCATAAAGAGTGAAGGTTTGTGGTTAGTTTTAACATGCATAGAAATGGCAGAACTGCTGTATCTAGTGGTCTGACTAGTTGGAGTGACAATCTGTTGTGGTCTCTAACATCGGTTTTCCCCTTCATGAAAAATTTGGCATCTGCGTTTGTTGAATTTCTATTGTAGGATTTATCTGGAAGGCCACATTTGAGTTATGATTTGCACATACCGGCTGAGAGAGTTGGAACCTTCGACACGCAGGTAATTCTGTGCTCTTAATGTTGTTGACACTCAGTGGTCCACTTCAATTATGTTACCATTGCAGCCGGCAACGTTAATCAATTCTACATTGTGTTCAATATGCATACCTTGCCCTTTGCTTTGCCCAAAATCAAGTATCTGTAGATATACCTCAATTTTTATTCTAAAGTGAACTTCTCTTAGGCATAACGACTCTACTTGAACGTTTTGTTACAGCTGGTGGAGCACTTTTTTCAGTCCTTGGTCAATACCTCTGGAATGACACTCCACATAAGACAGGTTACATATTTGACTCAAGTTTTTGTATACGTTGATAAGAAGAGTAGCTAGTATGGAGATTTGAAAATCTGTTAGTAGGTAATTGGTTTTGAAACATTTTGCAACAAGCTTTCCATAACAACATAGCACACTGAATGTAGCTCCTTTACCTTAAAAGTATTGACTGCTGCTTTGCTGTGGCTTTGCCCTTGTTAATATTTTATTGAAGAGTTATGCTGCGATCATGATGGGACTCTAAGGGCTATAAATTTACTTCACCCCTTGTACTAAGGATATGGTATCAACTATCCACTTGCACAAGTAAAAATTTACTAATAGTGTAAATTTCACTTTAATCCTTATGTTGGGATTTACTGGGTTTTGAATGAAAAATAGCTTGCTGGGAAAAACTCTCACCACATAATTGAGGCAACCTTCAAGGCGTTTGCAAGGGCTCTTCGGCAAGCAACTGATTATGATCCTCGCCGTCGTGGAAGTGTGCCAAGGTTTGATTTGGTTCCCTTGATTGTTAAAATAATCAAGTGGTTTTAAGCCGACCCAAGATTTTGGTGAACTGGTGATCCAGTGTTGTGAAGTTTTTAATGCTGTGACACTTTGCGATTCAGTTGATTCATAATGACAAACTCACATTTTCTCTCTGCAGCTCCAAAGGTGTCCTCTCGCGAACATGATACTTCCAAGGTGATGCCAAAAGGCAAAAACCTGACCCTATGCAACTCTCTGGTTTAGTTTGTTGAATTATACCTCAATGGTTCTGTCATGCTCTTGTTTAATATCATTATAGTTTTTATCAATTTTTTCCCTCATAACCCGAGGTTTGAGTAGGGGCTTGTTCACTTTCACATTTGGATTGTATAATGTTCGACATAAAATAGGTGATAAAATATTGAATGTGGTTTAAATTCTTATTAGTGAATAATCTGTATTTGAGTTGAGTGATGGGATGTCATATTATTATGTATGTTTTTTCGATCTGTGTTTAGTGGTCGAGAGAGTGATGCCGATTTAGAAACTGACTCGAGGATACGTGGATTCGTAGGAATTTGTTTCCAAAGCTCCATTCAAATCCACAATAGCTAACCTGTGTGTTGGGACAGAGAGAATAAAGAGAGACATGTTAATGTGATATGAGGAGAATAAGAGTTCAGCTTCCAAGCTTCACAACTCCCTGTTTGGGAGAACTCTGTTGGATGTGTAGTGAAAGAATGTTTCGAACCCTGTTTCAGTGCTCTTCTACTTACTGATTGCGTTATTGTTTTGATTATAATGTGACGTGGCTGTTCATTGATCGTTTAAAAATGTTACGAACCATATATTTTATTCAAAATTTAAATTTAAACTCTTTTTATTCAATTATCTATTTTAACTAACTAATAATTTTTTAATTTTATTATTTATATATAATTAAATCAATACATATTTTTATAATTTTTTATTCATATTTTTTATTATTTTATAAATTATAGTATCATATCATTTAATTATTATTAAATATTTACAGATTATACAAACCAAACATGCTCTGATCATATAAATTTTCTTCACCATCTTCGTTAGAAAACAGAACACAGCCACTATGTTTGAGCTTTGAAATTTTACAAGGGCTTAACAGCATGCCTTCATCTCAAAATACCCAAATAAAATGAATATTGACTACTTAAAATCATTATTAATAAAAAAAAGAAAGAAAGAAAGAAAGAAAAACCAAACTAGTTCTAATTTGAAACCCGTATTAGTACCTAATACATAAAATTTCGACGCCCATTAATTAATGACCAGTGCACAAAATCGAAAGCCAAGAACAAATTAATCATTAGCAGTAGCTAACTGAAGAGAGAGCAATTCATCCTCAGGTATAATCCTGATATGACAGTCGGACCTGGGATACGACGAGCACATCAGGGCGTACCCACTCTCGACGACGTCGTCGCTCAGCATCCCCTCGCTCTGGTCCACCTTCCCGGCCACCAGCCGAGCCGGGCACGTCATGCACACGCCCAGCTTGCAGTCGTGGGGCACCGACAGGCCGCTTTCCAGAGCCTTGGAGAGGATCGTCTCGTCCGGCTCCACTTCCAGCTCCGTGTTTCTGCCGTCCTGTTCGATGACCACCTTGTGGGCGAGGGTGGTGATGGAGAGGCGGCGGCGGTGGCGGTGGCGGCGGCTGGGGATGGAATGCGGAGTGTTGGGGTGGAAATGTGAGCGGAGCGTTTGGCTTTTGAGGTTGAGAAGAAGAGATTGTGCTGAGGGGAGAGCTGCCATTGGAGTTGTGGTGCTGAGAGGGTTTGAGGGGATCAGCCTTTTCTTGGATATTAAATATATTTTCCTTAATTTTGAATTTTCTTTATATACACCTTCGTACCGAATTATTATAAAAGCAAAATCTCGTGGTTACGTTTGTTTTTAATTTTTTTTTGTGTTTTTATATATTTTTATTTTAAAAATTTGACAAAAATAAAAAAATGATATAATTTAAAAAATTAATAATTAAGTATATGTTTTGAGATTTAAAATTTGAAAACATATATATAGCCGATTATGAGTGATTAAATATATGTTTGACTCAAGTGTATAATTATATAAATAAATTAGTAATTTTAAATATTAATTTTATGTGGTTCATAAAATAAGAGAAAAAAATTAAAACATAAACAGAATAATTTAAATTTGAAAAAAAAATAAAAATTGAAAAAAAGAGAGTGAAATAAGTTAAAATTGAGAGAAATAAATTGAAAACAAAATATATAAAGAAAAGTATTATTGTGGTTTAGTATTATGTAATAAAACGTGAAATATATCCTTCATATATAGAGTAAATTAAATACATGAGAAAAATTAAAAAAATTTAAAAAGAAACAAAAAATGAGAGAAAACATGAACAATAGGATTTTAAAAAAGAAAAAGGATAGAAAATATTAAAAAATATAAAATAAGGGTAATAATGTAATTACGTAATGTGTAACCAGATATTTTTACTCATATAATAATATAGTAGAGATAAGAGAGATTAAACGGTTGCTTTTATTTTAAAATTGTTTCTATTTTTTTCTGTCATTCTTTCTTTTTCTTTTCTTTTAAGTTATTATATTTTACTTGTATTTTTCTCAATTTTTTTTTCTCCTGTTAAATTTTTGTAATCTCTTTTTATTTTATTATCTAAAATATATTCTTAAGGAAATGATGTTTTCTGACTGTGCAATAAAAAAATATACGGCAACTCTTATTATAAATTCTTTTATTTCTCTTTTCTTTAAATTATTATTTTTTATATTGTTTTTCAAATTTTCTTTCTTTTATTCATCATTTATTTTTCTAGCTTTAAATATTGTCATAATTTTAATTTAAAAAAAATTTATTATATTATTTAACATATAATAATTTTATAATTTCTAAATAAAATTTGTACCCGCATAGAATCAGAATGTGCAACTTAAAAATAATTTTGAATTGCCAATTTGATTTTGTAATTAGTTAATCCATCGAACGATCAATTAAATATTTGGATCATTGAAATCGTCCATCTGCCTATTTGATTCAGTCGCACTGTTTGACTAAAGCGTTTATTACTGGTTAATTAAATTATGACAAAATGGATTGAGTTTATTGTAGCCTATATCTTCCAAAAGTTTACATGAAAAAATGAAATACATTTTTTAAAGCTATATATATATATATATTTTTTAAATCATTTTCTCAAATTATTAAATATCTTTACTTCTGTACACTTACTATTTTCATTACATTATATCAATTTTCTTTTAATTGTAATTTATTCTATTTGTCTCAATTTTCTCTCTATATATCTTCATATAAATATTTTGAATAATATTAAATTGATATCTTAAAAATTATTATTATCTTATTTATATATATATATGTACATGAATAAAAACACATATTGCGCGTATATTTTTTTGTTTATTATATAACTAATTCTCCTATTATTTATTTATTTTATTCTTTCATATTCTTTCTTTAACACCTTATTTTATAAAATAATATAAATTGATATTTAAAAATATTATTTATTTATTTGTCTAGATAACTTCCTTCATTGCTTAAGGAAGCATCTCTATGCAATATTTTTTAAATTAAGTTAAAGACTGTATTTTTTAAAAGGCTTTTTTGCGTTAGACACTATAAAATTACACGTGACGATCGTTGTAATTTTTTAATTTTTATCTAATTTAAAAAAATTTAGAAAAAACAAACCCAACCTTAGTTTTTAGAGATTAGCCGCCACACGACCGTAAGAGTGTTCCAGAAGCGTCCTTTGTTAATTAATCCCTGTAATTATGGGGGTGCCAATATATTATATTATACAAATATAGAGCCGCAAGAGTGTCAACGCTTGACAAATTTCATTTCACTGTAATGATAATTCAACAGCATTAATTTATTTCAGGTTCTTTCGACCCAGACAGACACTCGGGGCCACGAAATCACAGGTGATTAGTTTTATTGTTATTTGACTTTTTTTGTTTGATTACTGACCTGGTAATCCTCAATTCGGATTTGGCGTCCCGTTTCTTGTTACCCTAAATTCAATTTGAGTGCCATAAAGTGACTAAGCAATTTTTTTTGCCTCATTTTTGAGGGAAGGAGTAAAAAATTCGACCAGTTCGTTTCTGTCGTTTCTGTTTTTCAGAAAACCGGGAACTGTTCGAGTTCTGGGCAGGTGGATATCTGAATTTGTAAGGTTTGGATAAATTGTTGCGATTCTTGAGAAGGGTTTTGGTGTAGATGGTGTAAAAACTGAAACTTGTCAAAAATGGCCTTTTCTCAAATATTTCTCTTAAAATAAAATTTGATAAGGATATGCTCTAAAACGCAGTAATTCTTGATTTTTCATGAAGGTGCTTGAGTGGGATGTCGGATTTGATGAAGTATCTTTGTTAACAACAAGAGACTTGAATTGACTCAAGTTCCTTGGTCATTTTGGTTGCAGATTTGATACACAAATATGGCAGAGGAAAATACTGGAATAGCAAAGGATGTTACTGAAGTAAGTCTTTGCTTATGAAAGGCTGTACACTTCTTGTTGGACCAACGTCTTTGTTTTCTTTTTATCTTTCTTAATCTTTCTTTATCCTTTTTTTGTTATTGATTTATTTTGGCCTAAAATTTTCTGATTTATGTTTTTAGTTGATCGGTAAAACTCCATTGGTTTACTTGAACAATGTTGTTGATTGTTGTGTTGGGCGTGTTGCGGCCAAGCTGGAATCAATGGAGCCATGCTCCAGTGTCAAGGATAGGTATCTCCTTCTATAGTGACTCAGGACGATATGTGAGTTTGTGCTTGTGTGGATATTAGAATATATGTGACCGGTTCACTTGTTGCCGTTTTAATTTTATTATTATGCTTTGAATCCTCCGTCCGTCCATAATAAAGTTGTATGTTTTTTCTTTTGCAGGATAGGTTATAGCATGATTACAGATGCAGAGGCACAAGGCCTTATCAGACCAGGAGAGGTTGGCCATCGTCCTATTTTAACTGCTTCTGCCATTCTATTTTAGCTGCTTCTGCCATTCTATTTTAGCTGCTTAGACATTTTAACTTAGGTTGTAGTATGGGTTCTGGTCGTGTGTAAAAATGTGGTTTCTTTAGTGTGATGTTTGCAATAAAGCACATATACTAATTAATATGACTAGTTTGCTGACTTCACTTAGATCCTCCCCATTATTTCTTTTTGTTGCTGAAGAGCGTGCTCATTGAACCTACAAGCGGTAACACTGGCATAGGCTTGGCATTTATGGCTGCTGCTAAAGGTTACAAGCTTATCATTACCATGCCTGCTTCTATGAGTCTCGAGCGTAGGATCATTCTGCGTGCTTTTGGTGCTGAGTTGGTGCTTACAGATCCTGCTAAGGGGATGAAAGGTGCTGTTCAGAAGGCTGAAGAGATACGGGATAAGACTCCTAATTCCTACATCCTTCAGCAATTTGAAAACCCTGCTAACCCTAAGGTAATGGATCTTTATTGCTGTTGTATGGAGTGATGTTATTCCTGGTTGACAGAGTTAATTGAATTAATATGCGTGCAACTGTAGATACACTATGAAACTACTGGTCCTGAAGTCTGGAAAGGAACAAATGGGAAAATTGATGCATTTGTTTCTGGAATTGGTACTGGAGGCACAATTACTGGTGCAGGAAAGTATCTTAAAGAACACAACCCTAACATAAAGGTTAGCCGACGCATTAATCTAAGCTATTATCTTGCTGTCGGATACTTATAATGTTGAACTGTTGCGTATATACTTCATTGGGTGTTTTCATTCTGTCCTATAATTTTCTTTCTTTTCTTGTATTAACTGGTCTTTCAGCTGATTGGTGTGGAACCAATTGAAAGTCCTGTTCTTTCTGGAGGAAAGCCAGGTGAGTTCTATTCTCATTTCATTGTTGATGGAATCATCAGTCACTTCCATATGGGTTTTCTCCCTTTCTTTCAGTCCTAATATCGAGTCCTTATTCTGTGATCATAGATTGTGAAATGCGCAATTAAAAAAAATTCCCCATTTCTGCAAATCCGAATAACGGAAATGGTCTTTTATTTTTAAAAAAAAATCACCCATTTAAAACAAAAAGAATCTCAATGCTTGATATTGGGATCCAGAATCCTGGCATCAACAACAACAAAAACTGTTCGCTGTTTCTGCAAAACCTGGTAATGTACTAGGCTTTGCGGAAGCAATAATTCAACAAAAAAACCAAAGAATAATAGAGTCGGACCATTCTTTTTTAATTAATTCAAGTTAGCTTAAAAGTATAAGCTTATCTTATGGCTATGTTTCCTTAATCTACCTATTAGGTATAATAAAAATTATTTTATGGATCATAACAAAAAGATTATTTATGAATCTCTTTCAAATTAATTTTTAGTATATGATGTCTAAAAAATCTATAGCATAAGATTTTTTTTTGAAATAAACGAATAACCTACTCTCACAAAACAAAGTAACAAACACATCGTCGCTTTATTATGAAATTTCAATCCTATGATTTTTGCAACCCCATGCGTGGAAATGGACTGGAAAAAATATTCACAAAAAGGAACCCTTTTTTAATTTTCAACGTGTTCTGTGATCTGAGTGGAAATACCAATTCCATGATCAAAGATCTTACAATAAGGACTCAAAATTGATCCCCCACTAGTTAGGATTGAAACAAAAAAAAACGACGACTTTTGGAGAAGAAAAAAAAACTGAATATTTTCATGTTAAACTGCCATCTTTTGTTTTACTTGGGACTTGTACTTTCTTATCCAACTGTTGTACTTGGCGGGCTTGTATTTTCTTAACTTAAAATTGATTATTGTATAATTTCCAAAGGTCCACATAAGATCCAAGGGATTGGTGCTGGTTTTATCCCTGGAGTTTTGGGGGTTAATCTCATTGATGAAGTGATTCAGGTAACACCTGGTGTTCTGGAAGTATTCTCCCAATTGGATTGTAGACTTCCATGAGTTCTAGAAAAGCCTTTCATATTATGTATTTGTTATTGGTTCTTCTCTTGTATCTCCTCCCAGATTTCAAGTGATGAGGCCATAGAGACTGCGAAGCTCCTGGCATTGAAAGAAGGGTTACTGGTATGCTGTGCGGCTTTAATTCCCTGCAGAAGAGCCTTTGACTTTTTTCTTCCGTTCCAAATCTACATTCCTATTCGTGCACTTTTTATGTGAGAATGTCCTAATTCTTTGAAAATATGCTGCAGGTGGGAATATCATCTGGTGCGGCAGCCGCAGCTGCAATTAAATTTGCAAAGCGGCCTGAAAATGATGGAAAACTCACTGTTGTAAGTCTGTCTACCTTTCTCTATTTGTTGATGTAATGCCCAATTTAATAAAGCCACTCCATGTTCAGCCGCTTAGAAGCTTTGGGAAAAAATCTGAAATGTCTCGTTCTTCCACAAGATAACAAAATTGAAATGGATATTTTAATTTTTTGAGTAGTACATAGTTTCACCTTCTTAATGTCCTCAATAATGGGAAGAAGCATTTTGGTGACGTTGATTTATTGGCACTGTTTTAGTCTAGAAGATCAAGCACTTTTTGCTCCTTTCTTTTTTTGTAGAAAAAAATATTAGCCATATGAAAATAATTCATTTCTTTGCTATGTATATTCCTTTCTTTTTCTGTTGGCTTACATAGACATAAACAGACAGCTGGTTGATAGGTACCGAGAAGCTCTTCCACACTATACAGCATTTATTCAAGCGACAGCTAACGGCTTCTAGTATATTAGTGTGAAACTCATTTCGAGGCATAATTTGCCATTGCTTACATGCCATCATAAACTTTGATGCAGGTTATTTTCCCAAGCTTTGGGGAGCGGTATCTTTCTTCCGTGCTCTTTGAATCCGCGAGACAAGAAGCTGAGAACATGACTTATGAGCCATGAACGCCATACTGACACCAGAACACAATGCTGTTTGAACAACAAACTCATCTTTTATTGAATCATCTGGAAATGATGGTACCTGTAACAGTGGATTTGTCGAGTTTTCTTTCTATAATATCGTTGTGGTCTCTGTCATTTTGAATCTACACCAGTTTGACAGGCACTGCAGAACAATTTTCATGGCTTTGAATTTCTAATCTTGTAAGATTTAATACGATCATACTTTTCTTAATTTTTTGTTTATTTGTTGAGACACCCAAATGCCAAGAATGGTTGGTGCCATAGTTGGAAATGTACTATGAAGAATGACTATAAAAATTTGTGATACTAGGAATGAAACAAGAAATTGAGTTTGCTATTAGCTCAATCTAAATGACCACTTCTAAACGAGATTATTTTGCTACAAAAATCATTTGGAGGTATGATAGGCCCTCTATCTTTAGACTTCAGCAAAGCAGCTTTTTAAAGGGGTAAAAGACTGCTGTTAAATCCTCCATGGTAGGTCTTGCAGACAGCTTCTGACTTTTTTGAAGTACTTGTTATCGACAGTGAACGTGGTTTTTCAGTCTGTTACATAATTACAGTAAGCTTGACGACGAACTTGATTTTGAACTACAGCTCGGAGAATGCTCGATTAGTTTTAACATTGTGACGTTTAATCTCGTAATTCAAAAATGACTCAACATTGACATAATGTTTGTTTTACCATTTCTGTCGCATTTCGTCCTTACGCAATCCGAACACATCACTGAAAAGAAAATTTCAATCAAATTTTAAATTCAAATCATTTCCTTTCTTTTTATATAAACAAATATTTAAATTTAATCTTTTTCATTTATTTACTTTTAAATCAATATTTATACATGTATTGATATATATACGCTGTTTCGTATATTTATACTTTAAAATTTAATACATTATTACTATTAATATTATTATTATTATAGATCTTGTAAAATTATACAAATTCAAATTTTTAGCATGTTAAAATTTTATAATCAAATATATTTTAATCCACAACAAAATCTATATCATATTTATTGAAATGTATCTCAATATAAGAGTTTCAAGTACCATATGTTTGATTTAATTTTAAATGAGAAAAAGTAAAATGTTCACTATGGTTGAATGAATTAAGTAGAAAAATATAACGATAATGTTTTTGTAAGATGATAGAAAGTTGTTTGGGTAATGCTATAACTAAAAAATACGTACTACAATCATTGTACTTTTTAAAATTTATATATATATATATATATATCTCTCTCTCTTTCTCCTTCTTTCACTTTTACACAATTTAAAAAAAAAAACCTAAAAATATACACTCAAAAACCCAAACTAACATTGTCTTGATGTGTAATATGATATGATACGTGTGTATAAAAGTGATGAAATATGGGGGTAGAATAAAATATTATTAGTATGATATATTAATAAAAATAATGTTAATTATTGATTAAATAAAATATTATTAATATGATATATTTATAAGAATGGTATGATAAATTAGTCGAATAAAATATTATTAGCATCCAACGTTTTCATAGTTGACCCGACCCGACTGGTAAAATAACTGATGCTCCTAGTTTAAAACAACACACAAAATGCTGACTAGTAGAGAAGAAAAAGAAGTAGGGCTTGTTTGCCTCTTTCTCACTCCAGCGTCTGTCGTCTTCCACTTGTCCTTGTTCCTTATTTGCATCTATCGTCCGTCGTTGCCAACTTCACCGCCCGCCGCTGCGAACATCTTTTTTTCCAGGTAATTTGAGCCCCAAGCTCCTGCACATGTTCGATTCAAAACATTTACTCTGCTTCCCCCAAACTCAAATCTGAATTATTTGCTTGTTGGAAGAGAATATGTCGAGCTGAAATCGACTCCAATATCATCAATCGTTTTCTTTTAGCTGAATTTACAATTTTGTTTGTTTCCGACATCCGAGCGCCTCGAAACGAAAAAGATAGAATCAAAATAGCGTATGTGAGTGTAGGGGCAAGCAATTGTTATTAATTCCATTTTACACTAAGGCTACGTTTGGACGCAAATTATTTCATCTTTGTTGCTGGTCTCCATCATTTTCTTTGTTCAATTTAATGTATTTGTGATGATTTATTTAATGTACTTTTACTTTTACTTTTTGTTTTTTAGTTAATTACTTTATGTATAAAAAATTTATGTAAAATAATATTATTGTACATGTCAACACCTACCCAGACACACACACACACACACACACATTGTTAATTAATTCATATAGTTATAAGCACATTACAAATATTTAAAATAATTTTAAAGTAAATTTAATTAATTTTTTTAAGATTTAGGGGATTGTCCAGTGATTGCCCACGACATCGATATCGTTAAAAAGTTGCTAAATTTCCAGTTTGGGCCTTTGGGCATATGTGGATTTTGAAGTATTGGTTGAGGAATAAAAGTTGTACACTCAATATCCAATGGGCCCATTTAACCATTTTTATCGGATCAAGGATTACAAGTTAGCCATGTGGACTGTTACATGGACAATGTTCAAGGTCTCTGCTTTTCAAAGAATGTAAACATATACCATATTCATTAATTATTGAACAACAATCTGTGCTATGTTTGTTTGTTTTTTTTTTAATCTTAAAGCATACAAACACTTTAATTATTACGCATTTTAAATTTAATCTCATTCTGTCTCTTATTTTTATACAAATTTTTGAAAAAATATACAAAAAACGCATATTTAAAAACCAAAACAATCACAACCATGTTGATTGGCTTCAAGAATGGGATTAAACTGTTGTTGACAAAAATGTAAAATTTCAGAAATATGATTGTGAATTAGTTGTGCTCAGTTGAGATTTTCATAAAAGTGATGTCCCATGTGGAAATGATGCTGATGTTTTATTGGTTGTTAATGATACTTTATAATGAAAATTTATCACTAGTCTGGTGGTTGATGTATTTATGAGTAATTGATTAATAATAATATATTGAATTTTGATAGCATGAGTACGTAGGCATGAGACGATGATAACATAGAACGTTATTTTTATTTAAATTTTAATAATTATATTATTATTTCATATATAGAATCATAAAATCTAACTATATAAAGCTATATAAAAATTCCCATTAATCATACATGTGCAGACATTTTTGTCTCCAAAAAATACTAAAAAGAAAACAAATAAACTATATAATTAAATATTTTTCACGTTATTAATAAATTACTCGTCAAATATACATACTCAATTGCATATGATGTTAACTAAACTTTACCAAAAGAAAAATTTATGGCCATCTGGGCCGTAGATTTCCACAGGCTTGATCTGTATTCACATTATGAGAGAAGATGTGGGATCCGCAAACGATATGCCACTCAATTCAGGGGTCCTCGTCCTCCCAGCCCATTACATTTCTCCCGCACTCACCGCAGCCACTCATAACTATCCCCGTAGCGTCAACCCCAACCCTCCGCCCTATACAACAATCTGATTCCGAAGAAATGAGTGAAAAAGGATTTTGGCGTTCTCTTTGGATTGGGTTTATGTAAGTGTGTTTTTTTTATCCAATTACTTGAAGTTAATTATTCTGAAATTCTGTGTTTGCTCTTTGATTTGAAGATAAAATATCAATTCCATGAATCCTTTGACATTGGTGAAGCGCATTCAGAATATAAATAAGAAAGAAGCAAATCTAGGAATATCTGAAGATGCATCATGGCATGCTAAATATAAAGATTCTGCTTATGTTTATGTTGGCGGCATACCTTTTGACCTAACAGAAGGTGATCTCCTTGCTGTCTTTGCCCAGTAAGTTTTGCCTGCTGATCTTGTCTCTACAAGTTAAATGTATTATTAGGAACTTATCCGTTCGGTTAATCTCACTTGTAGGTATGGGGAGATAGTTGATGTTAACCTAATTAGAGACAAAAGTACTGGAAAATCCAAAGGGTTTGCTTTTCTTGCTTACGAGGATCAAAGAAGTACAAATCTTGCTGTGGGTTGGTTTCTCTGTCCCATGTGTTGACTTTATCTTTCAAGGTGTAACCAAAAAATAAAAAAAAAATTGGTGTTATGTCTCTTACAATTATTTCTTTGGAGTGACTGTGCAGACAATTTAAATGGAGCTCAAATCTTGGGTCGGATAATTAGGGTTGATCATGTGAACAAATACAAAAAGCTAGAAGAAGAGGATGAGGAGACTAAGCAGCGAAAGAGGGAGGAACGTGGCGTTTGCCGTGCTTTTCAAAGAGGAGAATGTAATCGTGGAGATGGCTGCAAATTTTCTCATGATGAGCAGGTAAGTTCTGAATAAGCTGACTGGTGCTTGATTTGCTGTCTCGGTTCATGAACAAATACGAAACATGGAGCTAGTCGACATTTTTGTTTATCTGACGATTGATCTAGAAAAATAACATGTTATCCTTGTTTATTTTCACTGCTGGATTGTGTGTGTATTCTTGTGCTCTTTTGACTGAAAAGATTGAGAAGTTTAGCTAAAGCATCAGTTGCTTGTAATATGAAGTTGTTGTTGTATTTTGGAAAATGTTTTTGAACTTCCAACTGAGTTGATAAGTTGGGCCTGTAGTGTTACACCCAGCTGCAAGATATTAGAGGGGATAAAACAGGTGATGAGCAGGCTAAGACATGGAATAACCAACTGAATTGTCTCTAAAGATGTTCCGCTAACATTTGATGATGGAATGATCACTATAGTTAAAAATGCATCCTGTATGCAAGAAATCAAAAACGAAAATTCTCGTATTGAATGTCAGAAAACGTGAGCGGGCAGTGCTGGGATAGAAGATCGCGCCCACGCCGACGCATTTGCTAAGGATTAGCTTACAGTAAGTCTTGCTCAAACAACTTACAGTATGGAAGGGAGAAGGTTTATTTATTTATGTTGATTTTTTCTCATTGAAATATGGTAATAATTTTAGGATGAAAAAAATCATGAAATAATATAATGGCAACTGACTAGTTAAATGATTTTTTTCACCTTGTAGAAGTGGTAGAGCTTGTACAAGTTAGGAGAGATTTCCTTCATGCTGAAAGGAAGTACTTAAACTTTTCTGTACTGTATTGCAACTTGTGAAGGTTCTTTGTAAACTAATATCTCGATCTCTTATCCCCTTCATCAAAAGTGAATGTGGCCTAAAATGAAATTTTATTTTATTTATAGATTCAACTGTCAGTTACTTTTAAGCAGGGAAATTGAGGGAAGTGCTGCACTTAGAAACTTGTCCAGTCATCTGGTCATTAAGTTGCTCATGTTTTAACTTATTGCAATGCATATTTATTTGTTTATTTATTGATTGATGGATTCAGTTTTCAAATTTTAATAGGATAGATTCAGTTTTCAAATTTTAATAGGATAGGTTTTGGTTATGTTTGTAGTTCACTTTGTCTTTTATCATTTCTCGACTTATTATAATTTTTGCCCGTGTTTTTCCTTATGATGGGGATTGATGTCTCGTTGATTTTTGCCAGCTATTTCATGCTGTGAAATTGTATTCCATTTAATTATTGAAGTGCTTAAAAATTTGTGTTTTTCCTAATTTAGAGAGCTGCTAATACGGGATGGGGTGCTGAGGAAGATAGACATTCAAGATGGGCACACGACAAGTTTGAGGGTGTGGCACTTGATAGAAGAAGTGGTAAAAGTAATGATAAAGATTCAAAATATTCTCAAGCAAAGGGCAGTGAAGCAAAAGATCACGAAACAAGAGTTGGTAAGAAAGAGTTGGAACACGAGGATTACGCAACAAAGGATAAGGATGTCCGTGATACCTCATCTACTGATAAAAGGACAAGGCCGAGTTATAATGACTCAAACACCAGGGAAGAATATGATCGGAGAAATGAGAAGAAAACAAGAAAATATGAGTTGCAGGAAGGCAACCATGACAGGGAAAGGGATGGTAGATCACATCGTCACAGAGACACCTCTCGGCACCACTGTAGGAGAGATGAAGAACGGAATAAATCTCATCGTTGATGAATCTCCATGATGGAAATCGTTCAGTTGATGTTATGGAATTTTTTAACCCCTCGTTGCTCATGATACACATGATGAGGTAATCTACTTATGTTTTTAGCTTTAATTGATGGCGAGTAGGATGGGACTTGAGAAGCCTATAGCACCATTGTGTCAAGAGCGTCGCACTCTGAATCAAACGCAGACAGCCTAAGTAATTTTAGAGAAACATGTACAATTATGGATAGAGCAGAGATAGTTAAGTGTATGCTGCTTTTATTTTGCTCCTATATATATATCTAAATCCTGATGGCGAAATTGAAATTTGGCTTCTTTGTTCCCAGGTGTGTTCTGATTAGATTTACCATTGGGCGTAATAAATTGGTGTGGATCCTTTATGACTTTTTGCATATCATCTTTTTCTTCTATTAAGAAACCCAATGGCCAAGTGATAAGTTTGCATTTCTTGAAGTTGAGACAGTCTATCAAATAAATAAATTCTTTTGGCCCTTAAGGGCGCGTATATTGTAATATTTAACCAGTACAGCAGTCAATAAACCAGAAATTTATATGCGACTATTTTAATCTTTGTGATGAGTGTTCATAAAATTCTGTGTCACATTAACATTTAATGATCGTGTATTTTGTTTTCCATCTTGTGTCTTATGCTGGTAGTCTTATATTTGTGAACCAAAAAAAATAGGCCAGTCAATTTCATTTAATGTTTGGGATGGTTTCATAAAATTTGTATTTATTTTTCCCTTTTAACAATCAACTTTTGTTATTGATTTTGGTTTGTTAATTGTTATCAAACTTATTTTACTCACTATTGGACATCTTGTCTGGACATATAATTCAATAAACTGTCAATGTAACTATAATAATAAAGTCATCAAATGATGGTGACATTGTTTAAAATAACGAAGGGGCATGAAAAGCGTGATCGTTTCTAAGAGAGAATTAATTTTAGATGATCAAAATTTAATTGTAAAATTGGAGCTGGACTCATAGAGGTCAAAGTATGAAAATCTTTTGTTTGGGGGTCAAAATATTATTATTTTTAAAAATATTGATACCTCTTCAATGGGCCAAAGTCCGAGCCCATAATCATTCATATGATTATTTGAGGTTGAAAGCAGCCCAAGTGCAAGCTCGTGATCCCATTGTTAAACGTTGCCACATTAGCCATAAAGAATCCCATGTATTCTCTCATTACCACAGCTCACCAGCTTCTCGTTGTTTCATGACTGAAGGTCCATCCCTAGAATGAAAACCTTCAACTTTCTCATATACATCTTTCCCCAAGGCTTTCATCCAAGAGCAGATCACTTTCACCTTTTCCACCTTTCTCCTTTATTTATTTATTAATATGCAGATGCCTTTTGGTACCTCCCTCTGTTTTGCAGCCTTCTTCTTCTTTCAACAGCCACAGAAAAGGAGAATAGGAAAACAAATCAATTACAGAAAGCTTGTGGCTGAAACAGACATGACAGTTTGGACATGAACATATGGTGGACAAAGGTTGGGGTCTTGAAGAGTTTTTTGGAAGTTGTAGACGAGTGGCAGCTAGGCTTTTGTGTTGTAGATAGATTATGCTTTTTATTTTTTTGAAAGAACGGAGGATGAACAAATCAAAATCAGATGGAGGACGACCTGCTGTGGTGCTGTGTTCAAACATATATAACTAATTTTTCATTAAATTTAATGATAATACAAAGGTCTCCAACTCAATTTATAGGATAATTTTTGGATTAGGTGAACTAATTTCAGTACACCTAAACACAACAATAATGACAAACAAAATAACAAGAATATAACAAATTACAACAACATTTGATATTCTAACACTAAATAAGTAATTGAGAGATTATTTTTGATTTCTTTCTTCACCAATCACTTGGTACAATGTTTGCCGGGATCTGCCATATTGCCCTTTATTTAACCTAGAATGTTGGTTGGACACAGTCAGCTATATGATTATGAAAAATTATGGAAGAGAGTTTACTAATTGCTGTCTCTGATTTAGGGGTGGAAACGAGCCGAGTTGAGCTCGAGTAGTACCCTACACTTGACTCAAGATGCTTGAAACTGAACTTGAGCTCGAGCTCAAATAAAAAAATTCTACTCGAGCTCGAGCCTAGTAGGCTTGTCGAGTCGAGTCGAGCTTAAAAAATATAAATTAATTAAATATAAATGAATTTATAGTTAGATTTTTGATAATGAAATATCAAAATTAATTTAATTAGGATTATGTGACATGCTAAATAAAAGTACTTTAAAAAATATAAAAACAAGAAATTAGAATTTTATAAAGAATTATAATATTATAGTTATATTTTAAAAAATATTTACAAACAGTATATTATATGTGCATTTTCAAAGGAATTTTTTCATTTCTAAACTTTGGGATTTTTAGTAAATATTAACAACAAATTTATTTGATGGATTAGGCTGTGCTTGGTAATGGCACTAGGGAGAATAAAATTAAAAAAACAATGAGGCCTCGAGCTCGAGCTACTCGATCGAGCCTGAGTACCCTATAAACGAGCTCGAGCTTGAGACTCAAGCTTGTCGTTGACCGAGTTGCTCGACCAAGTCGAGTCGAGTCGAGCAACTCATTTTGCTAACACCCTTATTCTGATTCGTAAAGTAACCTTAATTCTTCTATTTATTTTAAATTAAGAATTTTTCTGATATTGGAAGTAATGTCTCTAAACCCAAGTATGTTCTTTACATCAGACTAGAAAGAATGCATTTCTAAGCTGAAAAATAAAAGAAAACAAACTTGATGGATTTATTTCGAAGTGACTTATGACATCGAATATCATAACTAGGGTGATATGTATAATTGTTCAATAAAATTATATCTTTTGCAAGTTGTAGAAGCAATGTCTTGGGTTCTAAACTATTACTTGTTAGTTTCCTCATATTATTAATTGAATTAATGAATTCTCATCATATACTTCCATGGTTTAACTTTCTGTATTCGGTCATTTCGCTCTGTCCAACGTGTTCAAAGTTCAAGCTCTACAACTCAATTTCCTACATCTAACCACCTGTAATTTAAAATTGAACCCTGCTCTCAATATTTATTAACATTTATTCAATCACATGTATATTTGCTTAGTATTTTTTGGTGTTTAAGCTTTCTTTCCTGTCATCATATTTGCTTCTTCTTAGAGGCTGCTAGGTGCTAGCAAGAATCTGTTTTTACCTCTTAGGCATCCTCAGTTACAAAGTTTCATTCAGAGCTCTATGTAGCCTCTGATTTGCCTGCTAAACAATTGAATTATATTTACATCACTACTACCAAAACTGAATTGGTCCATGACAGCTGTCTTTTTTTTTTTTTTGTATATTTAATGCTCTAGACAATGGTATCCTGCCTGATATTCATTGACCAATACTCAAGATATTGATTGTTCTATTTTATTATAGCCCTATCATGATTCCAAATTCAGGATAAAATTTGCTCATACTTTTTGGTTCGACAGCTCTATGATCATTTACAGAAGATTCTTGGAGTCAAACATGAATTGGAGGCTGGATTTTCATGGTCTCTTATTCAACGAACAGATGTGTCTGATGCCTCACACCGTGGATTTGCTCAAAGGGTGGAATGCAACTCTAAGCTAGCTGTTGCATTATCTGTTTTGGATGAGTGTTTTTTGCCCATTGTTGACAGGAGGAGTGGGATTAATATAGTACACAACGTAGTGTGTAACTGTGGGTAAGCTGTTATTGACCATATGAAATCAGACACATTCATTACGTGATTTTATTCAGCCTCCTTTACTGTCGCACCAAGATCTGTTTATCCTCTTGGTGCTTGAGAAACTGCTTTCTTTTGCTGTTTATACAAATCTTGCATTTTTACAATCCTTGGAAGTCCACAAATTGCTCATTTATTTGCTAGTTGTGATAATATGCTCTGATTTGGTAAACAAAATGGCTTTGTCTCTGCTTTTAGGCTTATGTTTCCCAATTTTGGTTTACATTTTTCATCAAATTGAATATAGGCATGAAACTGAGTTAAAGAAAAGAGCAAGCAATCTCGTGGAATCACCACTTGTAAACATAATTAGCCAGTTTTGCTATGTCTTCACTTTATAATTGGTTTGTTATGTTTAGCTGGCTGACCTTCACCCCGGAAAAACAAAAATTCAGTTTTCCAATATTTGTCCTTGAACAGACAATTAATGACTGTTTGTCTCTAATATTGCAGATCAAATTTTAACCGGCTGAATTACTGTGGATTTTATACGGTTATTTTGGAGCGGGGTGATGAAATAGTGTCTGCTGCATCTATCAGGTGATAAAACCATACTTGCCATATCTGAGTCTGGGGTATGAATAATCAAACTACATCCTAGGTTTGGTAATTTCTAATTTTTACGTTGATGGCTGATCCTGCTTCTCCCAAGCATGTTAGTTTAATTATTTGTGTTTTAATCTTTTGATCCATATATCTGGAGTCTGAGGTATTCATGCAGAAAACAATGGTTATGTTTGTTTTCAAATTTTCTATCCAAAAACACACATTACAGTTATTATATTTTTTAAATTTTGTTTCTATTTCTCTCTTATTTTTACACAATTCTCAATAAAAAAGCACCTAAAAATCGGTCCCAAAAATTAAAACAAACATACCCAATAACTTTTGTGTAGATACACTCATATGCTATTCTCTGTACCTATCTTGACCAGCCGCTGTTGATTATTAGTTTTTAAAGATTCCATTGTGTGGCAGCTGGTGAATGAATGACCTGATTAAATGCTATTGCTATTCTGTAAGATATTTTAAATATCCTCAAAAAAGGAAACAAAGCTTAATGAGTTATAATAGTGTGTTTTTATTTTATTTTATTTTATTTTATTTTTCCATACTATCATTCAATCTGCTGATCCAATTTGCCTTTGTTTGTGTAAACTAGTTTTTGGTAAAATAAAATTTTTTATTTAGTCCAAGAAGTTAAAAAACTTACAGGATGTACAATTAACTCTACGAACCATTCCTATCCAAGTCCATACCTTCAAACCAAGTAAAAGAATGAGATAAGAAACTGAAACTATAAAAGCTTTTTGTCACCTATCTAGAATTAGGGTTTGGTAGATTCCAGACCTTGCAAAGCCACAAGTTTGCTAATAAATTTGTATATTTGGTAGTTGACAAAAGTTTGCATGGGGCGAGAGGACAAATCTTCCACAGAAGAGAAACATCACCCATTTTAAAAAGTCTTGTTAACTTTCCAGTTTCCACTAAGCCTCATTCATCATCTGGGCACTATCTGCTGTCTAGTTCATGCAGTCCAAAAGGCATATTTTTTGCTCAAATAAAGCCATGTTCAAGAGTAAAGCGACAAGAAAGAAATGGAGTTTTTGACTTGAAAATGCAGTAGTCCTTGTGTTGATTGTGTTTTGAGCTGTGCTAATCGTAAAATGGTAAATTTGTGGAATCCCTAGGCCATCTGCTCTAGCCCCAGTTTGTCTCTTGTTCAGGAGTTCTAAAAAAATCCCAAGCTTTTTTTACAGAGAAATGTGGTTCCCTGTTACCAAGTTTTTTTTGTGCAATGGCATGATACTGACACAAAGATTAAGAGGCCATTTCCATTGTTACCCTCAAGGAACTTTGAAATTGGTATATCCTCTTTAAATGATCAAATGAACTGGAAAGTACACTATGGCCCAAAATGATGCCAGTTACCCCACCAACGAAGGGTGTTACTTTTATCGTCATCAGCATAATGTGATTTCCTCTCTGAGATTGAGGATTTCAATCTAGACCAAGAACATGTGGCTTGAGTTAAGCAAACCTAAAGTCACATACTGCCAGAAATTAGATCTAATCCACTCTCTCCAAATCAACTCTATGTATAGTTTGTCATGGGGATGCTGATATCCGAATTTGTCAGTATCACTTCACTAGAATCCTGTACTCGGACGTACTTGTGTGGGTATTAAATAAAGTAATGGAAAGTCCTGGTTTATGCTTGACCTATATTTGTATGTTTTATCTTCAGATTAACATAATTGCCAAAGCTGAAGGTGATTGCGAGGAACCATTGAACGAGCAAGCTGTTGCCAACATATATGCTTCGATGAGGACAGAAATCAACCAAATTTATTCCCAAGATTACTGAACTGGAGATGGGAGGTTAGCGAGCACACGCTTATGATCAATGCCATAAAACCCCTTGATCCATCAAGGCGGTGCTACCGGATGATTGGTGGCGTTCTATTCGAGAGAACCATCAAAGAAGTCTTGCCAGCTGTCCAGCGGAACAAGGAGGGACTCGAAGAGGTAATTGCCCGGCTTACTGAAGCCTTGGAAAAGAAGAAAAAGGAGGCAGCCGAATTCAAGGCCAAGCACAAATCCAGAATTAGAAAGGGTGATGCCGAAATGAAGGATGAGAGCAGTAAGAAGGAAGGGAATGCACAGGGAGTCCTTGTTGGTCCTGCTGGGGCTGCTTCGTAGCCATGAATTTATGTTTTTGTATTCTCTATTAGATATATGGCGTTATGCTGATGAAGAACCGTGACTTTTTGTTGTCTAAATTTCATAAATCTTGATGACATCTCATCAACTGGATGATGAATCAGACCCAGATTTTGTTGTCCCCAAGAGCAAGTTCAGGCATGATAAACAAACTGATCAGAGATGCATATTTGGATGGATTTAATTTCTGGGGAAAGCATTTTATGATGGGAATAAAAGGATGGATGAATAAATTTTGATTAATTTTTTTCTGTCACATACGAAGTATATGTAAGCTTTGAAAAAATAGTTCTCTAAAATGGAAAACTATGCCATCTAGTTACAGTCTTGGATGCAGTTTAAACTTTTCTAATTGTTGCCATTGCTGATTACTATCTGTCGGCACATAATTACCATGTAATCGTTTTTATTTTTTCACACGTCTAGAGAAGCAATAAATTGTTGTACAAAAATATTAATAGAAAAAAGATAAATGACTAAATAAGACAAGTACTTAGATACACAGTGAAATTTGAACCAAAAACTCCAACTAATATTATTAGCATCCAACGTTTTCATAGTTAAAATTGAAAAAAAGAGAGTGAAATAAGTTAAATTGAGAGAAATAAATTGAAAACAAAATATATAAAGAAAAGTATTATTGTGGTTTAGTATTATGTAATAAAACGTGAAATATATCCTTAATATATAGAGTAAATTAAATACATGAGAAAAATTAAAAAAATTTAAAAAGAAACAAAAAATGAGAGAACATAAACAATAAGACTTTAGAAAAGAGAAAGGATAGAAAATATTAAAAAATATAAGATAAGGGTAATAATGTAATTACGTAATGTGTAACCAGATATTTTTACTCATACAATAATATAGTAGAGATTAAACGGTTGCTTTTATTTTAAAATTGTTTCTATTTTTTTCTATCATTCTTTCTTTTTCTTTTCTTTTAAGTTATTATATTTTACTTGTATTTTTCTCAATTTTTTTCTCCTTTTAAATTCTTGTAATCTCTTTTTATTTTATTATTTAAAATATATTTTCAAATCATTTTCTCAAGTTATTAAATATCTTTACTTCTGTATACTTACTATTTTCATTACATTATATCAATTTTCTTTTAATTGTAATTTATTCTATTTGTCTCAATTTTCTCTCTATATATCTTCATATAAAAATTTTGAATAATATTAAATTGATATCTTAAAAATTATTATTATCTTATTTTTATATACACACACATGAATAAAAACACATATTGCGCGTATATTTTTTTATTTATTATATATGTGTATATATATTTTAAATAATTCTCCTATTATTTATTTATTTTATTTTTTCATATTCTTTCTTTAACACCTTATTTTATAAAATAATATAAATTGATATTTAAAAAATATTATTTATTTATTTGTCTAGATAACTTCCTTGAGGCTTAAGGAAGCATCTCTATTCAATATTTTTTAAATTAAGTTAAAGACTGTATTTTTTAAAAGGCTTTTTTGCGTTTGACACTATAAAATTACACGTGACGATCGTTGTAATTTTTTAATTTTTATCTAATTTAAAAAAATTTAGAAAAAACATAAAAAACAAAAACATACCCAACCTCAGTTTTTAGAGATTGGCCGCCACAATACCGTAAGAGTGTTCCAGAAGCGTCCTTTGTTAATTAATCCCTGTAATTGTGGGGGTGCCAATATATTATATTATATAAATATAGAACGCTTGACTAATTTCATTTCACTGTAATAATAATTCAACAACATTAATTTATTTCTGGTTCTTTCGACCCAGACGGACACTCGGGGCCACGAAATTACAGGTGATTAGTTTGATTATTGTTGGATTATTGACCTGGTAATCCTCAATTCGGATTTGGCGTCCCAGTTCGTCTCTATTGTTTCTGTTTTTCAGAAAACCGGGAACTGTTCGAGTTCTGGGCAAGTGGATATCTGAATTTGTAAGGTTTGGATAAATTGTTGCGATTCTTGAGAAGGGTTTTGGTGTAGATGGTGAAAAAACTGAAACTTGTCAAAAATGGCCTTCTCATCTTTTTTTCCAGGTAATTTGAGCCCCAAGCTCCTGCACATGTTCGATTCAAAACATTTACTCTGCTTCCCCCAAACTCAAATCTGAATTATTTGCTTGTTGGAAGAGAATATGTCGAGCTGAAATCGACTCCAATATCATCAATCGTTTTTTTTTAGCTGAATTTACAATTTTGTTTGTTTAGGGTTGGGGTTGACGCTACGTGGAATTGAGTGAAAAAGGATTTTGGCGTTCTCTTTGGATTGGGTTTATGTAAGTGTGTTTTTTTTATCCAATTACTTGAAGTTAATTATTCTGAAATTCTGTGTTTGCTCTTTGATTTGAAGATAAAATATCAATTCCATGAATCCTTTGACATTGGTGAAGCGCATTCAGAATATAAATAAGAAAGAAGCAAATCTAGGAATATCTGAAGATGCATCATGGCATGCTAAATATAAAGATTCTGCTTATGTTTATGTTGGCGGCATACCTTTTGACCTAACAGAAGGTGATCTCCTTGCTGTCTTTGCCCAGTAAGTTTTGCCTGCTGATCTTGTCTCTACAAGTTAAATGTATTATTAGGAACTTATCCGTTCGGTTAATCTCACTTGTAGGTATGGGGAGATAGTTGATGTTAACCTAATTAGAGACAAAAGTACTGGAAAATCCAAAGGGTTTGCTTTTCTTGCTTACGAGGATCAAAGAAGTACAAATCTTGCTGTAGGTTGGTTTCTCTGTCCCATGTGTTGACTTTATCTTTCAAGGTGTAACCAAAAAATAAAAAAAAAATTGGTGTTATGTCTCTTACAATTATTTCTTTGGGGTGACTGTGCAGACAATTTAAATGGAGCTCAAATCTTGGGTCGGATAATTAGGGTTGATCATGTGAACAAATACAAAAAGCTAGAAGAAGAGGATGAGGAGACTAAGCAGCGAAAGAGGGAGGAACGTGGCGTTTGTCGTGCTTTTCAAAGAGGAGAATGTAATCGTGGAGATGGCTGCAAATTTTCTCATGATGAGCAGGTAAGTTCTGAATAAGCTGACTGGTGCTTGATTTGCTGTCTCGGTTCATGAACAAATACGAAACATGGAGCTAGTCGACATTTTTGTTTATCTGACGATTGATCTAGAAAAATAACATGTTATCCTTGTTCATTTTCACTGCTGGATTGTGTGTGTATTCTTGTGCTCTTTTGACTGAAAAGATTGAGAAGTTTAGCTAAAGCATCAGTTGCTTGTAATATGAAGCTGTTGTTGTATTTTGGAAAATGTTTTTGAATTTCCAACTGAGTTGATAAGTTGGGCCTGTAGTGTTACACCCAGCTGCAAGATATTAGAGGGGATAAAAGAGGTGATGAGCAGGCTAAGACGTGGAATAACCAACTGAATTGTCTCTAAATATGTTCCGCTAACATTTGATGATGGAATGATCACTATAGTTAAAAATGCATACTTAGATGCATTTGCTAAGGATTAGCTTACAGTAAGTCTTGCTCAAACAACTTACAGTATGGAAGGGAGAAGGTTTATTTATTTATTTATTTATGTTGATTTTTTCTCATTGAAATATGGTAATAATTTTAGGATGAAAAAAATCATGAAATAATATAATGGCAACTGACTAGTTAAATGATTTTTTTCACCTTGTAGAAGTGGTAGAGCTTGTACAAGTTAGGAGAGATTTCCTTCATGCTGAAAGGAAGTACTTGAACTTTTCTGTACTGTATTGCAACTTGTGGAGGTTCTTTGTAAACTAATATCTCGATCTCTTATCCCCTTCATCAAAAGTGAATGTGGCCTAAAATGAAATTTTATTTTATTTATAGATTCAACTGTCAGTTGCTTTTAAGCAGGGAAATTGAGGGAAGTGCTGCACTTAGAAACTTGTCCAGTCATCTGGTCATTAAGTTGCTCATGTTTTAACTTATTGCAATGCATATTTATTTGTTTATTTATTGATTGATGGATTCAGTTTTCAAATTTTAATAGGATAGATTCAGTTTTCAAATTTTAATAGGATAGGTTTTGGTTATGTTTGTAGTTCACTTTGTCTTTTATCATTTCTCGACTTATTATAATTTTTGCCCGTGTTTTTCCTTATGATGGGGATTGATGTCTGGTTGATTTTTGCCAGCTATTTCATGCTGTGAAATTGTATTCCATTTAATTATTGAAGTGCTTAAAAACTTGTGTTTTTCCTAATTTAGAGAGCTGCTAATACGGGATGGGGTGCTGAGGAAGATAGACGTTCAAGATGGGCACACGACAAGTTTGAGGGTGTGGCACTTGATAGAAGAAGTGGTAGAAGTAATGATAAAGATTCAAAATATTCTCAAGCAAAGGGCAGTGAAGCAAAAGATCACGAAACAAGAGTTGGTAAGAAAGAGTTGGAACACGAGGATTACGCAACAAAGGATAAGGATGTCCGTGATACCTCATCTACTGATAAAAGGACAAGGCCGAGTTATAATGACTCAAACACCAGGGAAGAATATGATCGGAGAAATGAGAAGAAAACAAGAAAATATGAGTTGCAGGAAGGCAACCATGACAGGGAAAGGGATGGTAGATCACATCGTCACAGAGACACCTCTCGGCACCACTGTAGGAGAGATGAAGAACGGAATAAATCTCATCGTTGATGAATCTCCATGATGGAAATTGTTCAGTTGATGTTATGGAATTTTTTATCCCCTCGTTGCTCATGATACACATGATGAGGTAATCTACTTATGTTTTTAGCTTTAATTGATGGCGAGTAGGATGGGACTTGAGAAGCCTATAGCACCATTGTGTCAAGAGCGTCGCACTCTGAATCAAACGCAGACAGCCTAAGTAATTTTAGAGAAACATGTACAATTATGGATAGAGCAGAGATTGTTAAGTGTATGCTGCTTTTATTTTGCTCCTATATATTTATCTAAATCCTGATGGCGAAATTGAAATTTGGCTTCTTTGTTCCCTGGTGTGTTCTGAGTAGATTTACCATTGGGCGTAATAAATTGGTGTGGATCCTTTATGACATTTTGCATATCATCTTTTTCTTCTATTAAGAAACCCAATGGCCAAGTGATAAGTTTGCATTTCTTGAAGTTGAGAAACAGTCTATCGAATAAATAAATTCTTTTGGCCCTTAAGGGCGCGTGTATTGTAATATTTAACCATTACAGCAGTCAATATACCAGAAATTTATATGCGACTATTTTAATCTTTGTGATGAGTGTTCATAAAATTCTGTGTCACATTAACATTTAGTGATCATGTATTTTGTTTTCCATCTTGTGTCTTATGCTGGTAGTCTTATATTTGTGAACCAAAAAAAATAGGCCAGTCAATTTCATTTAATGTTTGGGATGGTTTCATAAAATTTGTATTTATTTTTCCCTTTTAAAAATCAACTTTTGTTATTGATTTTGGTTTGTTAATTGTTATCAAACTTATTTTACTAACTATTTGACATCTTGTCTGGACATATAATTCAATAAACTGTCAATGTAACTATAATAATAAAGTCATCAAATGATGGTGACATTGTTTAAAGTAACAAAGGGGCATGAAAAGCGAGATCGTTTCTAAGAGAGAATTAATTTTAGATGATCAAAATTTAAATTTAAAATTGGAGCTGGACTCATAATTTCATTACTAAAAATTTCATTTTTCAGAACCCCTCTCTTCAGAATTGCAAATTTGAATTTTTAGTGAATAATCATATATAAAATTAAAGGCAAAAATGAAGGTGGATTTAATTTCTTAAAACATGTTTCGTTATTTTCAAACAAAAATTTCAAATACAACGAACAATATCTTAAACTTGAAAACTTACTCTATAATATGAAACAGCAACTTATACAATCTCCAAGTCGTCTTCGATTTGTAAAAAATTAGAGATTTGATTTATTTTCATCTTTGTTTTTTATTTCTATTCTCTGCAATCCTTTTTCTCTAGCTGCCGCTAAGATTAATCAAAATATAAATCAATTCGTAGTTTAATATTGTTGTAAGTCTAATGCACTTTCGGATCTATTTCGTGTTTACAAAACATACTTGTCCAATATATGTGATTTCTTTGAGTCATTAAACTAGCACAAATATTGTAATGTTCTTAATTTTATTTTATAATACCTATTTTGTACATATTTAATGGGACACAAATATATTCAATCAATATATTCGATTTCTTCAACAACTCGACTTTAGTCCAAATTTAAATAGATTTTTAATGTGGCTACTTGATAATTGCCAAGCAACTGTTGAATTATACATTCAAATTACTAGTAAAATTGACAAATTATACGTGTTGTAAAATTATTTATAAATTATAAAATTATTTCATTTAAAATAATAAAAATAATATTGTTTAAAATTAAATGATTGAAAATATTTAATATAATATAAAAAAAAGGATAAAAGAAACTAAAGCGAGAAAACTGAAAAGGAAACATAAATAAAGATAAATTTAAAAAAAAATTAAAAGGATGGAACAGTACTTAAAAAACTTAAATTAAGGATAAATGAGCATCCCTATATTTTGTAACTAAAATAGGATGTGTGTGTGTGTGAGAGAGAGAGAGAGAGAGAGAGTCATTGCAGGCTTATTCATTTGTTACAGGTTATAACCTTCTCTCTAACTTCGATATTTGAATGCAAAAGAAAATTTAATTGTGGATCACAAATTACAAAATGGCATTAGTTTTAGGATAAAGTGATTTGGGAATGAAATTTAAATTTGATCAGCATGATTATCAAAGTGGGTCTTAGCATGAGAGGTTTATATTTGGACTAATTTCTCGTTAGACCCTAAATTTACTCCCATTAACCATTTGGTAAACCGAAGGATATTCTGCTTCCTTCCAAGCTCACCAGAAAGACGACTAAAACGACGCGAAAAATCCAGACCCGGAAAGGCGAAGGGCCGGTGGTGGGAATTTGGGAAAGTCGGGCCGATCGGGTGTCTTCATTCAAGCGACGGTATAGAAGAAGAACGAAACGAAGTGAGAGGCCGGGGGTCGGGGAAAAGAGTCGAGTCGATCAGGCTCGACGATCGGGAGAAGCAAAACGAAATCAGGATTTGGCCAAAAAAGACCCAAAGAAGGGGAAAAGGGAGGGAGAAGAAATCCAGTAGTAAATTTATATCTCCCCTATTTATTCGTGAGTTCCCAGTCTCCATAATCGGCCAAGCTCGCCCTCGTCGCCATCTTTAAGATATGGGATGTGTTGTTTTTCATGAATTTAGCTGCTGGAAGTTTGTTTATTTGGATTTCTTGGATGTTTGACACTTGGAGAAAACGGAGCAGCGTGGATTAATCGCCCGGGGGGGGGTTACAACTAAATTTATGCTAGGATTTTCTGAATGATTAGTTGTAGTTTTATGGCGTAGACTAAGGGTTGTCTAGCTAGTCCAGTGGAGATGTTTGATAAGAATCGGATCTTTGGTGTTCAAGAAGGAATATGAGCAAAAGAGGGATCTTTTTGTTCTCAGAATGAGGTGGCATGACAATTTATTTCAAAAATGGATTTTCTGGAAGCACTTAGTAATGATCGAATGGAAGCATTTTATATAGTAAATTAGGGTGTGCCCCCAGAAGTTCCAAACTGAGAAAGAGTTATTTTGTAACAAGAACTAAAATGTCAGTGGTCAGAGGCCTAGAGTATGATGAAGCCCTGAAGTTTTTTGAATGGGAAAAGGAAGTAGGAATGTAAGTAATATCTAATCTTAGGAATCGCACAAATGGAGTGGGATGAAATTGACTTTCCATTAGAAATGGGAAGGAGATTGGCAATGGAAGAGCTTAGTCCTACACTGACGTCTAGTAGACCCTCATTGACAATCAGCTGCCACCTCGTCCAAGTAGTTGAAAGATCCTGCATTCTTTGAATAGTAAACTTTTGATTATTTTTCTTCACAGTTATGTCCTTACCAATTGCACTTTACTAATGTACAAATTGAATCACCATGCTTATTTCCTTTGAAATAGTTCGTTGGGTGGTTTAGATATATTTTTGTTAAATTGAAACAATGAATCTGTTGGCATAGTTTGACAGGAAGGACTGTCTTTTGTTGTTGTTGAAATTCAATTTTTTGTAAAAATAATTATCTTGCATATTTTGTTAGTGAATTCCTACTAAGCAACTAAGAAAATCTGTGTCTTTCTTCAAGTTTATGACGTGCTTTCACATTCTGTCTTTGGACAAATTTTTGGTGACCTTTTTTATATAACTATGTTTAGAGTAGCAGAACCAGCAAAATTTTTGGCGAGCATTTGCAGTTTTGGTTCAGTAATTTCTTTTCTACTGGCATTAGATGGCAAGTCTTCACAGTGGAAAACTGGAAATTTCATTTGCCTTTTAGCTTTCACTTTTCTACAATAATTATTGCTGTTGTTTTGGTGAACCGACACAAGTTCTAATTTTCTCTCTTTAATTTTCAAGATAGGAAGAAGTTCCCAGTTTTTCTTTCTTTGCTTCTTCTTCTTCTTTTTGGTAATAACAAAGCCCTATAAATTGCTCTCATTATCTTGAGTACAAGCCTACTCTTTTTAGGTCTTTTATTTCCTTTGCATTCTCTGGCTCTGCCACATTTGTTGTCAGAGGAATGAGCTGATTTTTCGAGTTGAGGTCCAAGTGATGTTTTGGTCTAATCAACTATTGAAAACAAGGTAGCATTGCTTGCAGTTAACCGCATGCTTCCCACTCGGGTCCCTCCCTTTAAACATGTAATATCCAAGCCGAACAAGGGGCTAGAGCTTTTTAACGAGGCATCAATTACCATTTTCATCAGAGGGTTGTGGTGAAGGTGATGTATAGTTTGTCATGGGGATGCTGATATCCGAATTTGTCAGTATCACTTCACTAGAATCCTGTACTCGGACGTACTTGTGTGGGTATTAAATAAAGTAATGGAAAGTCCTGGTTTATGCTTGACCTATATTTGTATGTTTTATCTTCAGATTAACATAATGGCCAAAGCTGAAGGTGATTGCGAGGAACCATTGAACGAGCAAGCTGTTGCCAACATATATGCTTCGATGAGGACAGAAATCAACCAAATTTATTCCCAAGATTACTGAACTGGAGATGGGAGGTTAGCGAGCACACGCTTATGATCAATGCCATAAAACCCCTTGATCCATCAAGGCGGTGCTACCGGATGATTGGTGGCGTTCTATTCGAGAGAACTATCAAAGAAGTCTTGCCAGCTGTCCAGCGGAACAAGGAGGGACTCGAAGAGGTAATTGCTCGGCTTACTGAAGCCTTGGAAAAGAAGAAAAAGGAGGCAGCCGAATTCGAGGCCAAGCACAGAATCAGAATTAGAAAGGGTGATGCCGAAATGAAGAATGAGAGCAGTAAGAAGGAAGGGAATGCACAGGGAGTCCTTGTTGGTCCTGCTGGGGCTGCTTCGTAGCCATGAATTTATGTTTTTGTATTCTCTATTAGATATATGGCGTTATGCTGATGAAGAACCGTGGCTTTTTGTTGTCTAAATTTCATAAATCTTGATGACATCTCATCAACTGGATGATGAATCAGACCCAGATTTTGTTGTCCCCAAGAGCAAGTTCAGGCATGATAAACAAACTGATCAGAGATGCATATTTGGATGGATTTAATTTCTGGGGAAAGCATTTTATGATGGGAATAAAAGGATGGATGAATAAATTTTGATTAATTTTTTTCTGTCACATACGAAGTATATGTAAGTTTTGAAAAAATAGTTCTCTAAAATGGAAAACTATGCCATCTAGTTACAGTCTTGGATGCAGTTTAAACTTTTCTAATTGTTGTCATTGCTGATTACTATCTGTCGGCACATAATTACCATGTAATCGTTTTATTTTTTTACATGTCTAGAGAAGCAATAAATTGTTGTACAAAAATATTAATAGAAAAAAGATAAATGACTAAATAAGACAAGTACTTAGATACACAGTGAAATTTGAACCAAAAACTCCAACTAATATTATTAGCATCCAACGTTTTCATAGTTGACCCGACCCGACTGGTAAAATAACCGATGCTCCTAGTTTAAAACAACACACGAAATGCTGACTAGTGGAGAAGAAAAAGAAGTAGGGCTTGTTTGCCTCGTTCTCACTCCAGCGTCTGTCGTCTTCCACTTGTCCTTGTTCCTTATTTGCATCTATCGTCCGTCGTTGCCAACTTCACCGCCCGCCGCTGCGAACATCTTTTTTTCCAGGTAATTTGAGCCCCAAGCTCCTGCACATGTTCGATTCAAAACATTTACTCTGCTTCCCCCAAACGCAAATCTGAATTATTTGCTTGTTGGAAGAGAATATGTCGAGCTGAAATCGACTCCAATATCATCAATCGTTTTCTTTTAGCTGAATTTACAATTTTGTTTGTTTCCGACATCCGAGCGCCTCGAAACGAAAAAGATAGAATCAAAATAGCGTATGTGAGTGTAGGGGCAAGCAATTGTTATTAATTCCATTTTACACTAAGGCTACGTTTGGACGCAAATTATTTCATCTTTGTTGCTGGTCTCCATCATTTTCTTTGTTCAATTTAATGTATTTGTGATGATTTATTTAATGTACTTTTACTTTTACTTTTTGTTTTTTAGTTAATTACTTTATGTATAAAAAATTTATGTAAAATAATATTATTGTACATGTCAACACCTACCCAGACACACACACACACACACACACATTGTTAATTAATTCATATAGTTATAAGCACATTACAAATATTTAAAATAATTTTAAAGTAAATTTAATTAATTTTTTTAAGATTTAGGGGATTGTCCAGTGATTGCCCACGACATCGATATCGTTAAAAAGTTGCTAAATTTCCAGTTTGGGCCTTTGGGCATATGTAGATTTTGAAGTATTGGTTGAGGAATAAAAGTTCTACACTCAATAACCAATGGGCCCATTTAACCATTTTGATCGGATCAAGGATTACAAGTTAGCCATGTGGACTCTTACATGGACAATGTTCAAGGTCTCTGCTTTTCAAAGAATGTAAACATTCACCATATTCATTAATTATTGAACAACAATCTGTGCTATGTTTGTTTGTTTTTTTTTTAATCTTAAAGCATACAAACACTTTAATTATTACGCATTTTAAATTTAATCTCATTCTGTCTCTTATTTTTATACAAATTTTTGAAAAAATATACAAAAAACGCATATTTAAAAACCAAAACAATCACAACCATGTTGATTGGCTTCAAGAATGGGATTAAACTGTTGTTGACAAAAATGTAAAATTTCAGAAATATGATTGTGAATTAGTTGTGCTCAGTTGAGATTTTCATAAAAGTGATGTCCCATGTGGAAATGATGCTGATGTTTTATTGGTTGTTAATGATACTTTATAATGAAAATTTATCACTAGTCTGGTGGTTGATGTATTTATGAGTAATTGATTAATAATAATATATTGAATTTTGATAGCATGAGTACGTAGGCATGAGACGATGATAACATAGAACGTTATTTTTATTTAAATTTTAATAATTATATTATTATTTCATATATAGAATCATAAAATCTAACTATATAAAGCTATATAAAAATTCCCATTAATCATACATGTGCAGACATTTTTGTCTCCAAAAAATACTAAAAAGAAAACAAATAAACTATATAATTAAATATTTTTCACGTTATTAATAAATTACTCGTCAAATATACATACTCAATTGCATATGATGTTAACTAAACTTTACCAAAAGAAAAATTTATGGCCATCTGGGCCGTAGATTTCCACAGGCTTGATCTGTATTCACATTATGAGAGAAGATGTGGGATCCGCAAACGATATGCCACTCAATTCAGGGGTCCTCGTCCTCCCAGCCCATTACATTTCTCCCGCACTCACCGCAGCCACTCATAACTATCCCCGTAGCGTCAACCCCAACCCTCCGCCCTATACAACAATCTGATTCCGAAGAAATGAGTGAAAAAGGATTTTGGCGTTCTCTTTGGATTGGGTTTATGTAAGTGTGTTTTTTTTATCCAATTACTTGAAGTTAATTATTCTGAAATTCTGTGTTTGCTCTTTGATTTGAAGATAAAATATCAATTCCATGAATCCTTTGACATTGGTGAAGCGCATTCAGAATATAAATAAGAAAGAAGCAAATCTAGGAATATCTGAAGATGCATCATGGCATGCTAAATATAAAGATTCTGCTTATGTTTATGTTGGCGGCATACCTTTTGACCTAACAGAAGGTGATCTCCTTGCTGTCTTTGCCCAGTAAGTTTTGCCTGCTGATCTTGTCTCTACAAGTTAAATGTATTATTAGGAACTTATCCGTTCGGTTAATCTCACTTGTAGGTATGGGGAGATAGTTGATGTTAACCTAATTAGAGACAAAAGTACTGGAAAATCCAAAGGGTTTGCTTTTCTTGCTTACGAGGATCAAAGAAGTACAAATCTTGCTGTGGGTTGGTTTCTCTGTCCCATGTGTTGACTTTATCTTTCAAGGTGTAACCAAAAAATAAAAAAAAAATTGGTGTTATGTCTCTTACAATTATTTCTTTGGAGTGACTGTGCAGACAATTTAAATGGAGCTCAAATCTTGGGACGGATAATTAGGGTTGATCATGTGAACAAATACAAAAAGCTAGAAGAAGAGGATGAGGAGACTAAGCAGCGAAAGAGGGAGGAACGTGGCGTTTGCCGTGCTTTTCAAAGAGGAGAATGTAATCGTGGAGATGGCTGCAAATTTTCTCATGATGAGCAGGTAAGTTCTGAATAAGCTGACTGGTGCTTGATTTGCTGTCTCAGTTCATGAACAAATACGAAACATGGAGCTAGTCGACATTTTTGTTTATCTGACGATTGATCTAGAAAAATAATATGTTATCCTTGTTTATTTTCACTGCTGGATTGTGTGTGTATTCTTGTGCTCTTTTGACTGAAAAGATTGAGAAGTTTAGCTAAAGCATCAGTTGCTTGTAATATGAAGCTGTTGTTGTATTTTTGGAAAATGTTTTTGAACTTCCAACTGAGTTGATAAGTTGGGCCTGTAGTGTTACACCCAGCTGCAAGATATTAGAGGGGATAAAAGAGGTGATGAGCAGGCTAAGACATGGAATAACCAACTGAATTGTCTCTAAATATGTTCCGCTAACATTTGATGATGGAATGATCACTATAGTTAAAAATGCATACTTAGATGCATTTGCTAAGGATTAGCTTATAGTAAGTCTTGCTCAAACAACTTACAGTATGGAAGGGAGAAGGTTTATTTATTTATGTTGATTTTTTCTCATTGAAATATGGTAATAATTTTAGGATGAAAAAAATCATGAAATAATATAATGGCAACTGACTAGTTAAATGATTTTTTTCACCTTGTAGAAGTGGTAGAGCTTGTACAAGTTAGGAGAGATTTCCTTCATGCTGAAAGGAAGTACTTGAACTTTTCTGTACTGTATTGCAACTTGTGGAGGTTCTTTGTAAACTAATATCTCGATCTCTTATCCCCTTCATCAAAAGTGAATGTGGCCTAAAATGAAATTTTATTTTATTTATAGATTCAACTGTCAGTTGCTTTTAAGCAGGGAAATTGAGGGAAGTGCTGCACTTAGAAACTTGTCCAGTCATCTGGTCATTAAGTTGCTCATGTTTTAACTTATTGCAATGCATATTTATTTGTTTATTTATTGATTGATGGATTCAGTTTTCAAAGTTTAATAGGATAGATTCAGTTTTCAAATTTTAATAGGATAGGTTTTGGTTATGTTTGTAGTTCACTTTGTCTTTTATCATTTCTCGACTTATTATAATTTTTGCCCGTGTTTTTCCTTATGATGGGGATTGATGTCTCGTTGATTTTTGCCAGCTATTTCATGCTATGAAATTGTATTCCATTTAATTATTGAAGTGCTTAAAAACTTGTGTTTTTCCTAATTTAGAGAGCTGCTAATACGGGATGGGGTGCTGAGGAAGATAGACGTTCAAGATGGGCACACGACAAGTTTGAGGGTGCGGCACTTGATAGAAGAAGTGGTAAAAGTAATGATAAAGATTCAAAATATTCTCGAGCAAAGGGCAGTGAAGCAAAAGATCATGAAACAAGAGTTGGTAAGAAAGAGTTGGAACACGAGGATTACGCAACGAAGGATAAGGATGTCCGTGATACCTCATCTACTGATAAAAGGACAAGGCCGAGTTATAATGACTCAAACACCAGGGAAGAATATGATCGGAGAAATGAGAAGAAAACAAGAAAATATGAGTTGCAGGAAGGCAACCATGACAGGGAAAGGGATGGTAGATCACATCGTCACAGAGACACCTCTCGGCACCCCTGTAGGAGAGATGAAGAACGGAATAAATCTCATCGTTGATGAATCTCCATGATGGAAATCGTTCAGTTGATGTTATGGAATTTTTTATCCCCTCGTTGCTCATGATACACATGATGAGGTAATCTACTTATGTTTTTAGCTTTAATTGATGGCGAGTAGGATGGGACTTGAGAAGCCTAGAGCACCATTGTGTCAAGAGCGTCGCACTCTGAATCAAACGCAGACAGCCTAAGTAATTTTAGAGAAACATGTACAATTATGGATAGAGCAGAGATTGTTAAGTGTATGCTGCTTTTATTTTGCTCCTATATATTTATCTAAATCCTGATGGCGAAATTGAAATTTGGCTTCTTTGTTCCCAGGTGTGTTTTGAGTAGATTTACCATTGGGCGTAATAAATTGGTGTGGATCCTTTATGACCTTTTGCATATCATCTTTTTCTTCTATTAAGAAACCCAATGGCCAAGTGATAAGTTTGCACTTCTTGGAGTTGAGAAACAGTCTATCAAATAAATAAATTCTTTTGGCCCTTAAGGGCGCGTATATTGTAATATTTAATCATTACAGCAGTCAATATACCAGAAATTTATACGTGACTATGTTATCTTTGTGGTGAGTGTTCATAAAATTCTGTGTCACATTAACATTTAATGATCATGTATTTTGTTTTCCATCTTGTGTCTTGTGCTGGTAGTCTTATATTTGTGAACCAAAAAAATAGGCCAGTCAATTTCATTTAATGTTTGGGATGGTTTCATAAAATTTGTATTTATTTTTCCCTTTTAACAATCAACTTTTGTTATTGATTTTGGTTTGTTAATTGTTATCAAACTTATTTTACTAACTAGTTGACATCTTGTCTGGACATATAATTCAATATACTGTCAATGTAACTATAATAATAAAGTCATCAAATGATGGTGACATTGTTTAAAGTAACAAAGGGGCATGAAAAGCGAGATCGTTTCTAAGAGAGAATTAATTTTAGATGATCAAAATTTAATTTTAAAATTGGAGCTGGACTCATAATATCATTACTAAAAATTTCATTTTTCAGAACCCAAATCTTCAGAACTGCAAATTTGAATTTTTATTGAATAATCATATATCAAATTAAAGGCAAAAATGAAGGTGGATTTAATTTCTTAAAACATGTTTCATTATTTTCAAACAAAAATTTCAAATACAACGAACAATATCTTAAACTTGAAAACTTACTCTATAATATGAAACAGCAACTTATACAATCTCCAAGTCGTCTTCGATTTGTAAAAATTAGAGATTTGATTTATTTTCATCTTTGTTTTTATTTCTTTTCTCTGCAATCCTTTTTCTCTAGCTGCAGCCAAGATTAATCAAAATATAAATCAATTCGTAGTTTAATATTGTTGTAAGTCTAATGCACTTTCGGATCTATTTCGTGTTTACAAAACATACTTGTCCAATATATGTGATTTCTTTGAGTCATTAAACTAGCACAAATATTGTAATGTTCTTAATTTTATTTTATAACACCTATTTTGTACATATTTAATGGGACACAAATAAATTCGATTTCTTCAACAGCTCGGCTTAAGTCCAAATTTAAATAGATTTTTAATGTGGCTACTTGATGATTACCAAGCAAATGTTGAATTATACATTCAAATTACTAGTAAAATTGACAAATTATATGTGTTGTAAAATTATTTATAAATTATAAAATTATTTTATTTAAAATAATAGAAATAATATTGTTTAAAATTAAATGATTGAAAATATTTAATATAATATAAAAAAAAAGATAAAAGAAACTAAAAGTGATAAAACTGAAAAGGAAACATAAATAAAGATAAATTTAAAAAAAATTTAAAAGAATAGAACAGTACTTAAAAAACTTAAATTAAGGATAAATGAACATCCCTATATTTTGTAACTAAAATAGGATGTGTGTGTGTGTGTGTGAGAGAGAGAGAGAGAGAGAGAGAGAGAGAGAGAGAGAGAGTCGTTGCAGGCTTATTCATTTGTTACAAGTAATAACCTTCTCTCTAACTTCGATATTTGAATGCAAAAGAAAATTTAATTGTGGATCACAAATTACAAAATGGCATTAGTTTTAGGATAAAGTGATTTGGGAATGAAATTTAAATTTGATCAGCATGATTAATAGAAAATATTAATAGAAAATATTTTTTTACATGTCTAGAGAAGCGATAAATTGTTGTACAAAAATATTAATAAAAAAAAGATAAATGACTAAATAAGACAAGTACTTAGATACACAGTGAAATTTGAACCAAAAACTCCAACTAATAGTGCATTAGAACTTCAGTCCTGACTAACAGATCAAGATTATATGTACTGCAGCAACAGAAGCTATTAATCGACTGGTATTTTTGAAATTGTTGATTGATGACCAACAATTTTTTATTGATAACGTAGGAAATATGTATTCTTTTAAATTTGTACACACGTAGAGTATACAATTTTTATCAGTATATTATTAAGTGTTTGAGCTTTTAATTACATGATGTAAATTTACCCATATACTCTTACTTAATTTTTTTTTCTAGTCTCCATTTCTCCCTTTATTAATATATTTTGCAATTGTGTTTTCTTTTAAAATTCCCTGCTTTTCAATTTCTTTTGATTTTCTTCATTTCTTATTAGAAAAATTATTTGTATTTTTATTTGAAATAATATTATGTTTATTATATACACTAGTATGTCTGTGTATTTATATATAAATAGAGATAGATATATTAATTTCATGGCATTTCTTGCCTTCAACACTCCCACATTCTCTCTTTTATCAGATCCCTACTTTTCGCGCCTTCTCCTTTGCTTTGAAACTATGATCCTTCCATTCCATCATTCATCCTTCTCTTCTCTCTCCGCTGTCGTTTCTCCTTCTTCAGGATACACACGAAGACAGAGAGGGGGGAGGGGGATACATACAATCACATAGCGTAACTATGGAATCTGCGAGTGGAACAGTTACAGTAGCAGCGGCACCACCGCGGCCGCCGCCACAACCACCATTCCGAGAAAGAATCACAAGGCTCTTGTCTCAATGGACGGCCCTCCAATTGGCTGTGGCGAACGAGTGGGGAGGTCCCGATTCCGTCAAGAAATCTGATCAACTTGCCTCAGATATACACTTTTGGCTCTTTGATTCCGAAGGTAAATAATGCGTAGTTAACTTATACTCGGCTCTTTCAAATTTATTGTTTTTTTTCTTTTTTATTATTATTTTTTGGATTTTACCGAACGGGCCGTTTTATAGATCTTGGGGAAAAATTAATCTCGCAATTCAAATGATGATGCGAAGATAATCGGACTTCTAGGCTATGTTTGTTTTCTAATTAGGATGGGAAGGAAAATTTGCGTGATTTATGATTAAGTGTAGATAAAAATTATATTTGGTATTAAGCTGTAAAAAAAGATAGAATTTAAAATGACATATATGTAATATGTCATTTGTGATTGAATGATGTGATAGTATATAGATTCATAAGGTATTAAAATATATGAATATAAGTTAAAAAAATATAGGAATAGCTATTAGATTTGATTTAATGATTCAAAAATAAATAGTTAATTATAAAATACAAAAGAAAAAAATTTTGAATTTGAATTTGATTTGTAACAAAATGTTTGTTTGCAAGATTTATGTAATGAGAGTGAATAGTGATTAAATTGAAACCAAACATAGTCCTAACAATTTAAAATAATAGTATCTTATAGAACAAACTCTAGTAGTTCAAGTATGTGTAAAAAGAATGGGAATACATATTTATGGAGATGCTTAGGCGATGTTTGGGATGCACATTATGGACATTTTTTTGGTCATCATCTTGCCAACATACTATTAAAAAATATTTTTTTATTCTTTTTCTTATTGTTAACTATTCTGAATTTTTGACCCAATTTTCCTTTAGGCCTTAATTTGCATCAAAAACAAAAGCCTTAGATATCATAATAATGTTGATTTGTCATGTCAATCGATGTGGCCTTTTTCACATTTTATTTTATGTACTTTAAATTATGAACAATTGGATACACATAAATATTTATATTTATACCTATACTATATTACTGATAGTTTAACGATAATCTAATTGCATGTTATGAATTTATAATTTTTTTTAATTTATAAATTTAAATCATTATTACTAATTACAAAGATCAAAAACACGTAAATATAATTACTAATATACCATTACTTCTTATCTGTTCAATATATCTATATTTATATCACTTTGAAAGTAATACGTTTTAGTTGCAATAATAAAATTACAATACTATCCTTAACTATTTTTCAATTTTTTTTCTATCCTTTTTTCTATTTTCTTTTAACGCGCTATTTTCATTTTTTTCTCACAAAATTTTCTCTCGTCAAATTCTTTATATATTTTTTATTTAGACATTCTATATATTTATAATTTTTATAATTTAAATTATAATGAATTTATAATTTGTAAATAAATTTGTGTATGTATAAAGTATGCTACTCTTATAAGCATACGATATTTGCGAGCAGAATTGATTAAAGTAGAAGAATTGGAGAATTTGCTTCACGAGAGACTGTTGCTTACTTTCAACACAGAGATTGAGGATGGCAGCATCGAGGAGGTCAGCTCTTTCTCTACATTCTTCTTCTCCTCCTCCTCCTTGTTTTTATTATTTATGATTTCATGGGATTCATTACTGAAACACAGGTTGCACAAGAATTGATGATCATCTGGGACGAATATTTTCAGGGAAATGTTGTTTGTGTCCAGTCGAGCAATCCACCTTACAATGGCCATCGCAACCCTAGACAAACAGGACAGCAACGTCGGTTCAAGCCCATTGTCCTCCGATAAGCATATCACCATCTCTTACACTGTGTGTGTGCGTGTCTATATATATAATATCTACTCCAGTTGACACCAAATTTTACAGTAATCCGGTTCTTTCCAAATATTTTATCCTATCTGAGTTGACACCAAATTTAAATATTGAGAAAAATAAGAAGTTCTTTTGATATATTCTAACACAAAATGAGAACAAGAAGTTCTGTTATTTCAATAATGAAGAAACCAAAGAAGATTTATACGCATGGCCCGATGACAGCTGATGTTCAATATCACAGTTTTGTACAAAGAACTCGGGTTTGCTTGTGAAGGTATAACGAAATTGATTATGTTTAAATTTATAAGTATGATTTATTCCAAGCGTTTTGTTTCTCGAGAATGTGCCTTCTCAGTTGCTTGTTATCTCTCCGAAATCACTTCGAATTGGATAGTTGCAGTTTCGAAACACTTTCTATTCTTTGATTCTTGGGGATGGTTGCCTCTACTTGGAAGAAGGTTTTTCTTCTTGAGAAGCCAAAGACCTGCGCAGGCTACCTCTACCATTTGAATATTGTGTGTTGGTTGCCTCTGATTCACTTAGAAATGGACTTCTAATCTTCTGTTTTGTTGTCCTTAAAGGCCTTTCTTCTTCTAACAATTTCATTAGCCAAAGGTTTTTCATTGTATATAACACAACTAGCACGCCTTCCGCATCCAATAATCTAAACTAGCAAAGAACTGTCTTGTAAATGCCCCTTCAAAGTAGTTCAATAATAATTATGTGCGAAGTTAAATTTGCCAGAGTCAAACTGACACTATACGAACACCAAGAGGGTCATCCAACACAAAGGGCGCTTATAGGGCAATTCAACTTTTTGGAGACGTGCAATGAATGCCTTTGTATTCTTTCGAATAAAGGGCCCCACATAATCCACACGATCTCATAAATTCTCAAAGCAAGAAACTTTTAAATGAGGTTTGCAACGACACCTGACAGGAGAGAAGTTATTTCCATGATATATCAGCTAGAGCATCATGAAGGATGATGATGGAGTACCAATCATGCCCAAGCAGCAGTATGACACCCTGTAGTCATGGGGTTACCCGGGAAAACGCTGGCAGAACTTTGACAAGTTCAAATGTCCGATTCCTCTGGATGATGCCTCCCATGCCTACGACGAGATCGTTTCTCTTTGCGTGCCCGTCTTCTAGACGATGTGCTGGGTTTCTCAGGGCTGGGAATAGTTTCTGCACTTCCAGGATTCCCAAAAATGATATCAAATGGATTTTCCATATCATCCTCGACTGCATTCACCTAAAATAAGAGTGAGGAAAAAGAAACAAAAGATTGCCATCCCCTATTCGTTAATTCCCATGCTTTAGAGGCTATTTAAAGGACACTAGCAATGAATATATGATCATTCCTGCACTATTTATCATTTATTATCATATATTTTTATTTACCTTAAAATTTAGACCATCTCTGGTAGATTCACTCGCATGTACTTGCCTTGGCTTCGTTTTAGTTTTAGTTGCAGTTGTAGTCTTCTCGACAACATTTTTCAGTGAATCAGTTTCCTCACTGTAGGCTGTACTCTGAGAATCAACATTAGGATCACCAAAAAAATTTCGGAAACGCCACTGAAGTTTTGGTCTATCTACAGATGAATCGTCATAAACTTCTTCCGTATAAAAATACTTTGAGAGACGTTGATGCACCCAAGGATTATCATGATATCTCCTCAACAATCTAAAGTCATGGGCGAGCAAAAGCAATTACCAATTTAAAAAAAGATAATATATATGGAAAAAGGAAAAATAGAATATCTCAAGATTGATAGCAGAGAACCACAGCTAATCAGTTATTTCTATGAGTGTTGGAGAAAGTTATAACCACAGGATTGGACTGTTCAGAGTGAGTCATTGAACGTGAAATACAGGAAATACCATTCCTATTAGAGCTATTTATCAATTTCCATTAAAAATCATTCAAATGAAAACTGTTGCACAGACTAACAGATTTTTGAAAGAACCTACATGTTTGCCAACTCTTTCTGTATCCGACTGCCTTCCAGTGAAAGAACATGCTCAACAGATGATTCAACAGACCTACTAAATCTCCAGAGTCCACAAGCAGCAGCAGCTCCTACAAGTATAAAATCAGTAAGAGATCGTTCCATTGTCTGGAAGATCTTAGGTAAGAATCATGGATGGAGAAAATTCAATTATAAAATCATTCTAAAGCTAATGGTATTTGGTATTTAATGAGCATACACATTCATGTCTTCCCTATAAGTAGTTGAATAGTTTTCTCGCTTATTGATAGAAGCTGGTAGAAAACAAGCATATCTTTAAAGTCACTGATCCATGCCTTGAATCATATTCACTGCACGAAGCAATGGAATCCATACAATTGTTACTTAGATAGTGATAAATGACAACACCGAGTAAACAAACTATGGAAGTTAATACTATGGGAAAATTGAGGGGGGGGGGGGGGAATAAATCATTGCACACAGAGAGAGAGAGAAGAGAGAGCTTATTTCAGACATAGTTTTCTCAATAAAGATATTTGTGGGGAAGCGATATTATTCTTCCATTGCTACATAACCATGAGCTTCAGGGTAAGGTTAATTTGAATATGTGCAATAATCCAATCAAGGGATGCCAAAGTTTGCAATAAAAGTATTCATTTGTCCAGGGATGCCTGTGTGAGGAAGTGTCTGCGACCACACATAAAGGAATGCAGTGCAATATCTAATGAAGTCTCTGAGTTTTGATTATATTAGTTGTCATGACTACCATGATAAAACTTAAGCAGGCAGTCAATATAGAAAGTATAAATTCAGTATTTATTTATTATAGATCCATAAATTAAATGTGAAGAGTAACATATAAATAACAAGACAAGAAATTAAAAAATTAAACGAGAAAAGGAACAGAACAGGAAGAATAGAACTTACCCACTGCAAGGTTAAAGCGGAATAGATTATGTAGCCTGCGGGTAGCTGCACCAAGAAAGGACAGTATGATTGGGTAACAGCAATTACATCTGACAAAGATCATAACAGATAACAAAAGAGAAATCCAGCAATATTAAGCAAATGCATCCAAGCGCAAGAGAACAGACATATTAATGATTAACAATTAAGGGCATGGTTAATGATGGGCATATATCACCTTTCCCTTTTCCACACACAAGATATCTCCCATCTAATGGCATTTCACGATATTTCAGAAGATCAGACATTTCGTGCAACAAGAAGACTTATGCAATTTTAACATTACAAAGAGCATTAAAAATAATATCCATAACCATTCCAAAGAGGAACTAAGGTTCACATCTTTTAGCCACATTTTTCATCAGAACTTCATACACTCACACCTCTTTTCCAGCACCAAATGAGCGCATCATAAAACCAGTTTTCAATTAGTCTAGAGATACACTTTCCACTCTAAACTAAAAATCCTCATGTAGCAATTTATTTTTGGCTGCATTTTTGCCCATAACAAGAGCGTGCAAGTGCAAATAAATCGATATTAAGAAGGCAGATAACTTCGTTACAAAGAAAAAATTAAGGACCCAGTAAAAAATTATTCAAAATCAAATTTTAATAATCAAAATGATAACCAGGCCGCATACCAAGCCAAGTAATAATTGAAGCGCCACCGAAACCAACAGTAAAATCTCTCATAGCCTGGGCCCTCCATGTGAGCAATATATTTGCTTCTTGCAGTGTCAATTGCTCCTGTTCATTAGTTTCAAGTCTCTCAAGAAAATAAGAACTTTATAAGATAAATAAACTAAAACCAATCAAACCTTTTTCCTTTTCCTTTCCTGAACGCAATTTATCAGTTCAAAAACGGAAAAATGCAGCAGCTCCTATCACCAAGAGATTCTGGACTCAAACTTGTAATTACAAATACTACAAAACATGCGGCATACTTCATTTTGCCTTTGGCCGGCCAATTTTCCCCAAAACGAACCATTAGCAGAACAATGAAACAAAAACGAAAACCATCTTTAAAACATCCGACAATTAACCCTAAAAGTGCAAAATTCCCGAAAAAAATCAGGACCTTTTAGCGCAATAGAAACATCAAAACTATTATACTCTGTATAATGCAAGAAGAAAGGAAAGATCAAAATTCAAAGAACTTGCCTTTTGCGAGCGAAGAACGTGTTCAAGATCGAGAAGAGCGGCACCCATTTGGTTGATGAAGTGAAAATGGATTTTTCATGAATGAGCTTTTCAGCAGTCGTTGAAACAGTGGCGACGCCGTCGTACTAATCACGCGCAAAATTTGTTGTCGCGTTTTATTTCACCGTTCCTGATTAGCGATTTTGCATGGTTTACACGATTTTGGTCCATGTTCGAAGAAATAGCCCAAATTGACTTGAGTACAAACATTTCCTCCTACCACCCATGGCCCAGTCCTTCCGCTCAATCACCTTTCCCCTCATAACCACCGCCATCGCCACCCGTCACCTTTCGTTTTGAAATGGCGTGCTCATCTCCTTACGTAGGGTGTACCCTGGTGCCATGGATGCGGCACAAAGCTTGTGCAGTAAGTTGATGCGCAACGAATGTTGTGGCCTCAACTCCCATGATCCGCGGGTCCTCACAAGTTGGCAATGTTGAAGTTGCTTGATTAGTGTTCGATGAAATGGTCAATAAAGACTTGACCTGCTGAGCACAATGATTTCTGGTTATGCAGAGAGCAACATGACTCCAGAAGCTCCTCAAGATATTTCATGATATGCAGTAACATGTAATTAAACCTGAACAAGTAATCATTCCGGGTCTTCTCTCTGCCTGTTCTCATCATCTTGGTGCACAAGAACAAACCAAACAAATCCGTATATTTATGGATCGTAAAGGATTTGGAAATTCTTTGCCTATGAATAACGCCCTTATTGATACGTATGCCAAGGGTGGTAGTCTTGGCAAAGCTGAAGGAGTTTTTCGTTCAGACACATGGGAAAAATTGCGATGTCTTGGACCAGCATTATCAGCGCTTCTGCTATCCATGAGCTGTTAAAAATGCCCTGAAACATTTGCAGCAGATAAATTTTGTACATGTGGAACCCGACTGGTGATATTTGCGGGGGTTCTGTGTGCTTGTGGTCATGCAGGACAAGTTAAAGAGAGACAAACTATTTGACGCTATGGTAAATGAATATGGAATCACACCCAAAGTAGAGCATTATGGATGCATGGTAGACCTCTATGGCTGACCTAATCATCTCATACACGCACTAGGTATTATAGAGTATGCCGGTGACCCCAAATGTTGTGACAGGCATGGCTGCCAGCTGGATTCACAGTTAGTGTGAATTGGGAGAATCTGCTGTACAACATCTCTTGAGTTGGATCCTGATCATGATGGAGCACATCTTATCATACATGCCAAAGAGAGAAGGTGACAATTTATGTACCATCAAATGCAGGAGGTGAGATACATGAGCTTTTGACAGCAGAGAAACCAACAATAAAATGATGAGATTCCTCCCCAGTTATGAGGTGGTTGAAAAGCTGAAACAAGTAGGGTACACTCCAAAAACAACCAGTGCTTTGGCAGAGGTAGATAATGATGACAGGATGTTCTTGCACGAAGACTACTGGTGATAATGAATTAATCATACATCGAGTTAGAAGAATGAATACATCTTCTTTTCTGCTCCTTGGTGGAAGCAAAGTTCGTAATCATCAACTATTTGTTAAGGAGTACCTGAAAACATAATCAGCTGCACCTACTTCCTGATGTCTCAAGAACAGAAGGAATTGCTGAACATCAAAAGCTTTGACGAGAAATGAGAATCAAATGCTTTCTCATGAAAAATAGAAATGATCATCTACTGGAGGACTTCTCTCAAGTAGGAATTGGAATGCTCCCTCCTGTAATCAGACCGGTGTCTTCCAAATGGAGTTAGCAACTAGGGATCCCACTTCATCTTTTAAAACTCTCTTTCCACCCTGAACTTCGGGAACTCCACGGCAGCTGAAACCAGTTCTGTGTTGCCCATGAGAAAGCTCCCTAGGATTCAAATATTTTGGTCTAATCACACCACCAGAGGCAGTTCATTTTCCTTTTGTCCACAAACCACTATTAGCCTTCTGAACCAAAACTTGGCTTCCCTATAATGAGAGCTCGGCTTGTGTGATGAACTATGTCTGGAATTTAGTCAATGACTTGATATAGCAATTGCATGAACAATGCAACTTGCAGATTGATCAACAGCAAAGCAGGTTTCTTCTGTAAACCCTCCTCGTATAGTGCTCAACCATCACGAAATATTTTCTTCCTCAAAGTTCATGCACATTCATAACAAAGTAACTCACACAAGCACACATACACTAAGTTTGTAATGTTTAGTAACTGAGCCTACAGATTCCGCAAAAGATCCTCCCTCATTTTTCACGCGATATCAACAGAGCTGCTGCTTGAGACCATTTTGCCAATGAACTCCTCCATCTCATTCTTCAAGGGCTGAAACCTTCTATTCAAATTCTCATAATACCTGTTATTTCAACTAAAATTTTGACAATATTTGGCAGCTGTCTCACTTGGAGAATCCCAGAGACCATCCAAGAAACCCCATAGTTTACTCTTAAAAAGTGTAAATCAGTATACAGTTGTTGAAAGTTGATTTTGTTTACCATGCAAGACAGAATCTTTTAAATATCCACTTATTTTTGAAAAGGGTTCCTCTGACTACATAGCAAGGATTTTAACTTATTAAGAGGAGCCTAGGAATGGGGACTTGAGATATGACAGCAGGCAACTAAATGGCTGAAAAGACTATTAGGGCCCTACTTATTGCTTTGCTCATTTCTTTCCTCCTCAGTTCTTTTTTCTCTTTTGACTTCTTGATTGTATTTTTCTCTCTTTGTTGTTGTTTTGGCCAAGGGTTGCAGGCTGGAGGAAAATGTTAAGTTTGCTTTCAATTAATTAAAGATTAGTGTAGGATGTACATTCACTGTGGGTTGGCATGGTATGTCTTAAACAAGATATCAAATATCTAAATTCTCATTATAGGGTTGTTACTGAAATGATTTATTTCTGCTCTACATCTAATATCATTTGTCTTTGTTCTTAGACCTGCATGAATTAGCTCATGATGATGATTACTAAATGTCAAGAATGTCTCCAAGAGAATAAAATTTGCATGATTAATCTTATAAAGTTTGCTTTGATCTATTGTTGGATTCTATACCTTCAAAAGAATAAAAATTTAGTGCAGTTGTGGACATAAAAAAATCAAGCTCAGGGTAACAAGACGGGCTACTTGTTAACAAAGATTACAAAGCATAGAAAATAAATAAGCCTGTTGGGGTTGTCTCTGTAAGGATTAGAAAATCTAACAGGAGAACCGTTAATTATGCAACTGTCTCTTGATATTGATGAACGCCTGGTGGAATAAAACTAAGAGCAGCAAAGGAAGAATATACTTGGCTTATGAGTGTAGGAAATTGGGAAAAAGAGTAAAAACACGAAATTTTATCTGAATAGAATATCAAAGTTTTACAATCACAAAGAAGAGCTGAGGTTGAGGTGGAACAAAGTAGTCACAGAGAATTCAAGAAAAAGGAAATTATCTAGCATTGTATTACTGTCCTCTTAGTTCGACGATGAACCAGTACCAATGTCTTAGAAGTCTCATTCTCAGCGCTCTGTCCATTCTCCCAAGGAAGACACCAGAGACCGTGTTCTGTGTTTTTGTCCTAAGTACATATTACACCATGCTTTTCTAGTAGTTGACATGTATAGAACAAAGGGATTTCAGGATTGTAGCAGGCAAATATCATGGGCTGGATATTTTAACTCTTTTATATCAGATTTCTGTACTTATGCACAACATATTAATTAGCCTCATAATCTGTCCTGTTACAAATCAAACAACCTAAAGGGTTAGCTGAAGCTTATCTTTGATGTGAAGATGAGTATATTGCATAAAGATGAGTCAGATGATAGTAGAATGCTGCCTATCAGATTCATATCGAGCAAAGTTTTAACCATTAGACATACTTGGGCTAGGGATCATATTAGGACTAGTTGTTATGTGGATTTTACATATCATGCCTGACCCAATATGAGCTGTTTGAGGTCAAATGATTTTGCATAGTTTCAACATGTAATAAGAATAGAAACCGTTGAGGCCATCTTGCTCCACCATATTGATTCTTTTTGAGTATGCTTACTGTAAAGAGATACTGGTGGGATCTTTAAATCATGTTGGGAGTTAGTTGAGTTTGTTGAAATATTTAATAACCCCATTTGACCAAGTAAAACTAATCACTTAAAGAAAGCAATAATAATTAATATTATCTCATCATGTGGGGTAGACATTATGCAACTGGAACAGATTTTTAATCCTTCATCTGTTGACTATCAATAATTCAAGATTGATTTCAATAATTCTGGTGATGCAACTCAGATATCAATATGGCTTGCGAACCTTGGTGTTAAATTACTTCACACAGTCACTAACAAAATTAAGCACCAATGGATTAAGTAAAGCATAAGGCATATTTCCCATCAACGACTTCCTGGTTAAGTGGGAACATGACCTTTTATATTGTACTTTAATGCATGTGCAACTCTCTTTTCTCCCCTGTACCCCTTTTCTTTGTTTTCCTTTCCTAATCAAAGAGATTTGCAGGATCATTTTGTTGAAAAAGCAAAGGTAAAAAACAGAGGAAATAATCCATGTTTTTGCAGTCTCCTCGACTGCTGTTTCACCCCTTTCACCTTTGGTTCATCATTAATATGATGTTTAATCCTCACCATGAAGTTGTTAGGAGATATTCCAATTCTTGGGATTGCTGTGTGATCCCAGGAAGAATATTATCTACAACAGAACTTTTTGACTTATTGAAAAGAAGCTAAAATGATCCCTTTCCTCAAAATCTACGCTCTCTTCTTTTCCAAAAGGGAAAGGATTTCGGTACAGAAGATAAGTGAAAAAGAAAGGAAAGAGATAGGAAGAAGAAACCAGGTAGAAGCCTCTGCCTGGAAATGCCTCTCTGTACAAACAATACGAGATGAAATTAATCAATCCATCAAAGGATGATTATGGAACACTCCATTTTGTTTTTATGACTAATAATAGGACACTTTGGATGTGCTTGATGATCTCGAATATTTCTTGGATGATGAAGATGGGGATGCAGTCATATCACCCGACCTTCGTCTCAGCATCTGCCTCATCCCATCGGCAACTTGAACCGCCGGATTCGATTTGTATTTACGACAAAAGGACATGTGAGCCTTAACAGCTTCATCCATCCCAGACTGCTTCTTCCCCTTGTTGGCTTCATCTCTCACAGCTTCTGAACACAAACCACACAGCCATTTACCATCAAAATTTGCCTTCACTTCACTAATGTAGTCCTGTGTGCAATCCTCCTTCAGTCCGCAGCACTCACACTTCACCAATTCAATGTCCATCTTCTTTTTTTCCTATCTTTTCTTGGGAACAAAATGAGTCGAAACAACTGTAAACAAGGATTCAACTGATATGAACAAAGTCAAGACACTATTACATATATGGCAAAAACAACATATTTTTCCCTATTGATTCTTCTTTCCCAAAAACCTGAGAAAGAATTCTATATGTGATTGGAGTGTGGAGAGGGGCAGAAGAAGTCGGAAGAAGAAGGAGAAAGGAGGAGAGAACTTATAGTGGGGAAATCAGCTGCCACAATTTTCTCCATGTTATAAGGGACCATGGGCAGTGGAACATGAGACAAATGAGACAATGTGGCCTGGGGGCCACCTACTGCTGTGCCCTCTCTTTCAATTTACAAAATTCAGGAGAGGATTAATCACTTGCATTCCCTACTTTCCTTTGTCATGCTTTGTAGAAAATTTTCAGCTGTTTCTTTAGGGAGAAATTTTCTAATGGTTGATTGGCAGTCAACTTTTGGTTGACAAATTTTGAAGTGATCCATCTGAATCCACTGAAACTGGAGATATCAACATTTTAAGATAAATCATTAATTAAGACAATAGGTATGGTTGATTGTTTTTCAAACTACATTTTGTGCGCATATATTGTTATTATGACTGAAACTTAATAAAAAAACTGGCATCGATTAAAGAACATGTAGAGTCTGTTTCTAAAGGCCAGTTGGAACTGATTATTCAACTGATGTCGTAGGTTAAAAGCTTCAAATAACTCGATATTACTCTCATATTGTCCAGTAGACTTGTCCAAAGACAGAATGTGAAAGAGAAAAAAGAAAAAAGAAAAATACCAAAATATAGTATGGTTATGGTAAGGGTAAAAGGAAATATTATTATCCTATATATGCATGAACATTATTACTGTTTGGAAAAGATACTCGTATCCCTCATTGAAAATATATGAAAAGAGAGAGGTAATGACCCACATAATACTGTCTTATGGCTTTTTATTTCTATGTGGTGGAATGGTCATAAACGGACTTGCTCATTTTTCCCTTGAAGTTTTATTTATGAAAGTTGCTCCTCTATTTAGTTGGGTTTTTCATATTTGACCCAATTAACTGAATTAAAAACTTGTAGTTAGGTACTCTCACTCTTAATACCTAATTGATTGAATCGAAATTTGTAGTTAGTCCCCATACTTTCAACAAATAGTATAATGATCTTATAATGGAAAGTGTTTGAGATGAATATGAAAACAGTGTTCAATTCATCCCACGATTTAGCTTACGACAATGGAGTAAAAGAAGTTTGATGTAATTTCTTTAAAGGTCCATGTAATTAATTGGTATGATAAAGTAAATATTTTCAAGGCCTCCCAACACTTAACAGATTGAATCCCACTTCCAACAAAGGGCATAATAATATCATATGGAGGCATGGGACGAGTATGGAAACAATGTTCGGTTGGTTTTATAGTTGGCGTCCTACAGTAATTAAGAAGTGATTAGATATAACCCCTTAAAGAACCCCCAAAATTCATGGGTTTAATAGGGTAGGGATTCTCAAAAGAGGGGATTGATGGACTTGCTTGAAGAAGCACTCACAGGAAAAGATCCAGGCAATTGATGGGTGTGGTTGGGTTAGTAACCATTTCTGATTAGATCATATACTGGAAAAAACTTTTGAACAAGGGAAATAAGTATAAATTTGGAACGATTTATAAAATTAAAAGGCCTCACACTTACAAGGAGACATTGTCAAAAATCATGAATTGAAAGGACTCATATATTTCAAAAGACTAAAATTTAAAGGAAACGACTATAAAAAAAAATTAGATAAGAGTACTTATATCTCACACTAATAAGATATAAAAAGAGAGAATAGTATATAATTAGTAATGACTTACACACTTAATACTTTAAGGTTTTAGGTTAAGAATTCTTGAATATATTTGCTCACTTGGGTGGTAAATGGTTCTTTATCTTCTTTTTTTCAATTTGAAAGTAATTTCATTTTTTTTTTCAAGATTTTCCTTATTCTTACCTTATTATCAACATGGAAAGTTCGTACAAGTTAATTCTTGGTCAAAGCAATAGGCAAGGGTGTTGAGGACATTGAATTTTGTCTTGAGGTGCAAATATTTTGTAAAACCTAGAGGCACGTATCAATGAAAGATGAATGGAAGAAAGAGTTTTGTATGTGGGGGCTAGAGGTGAATCCATCAAGACAGTTCTTAAGAGAAAAGAATGAGAGAGTGAGTTGTTTGTATCAATTAGGAGAAAAATGAAGAAATTTCATGAAGTATTGAGAGGTAAGATAGATGGTTGTAATCTCTTTTAAGTATGTTAAAGAAACTTCTGATCATTGACTTTGAAAATGTAGATTCAATATCAAACCTCCTAAAATTTGGTCTTTTTTTTTTTTAAAAAAAAAAACTTTTGTTAACTTTTGTATTCATTGGTTGTTCTTAACAAAAATATTTACTAGTTCCACCAAGTTGTTTTAGAAATTTTTAGATATAATTCCTGTTATATTCTCCATATTATGATGGACTCATTATATCTCATAGTATTGTTGTACACTAAAAAACGTTATTTCAACATTTGTTAAATATTTGGATCCAATTGTTTGATTAACAAGTGTCCAACGGTTTATTGATAATTTCTTTTTTCTTACGTAATGTTTATAACATCATAGCATCTTCATAAAAATGATACATTCAATTATTAAAGCATGATACTCCTGAATTTTTCATACATAATAATATAATTTAGTGGTTGGTTTACGGCTCCTTTTTCTTCCAATTCTTCCAATGATAACATGTAAGGTTGCTTTCACCCGTAGTGGTTTTTTATTATGTTGACTTTAGTCGACATGACCTATTTATATATCAAAAATAATTATTATAGACAAAAATAAATATAGAATTTTCTTATTTAAAAAGAAACACTTTTTCACAACATTCGTAGGAACAGAGGTATCAATATATTAAGTTAATGTACTCAAATTTGATTGTGTTTTTTAAATCTAATTAAATTCAAATTAGAACTTAGAAAATTGTTTGATCTCAATGTGAATCATCAACTCAACTTGAATTTAAGTTATCCAAAAGTGGGCCGAGTTCTTATTCGAATTTGACTCAATAATATCCTACTTACGGCATTTTATAGTTCACATGACTTGAGTATTATCTTAATTTGGGTAATTTTTTGCTTGATTGTTACTGATATCATTTATTTGTTTAAAATTTTAAAGAATAATTGATATAATTAATATAAGTTTAAAAGAAGTAGATAAATTTCATGCATTTTAATTAAATTTGAATTGGGTTACTGGCATAGAGCTATTTAATCATCATAGTAAAGACTAGTTTCTATTTTTCAGAGCTGACTTTAGCATCATATAATAAATTGCCACTAATATTATGATATCCATGTAATTATGACTGTAGTAAATGTTCATAGGAATAATAATTCTCTTATGTCAACCTTATAAAAGTAAAGATGAGTAGTCTAGTTTCAAACCTATCTTGGCACTCAAAATTCCCTAATGGGCAATTAATTAGTTTCCCATTACCCAACAGTTCAGATAAGATCTCCCCTATGCATCATGATTAAAGTAACAAAGCAGAAATTAATTACTGCAATTAACAATATATATATATATATATGAGGTCAAAAAGATGATGCCTTGAACAAACGTAATGTAACTCATGTTGATAATTCATCATTGTGTCTTTAATCTCATTGGATTGTTTTTTAAGTCTATTTTATGAAGGTGATGATGATATTGAAACTCTTCCGTCATAATAACGATTAATTTATAAATTACAGATAATATACTAAAATTTACCTAAGTATTTGAAGTGATTAAGTATGTGATACGATATATTCGTGCAATGGATTGCATAGGCACTTAATTAGCTATAGAAATACACACATTTGACCCACAATTATAAGTGCAATAATGTAGTTTAGGTTTGTATATCAATATATTAAGTAATTATTATCTTGATCGTTTTAATAGATTTTTTAAAATGCTCCCATTTATAAATCTATATTTATAGTTAAACTATAAACTCACTATAATAACTATTTTTTTCTACTTAATTAGAAAGACTTAAATGCATCTCTCTTATTTATATTTTACATTTTTCTCCCTTTTTTAATGTTATCTCATTTTTCTCCATTTTCCATTAAGCAAAATTTATTTATTTCTTCTTAATTTATTTCTTTTTATTTTTTAATTTTTCTCTTAAATTTTTCTTTTTTTTTAAATCTCATTTTAAATAAATTTTTAGTACATCTTAAACATAATAATTTATCTTTTATTGTCATTAATAAAATTATATAATTTTTACTATATTTAAAAAAGGTGATTTGTATAGACTTAAAAATTTGTACAATGTAACACAACTTTACAAGCATAAATGATAAATTATATTTTAAATTTGATATGCATATGCAACGAGTGTACTTGAGTTGCTATATATCTATATATATATCTTAAGCTATAATCCCATACTATAATGTATTTCAAAGATACATTATAGAAGCATATTCAATGTACATAAAAATTTTATGATTATTTATTTATTTATTTATGTTATCATATAATAATAAAAACATCACTTTATTTTGGCCCGACTGCTGACCAATTGCCAAAGGCAATGCGGCGCCGTATTATCATGAAATGTATGAGGAGAATAATGACAAAGTTCGTGAGGCAAATTAAACTCAATAATTGGGGTGGAAGGCAGTCTGATTTAATCAACTCAATTTTCAAGCGTATTGCCGAAGACAAAATGTTGGGGACATGAGTACATTTAATAAGACAACATGTGAAACAAAACAGCTGGTATTATTATTCCAAGTTTTTATTTGTGAAGCTAAGGCGATGTTTGGGAGAGGGGTTTTGGTTAGAAATAATGTTTGGTAGGAGTATGAATGGCGTAGTTTGTTTGAATATATGTATACAATATATAATAATGATTGAATGATGTGACAGTATATAGAGATAATGTTTATGTTTTAGAATGTAAATTTTAGAAAAAAAAAAAAAGAAAATATGAGTATATGTAGATATTGATTTGATTGTTAATAAGTGTAATGATTAAAAAATAATTAGTTGGTTATATAAGAGGGAAAATTTGAATTTGAATTTGAATTTGGATGGATGCTTTGTTGATTTGTATGTTTGACAGTGTGAAGTATGAGTTAATGATTTTGAGTTGAAAATTAGGTTCCAAATATGAGCTAAGTCTTCATTTCATGTCTTTTTTTTTCTTTGCATTAATGAACCCTACAAATTGACCTAACACATGGGGCTGTTGAGCTTAAGAGCCTCTCCATACAGCATCCAAACATGATGTGATTCCACATCAAAAGTGAAGCCATTGTCTTAGTCTCACAACATGAGATTTTCTTGTCCAGTAGGCAGCAGGCAAATTCCAATGGCCAAATTGGACTTCACTGTGAATAATCTTGAAATTTTATCATCTGTCAATTTTCTCCAACTTGCAGAGATACAGATATGAAAAATATGCAAACACAGCATGCAAACAAGTTTACCCCTCCAGCTTCTATATTATTTCACTTGATAACATGCTTGCAGTCTCTCCAATTACTTTATTTCTTGATGGGGTTTCAGTCACATGGGTTCTTGTTTTCTTCTTCCATATCATCAAAATATGCAGCAGGTGTGAAATTTTGTACATTCGAAGCCCTTCACATGGCTTCTCACATGGCACTACATGCCTAATATCCACTGCTTATTCCTTTCCTTCACCAACCCTTCCATTCATTCCCACTGCAATCATCCACCATTTTTTTAATAAATTCTGATTTGGGTCGTATGAGTTTTGCAGTTGCTAGCTTTGATACGTCTTGTTATTTATTTACTATTTAACTCTGGGTTGTTGCCATCTCCTGTTACAATCAGTGAGGTGGTTGACTTACCATGATTTACAATTATTGTGCTTATTTTCCTTTTTGGAAAAACAGAAGAAGGAATAATGCTTAAGACATCAAAATATTAATTAATTGGTTGACAATTGTCTGTGCATTCAACTACAAATCAAGAAATTGTGACGATCAATGAGTAAAGAAACATATAGATCCGACACATATCTGCACATTTCAAGGGATATTTGAACCCCATGTGAATTTTGGAACCACAATTTTGACAAACAGACCAAGAGCTTCGATGATTATTGATTAGGGATCTTAATACACCATTCAGTATCAACCAAACAGTCCTCATAATACAACTTTGAGGGGTGTTCATGGACAAAATCAATAATATTCCATTTGTCTGATCTTCATTCGTCCAATTTGATCCATGAAGAGAATACTTCTTTGTAGAAGTTGGGAAAGTAGAAACTTTACCTGTCTTTTAAGAATATTATACTTGAGAACAATAATTGAGGGTCACATGAGATTGAAACTGACCAATTTAGAGCTTACTTTGGTGGCAATGAAATATCTTAGGCAAAAACTATGAAACAAGACAAGCTATTCCTAAATATTGTCCGAAACAAGAACTGAATTATATTATCACTATTTCTTTGATGATCATATGAATAAAAGGTGAATGGGAGAAAAAGATACAAGCAACCATTCCTACTTGAGAAATAAAAATTGATGTTGCAGCAGAATCACTCATTGGGCAAATAGGCAGCTAGAAACACCAAAAATATAATAAATTGCATTCTAAAATTGCAGAATGGTAGGATTCCTGCACTATCAACGACATACGAAAGGTCAAGGAGTATGACAAAATTGTGGTTTGTCTAACAATTTTATCATAGAATGTTACAGCTATATTTGTAGGCAAGTGGACAAACTCCATGAGCCCAATTAACTTCTTAGAAGCAAAAAAAATTGCAAAGAAGATCATCTTGACAACTGAAATAATAGAGATTTCTAATTATCAATCACGTTATTTGTGATTGATTTTTAACTCCTTCACAAAAGGGTATAAGCATAAACTTATTAAGGAGGAATTTATTTAAGAGAAACTAAATAATAAGAAAGAGGAAAATGTATTCTTACAAGTTATTTCCGTTGAAAGAACCTTGACATAATACATGATAAGCTGTTTAACAAATACACCATGTCAATGCTCATGATTGAGCCATCATCAGCCATAAATGCAGGAGTTATTTCTAGGTCACACCAGATTGGAACATCGAACTACACAAATCCTCCCACTTACCCTCTAGCTGGGAGAATGCCAAACACAAGAGAGTTGGTTTAATTGTCAATGTCTTAAATGAATGTGCAAGTTTCAACCTTCCATAATGTGACCAGACCTGTGGGGTAATTGAATGGTCCATCCCCATGCGAATTGCCACATGACATGTTCCCCAGAAAAAAGTGTCCCTTTTGTGACATTATGGAGCCTCTTGGCTCAACTTCTCTCTGCATTCTATTATCTGATATTACATTTTTCTTTTCAGAAAATGCAGTGAGGGGGGTGTCCAAATTCCAGTACACAGCTTCTGAAGCTCAATACTTGGATATTGGCATCTGAATAAATGTTCTTTGACTATGGCTCAACAAATAAACATTCTCATAAGAAGAAAAGAAAAGGGCAGTTCCTAACGTGTCCATATGGCTTCAGGACCGAGTACAGCCAAGAAACCGATGACCAAAGACAATTTGAATCTATTGAGGAAAATTTTTGTGCATCATACGCCTGGGTATGGAAACACACACGCCAATCGAAGAGCCTAGTAAAATACAACTAAGAAATCTGCCTACAAGCTTGAACCAATTGATAAAATCAATTTGTGTAATCTTAAATCACCCTTGGGTTATTTACAATTAGTTTATCCAAATGTCACTACGCCCAAAAGCTAAGACTACTCATCATGAAATTCCATGTAGCACAAGGTTTCTGGCTGCTCAGTTTCATTTAGTTTCAACACCACCACTCTCTTTAGAATCGGCATCAGTTATATCCTGAGGAAGGAGGCCCAGCAGAGGCAGAGGCAACAATGAACTGAGATTGCAGAAAATAATCAGAGAGGCCAGATTGTTAAATTCATCCTTCGTGACACCAAAAATCTGGGTCAGTCCAGCTCCAATCAAACCCCCGAGGACACCACCGCCATTTGATATGGACATGAGTGTTGCAAAAAGAGTAGCTTCCATGCCTTCTGGGCATATTTTGGCTGCTAATACGAGAACAGGCATGAATGATACCTGAGAAAGGAACTTGTCCTTATCCTTGCAGAATAAGTACTACATGAATTTATATGGGTAATGATAAAATACCTGACCAAGAACTGTTATTATCAACGAGTCACCCATTGCAAACCACTCGTCACTTATGCCCAACTGCCGGTTCAATCCAGTGACAAGCAAAACCTAATAGATAGCACAGAAGAACCCTTCAGATTTATTATAGATGTTGGATGATGCAAACATCCATAAGGACATGTTCATTTTTAAGATTAGGCTTAATAAATTAATTTATCAAAGCTAATCAAATATTTACTTTAAGTGATAAAAATTCATAATAAAATATGGGTCTAATATTATTTAACAAAATATTGGATAAGATAGTCCAACCTAACAAGAGTGATAAAATCATCCAAATATATTGGTCCATTTGATATACTCATTATTAAATTACCCTACATTCTAATCCATATTAATAAATGCAATATTAAATTATCATGTGATTAATTTATTCTTCAAAATTATCCTAAAGGCCTTAATCTTATTCTTATATATCAAAGTGAACAAGTCCTAATTGCTTTGAAAGTTGCATGAAATCATACTTGAGTCATTCCAAGAGCTGAACCAATAATGGTAGTCAAAAAAAATATCTTCCGCAGAGGAACACTTTTCAAGAAACCGTTGTAAACTCCAACACCAACTAATGATGCGACAGACGTGACAAGCTTCACACGACCAAGAAACTCTGGAGTAAAACCAAGTCTATTTGTACTGGAATCAGAAAGTAAATAGTTAATAGTACTCATACAAGAAGACATAAGAGGAAAATGTAATGACTATCAAGTACTTATATATCAACATACGTGAAATAGAACATGGCAGAATCGGACTGTGGCGTTGCTTGCCATAAGAAAATAAATAAGGTTGGAAGGAGAACATTGGGTTGCTTCACAGCACCCCACAATTCCATAATGCTATTTTTTGTGTTCTCAAGAAAGTTAGCACTGCTCAACAAAAGAATTTGGTCTTTTCCCGGGCTAAGCACTGGCTGCTCTTTCACAAGGTCAGCAACTGCAGATGTTATCAAAGGAAGCATAGCTGTTAATCCAAAGACAAACCTGCATATATTAAAAAAATCACAAGTAAGAATAGCATAATTCAACAAAGAATATACAAGGCATGTCAAGTGCGGCATACCTCACCCCATAAGCACCCACCAAGGAACCACTAAAGTAGGAACTAACAATGCCCCCTAAAGCTGATGAACCCCAGCAGAGTGACTGAAGTGATCCGGATGTGCTTTGTGATTCCCCACGAGCCCTTTCTACAACCATAGAGTCCACAACCTGCACCATGTTTTATTTCTGTGGTTAGCTGGTGGAGAACTGATGACAGGTAACAACTAATTTCAACACCGCACAGCACGATGCCTCTGAGATCTGTCAAGCTAATTATTGGGTAAACATAATGATTTATGGTGCTTACAATTCAATTAAAAACGGACAAATTGCCAAAAAGTGACAAAAATATAACTCTTTTTTTTTTTCTGTCACCTAATACCTTCATGCTAATCTACCAAACTCGTTGACGTAGCCAGAAATGATATCATCTTAAACATCTTTGAGATTTACATTAAAACTATCTTCAGAAATCAAAATAATTACAACTTACTACATCTGAAAATGCCACCGAGAGAGATCCAAGAAGCATGCAGAATGCAACACCATATTTGCTGTCAACAGAGGTAGCCATCAAACTCCACGAGAGAGCTCCAAAAATTCCTGAAAGAAGCAAATATGACCTTCTTCGATATCCAAAAAGTGGGAAGGAATCACTGTAATAACACAATAACAACTGGATTTAGAATATTGTTTTACCTAAAAGGGAAAAGTGGGAGATAGATAATTAATGCAAGTTTGCTCCCCACCTGATGAATCCATACAGGGGCTTCACAAGCCAGGGTAATGCCGAGACACCAGATACGATAGCTGTCTAGTTGACCACATAAGAAGTAAGTCCTTTATATAATTTTAATGAGGTTCATAAAAAAGAATCTCACTTATTCAAAGTAAACAAAGAAAGTGCAGGATCTTCAGCAAGTTAATAAATTTCTCGAAATCAGAATTGCAAACACACGACCTGTGGAGAAACTAGGGAGAGGCTACTGAAAGGCATGGAATCCAAGAGGCCATCATTAGATACTGAAAATACTTTTAACAAAAAAAATATTCCAAATCATATAGTTCGGAATCAAAATTTCACCATAAAGTCAATTATTGACTACAATAATCCAAATTAACCAGTGAAATGTTTTTAGTGGCTGCATTGAAAATTGAACAATCAGGTTGATTCAACAAATTTTGTCCCAGTATCAGACACGCATACTAGACTGATCAATGTTAGGAACAAGTACCTCTGTCCAAAGATAGCTTTCAAAAATATATTTTTTCAATAGTTAGGTCAAGGATTCAGAATTAAGTATGTATGAATACCTCCGCAGGGTCTAAATGCAGCTCATCTTTCAAGTAGAAATTGACTGCTAGCCTGGACAGACCCAAAACACCTTGCACAAAATATACCATAGCAATGGCAATGTTATCTGCGGTTAAGTCAACCCCAAAGAATCTGGTGGAATTGGTAGAATACTTTTTCTTGAGTGAGGAAATTTTACTGGATGAGGTGGTATCTTCATCTACAGTGGTTGCCAATGCACCCTCTTGCCCTTCAGTTTGATGAAAATGGAAATTAGAGTGATGCAAGTGATAGGTACAGGCAAAAAGCTAGCACTACAAGTTGAGTATGACAATGTATATTCAATTAATAAAATGAAAACATCTATAGTGGTTGCCAATGCGCCCTCTTGCCCTTCAGATTGATGAAAATAGAAATTAGAGTGATGCTAGTGACAGGTACAGGCAAAAAGCTAGCACTACAAGTTCAGTATGACAATGTATATTCAATTAATAAAATGAAAACATCTATAGTGGTTGCCAATGCGCCCTCTTGCCCTTCAGATTGATGAAAATAGAAATTAGAGTGATGCTAGTGACAGGTACAGGCAAAAAGTTAGCACTAAAAGTTGAGTATGACAATGTATATTCAATTAATACCATTAAAACATCTTAAATGGTTTTCAAATAAAGATTTTAAATTGATAGTCAAAATGAAGTAAACACTGCCTTAAGTAAAGAATACCAAGTTTGTTGTTCCATATGTGTATTTAGAGTTTCGAATAAAAGTACGTTATTAAATCATAATGTGTATGAGAAATGCAAGTATTTTAATTATTCATACTTGGATGTACTACATTATACAGGTGTAAAACAAGTTTTTACTGTTGGACCTTAGAATCACAGACTACAAAAGTTATTTACATGCTAAAATAAATTTGATCTTCTAAATTAATATATTGTTTGTAAGTACTGAATATGATCTTTCACACCATGACAGCTACTAATGCCACATAATCATCAGCAAAGAAACAAAGCAGAAAAGCGGAGATAAACCCGCTTTCATTTGTTAGTTTGGGCAAAGAAATTCTATAATAAACGCGCTTGGATGAAATAAATGCAATATTCTTTACTTTTTATATTAATCTTAAAAAAAATGAAAAACACCATCCACTACTATCAGCCATTTTATCAGCATTATCCTAAAATTTCCGCCCTTTTTCTAATATCAACCACACAGTTCAACAATCGAAAGAAAACATAAAACAGAGCAACAAATATGCAAGCAAAACACACAAGCCGCATTTGATCCTCGCATGAGTCACCAAAATTCAAACTTTAGTCTCACTAAACGCATTCACATCCACAATAAAAACCAACATATTACGTATGACTTACGATTTCTGGAATCTAGCAAGGGTTTGGACTCGGTGTCGCCTTGGAGTGAGGTGGACTGAACGCGAAAGGATCCAGACACGTCGAAATCCGGATGCGTTTTCCGTCTGCCGCGGACGGAGGAGTCGGAGAAGGGTGGTTTCCGGCGGAGGTGACAGAGATAAGGAGACAGGGAGATGAGCGAGAAAACAGGATTTGAGGAGGGTAAGATTGGGAATGAAGTTGGACTCAACGCCCGCGTTGCCATTAACGAAAAGTACGTTTTAATTGTGAGTTCGGATAGTGGAGAGAGGAAACCGGTGTGGCAGTGTTGGGAAGGTTTATTTGATTGGAGATTTTTGGGATTTTTGAAATGACTAAATTGCCCCTGAAAAGGCTGGATTGATAGCCACCAGAAGTTTTGTAAGAGAACCAAAAATAATTGTGTGGCCAGAATTGTGGGAAGATGTGTTATTTATTTTTTTCATTTGTCGTTTTATTTTTCCCTTTGCATGTTGAAAAGTCACTTTTGTCCCACATATTAGAAGCTAAAAAAAGATTTAATTTTGAATTAATGTTTTAGATATTTAGGAGAGCTTACATAAACATGTAACCCTGGTTGAGTTAATATTCTTTGAAAATTGAAGTTTAAATAAAATTAAAGAATATTTGATGTTGTCTTTTAAGAATTATTCTGTTCAGCAAAAAGCCAGAGTTTATTTATAAATTATTAAGTTTAGTAGAAATAGTTTGGCGTTAGATTTTAAAATAGTGAATTGTGTATTTGTTGCCAATTATTTTGTAAATCATTTTATTTGAAGATAGTAATTAGGTGACAATTATGCTAACATGCATGTTGGATGCTAGTTATCCTATATTAGTGTCTCAACATATCTGTTGCACAATATTTTTATAAATAAAATTATATGAATAAATATATTATATATTGATCAATATAATTTATTAATATATTTTTTTTTTATAACAAAAATGTGTGTCTCTCTACGTGTGTGAGAGGGGGGGGGGGGGGGGGCGAGAGAGGCAAAATGGATGACAAGGAAAAATATAATATATTGAAAATGGTGAAAATATTTATTAAAAAAAAAAAAGAAGGATTGAGGATATGTAGGTAATTTTATGTTGAGAACAAAAAGTAGTTATTATCCGTGTTTTAGTATTGATATTATAAAGTAAATTATAAATTAAGAGAATGGGATCAAAAAAACAAAAAGAGCTGTTATTGTTGTGAATACGCTTTGAGTAACCAAAGATTGTTCTATATTTTTCAAAATATAGTAATAATAGACATTAACATGTACCCAAAACAAGAGAATGGATCCCATCTAATTTGTGTAATGAATCAAATCTTTCGTACGTTGGATATCCTTTCACATCATATAATTTGTCCATTTAGGTGAAGGAAGGAAATGCAAATCCCTAATCCATCCTTTATTGCAGTACTTTCTCATTCATCAATGCAACCATTTCTTCTAACTATGCAATTCAATTCCCTACATTCAAGTTTTTTTTGTTATGATGGATAGGGGCACTGTGACCATTTGATTCACTATTATCACACCCAATAAAAATATAAAACTTGAGTATTTGTGTCATTATCTTTGAAAGGCTAAATGCTTTCAAGAAAGGTAGAGGCCAATGGTCTCCTCAACCAGTCATTTGCAGCGAAATTCCAGCGGTGGCCTTTTCCCTAGGCAGATGCATTCGTGTTTCGTGGGGTGCAATGCACTAGATACACCAGATATTCATTTCGTACACAAATGCCACCCCCAATTAAAGCGAATGTACAACTTCAGCCAAAAGCTTTTAAAATCAGATCTAATCGACCGGTTGAAACGGTTCAACAGGAAATTAAATCGGTTTTTTTGATTCGATTTCTTTATATGACCTGAGCATCATTTGACTCGATAAGAATGGGTCAAAAAATGGATTGAGCTGGTCAACACTAGCCATGAACGGGTAAAAATTAAATTTTAAAATTTTATTGTTAAAACTTTTTTTAAAAAAGAAAAATTTATATTTTTTAAAAAATGAATAGATAAAAAGTATTTTTTAAGTTTTCTTATGATTTCTAACATTTTCGCCTCCTAAATAATTTATTAATATATAATTTTTACTACATTTGGTATTTTAACTTTTATTTGTTTAAGTATTTTTATCTATATATTATTATAATTGAGTTTTGAAAAATTAAATATTACATCTTGAAATTAATTTTTTATCATATTAATTGTTTATTTTTCTTTTACAAAACTAATTTTTCAATAATATATTTTGCTTTAAATTTAATTTAGTTTCTTTTATATTTTTACAAAAATATTTTCATACTTTTTGATTATTTAATTTTTAATGTTGCATTTAAAACTTAACATTTAACGTTTAATGAATGAACATTTGTTTTATGAAATTTATTTAATGTTATTATATGTGTGTGTATATATATATATATTTATTTATATATAATTTAAAATAACTAATTGTTTGAAGTGGATTTAACCGGTCAGATTAGTAATTTATATAATTCTCTAATTCAATAAATGGTCCGATTTTAAAAATATTGATTTAATTCATACTGAAATGCCATCAAACCTATATTGTCAAAGCTATTGACTCTAAATTTAAATTCATCTTCTTCATATATTTAATTCAAACTCTACTCACTACTTTTACAAACTTTGAAGTCACTACACACAAAATAAATATCCACATAAAAATATATAAATTTCAATTATGGCTTTGGATTTTAAAATATTTGGATTTGTTTGTTGTAAAAAATATAAAAATTGAAGAATTATATAAAAATATCAGTATGATATTTTTTATTTCTTTTACCCAAGAAAAATATTTTCGACTATACTTTGACAACATTCCTTCTTTATAAATTGCCCAAAATAAAATATATTTGACCTATTTCATAAAAAATTTAAAAATTGTCTTTCATTCATATTTCACATATGTTTAAACCTACAACAACATATATTTTCTAATTTTAAATTCACTCTCTTTTGCTCACCCTACACACACACACACACATTCTAAATTTAAATAAATATGTGTTACATTACATTTTTCCAAAAAAGAAAACTTAATGTCTACAAACATGTACCAAAATATTTACTTTTTTTTTTTTTGACTTATCTTTTTCTTCAAAAATCAATTTTGGAAAAAAAGTACACGTACACCCACAGCATTCATTTTCTATTTTTCTTTTTTAGGTTGACGTTAACAAACTCCTTAATTCCACAATTAAAATTTCTTTATTTTATAAAAAAAATAAATTTTTTTTTTGGTAATATCATAAATTTATCACAAAAGACTTATATCTTATAAAACATTAAAAATACTTTATACCCAGTAACAACAAACATACACTGCATTGGTTGTATTCAAATTGAGCCTTGTCTTACAATTTTATCAGCTTCTACTTCAACCCTAGTGATATTTGCTATGACTCAATTCACATATAATCGGACTATGCATCTGAGTCTCAGGCATGTCCAATGCATATGCACCAAGTGCCGCAGAATTTTGTTCCTTCACTAACACAAATATACAGAATCCCTCAAAATGATTTACTGCTGTATTGTTACTGGATATACTAAAAGAAATAAGCTACTAATAATCAGATGTCCTTAAATCATGAGAGATGATTTATATCATTGTCTCAGTAATCAAAATCATTATCTAACATCATTATGATCATCGTTTCCATATACTTCCAATGCCCAAGAGCTAGATATACCAATCACCCCACTTATCAAACAAAACCAAACCCAAAATCTTTGGGTCTCAGTGTCCATCTACAACATTAAAGACTGTAAAAACACCAAACCAGACTCAAACCATGGAACATTACACTATCTTAATTCCATTCTTCTACTATATATGTAAGAATTTTTATTAATAACGATGATCCGAATATCTTGTTTCCGTCATGAAGAAGTACCACAAATATTGTCTGATTTCGAAGTTCCCGTCCCCTCTTCCTCCAGCATTATCTCCTTGCATCGACATTCGCTGCTACAGAAAGCCTTCGCACCCCTGAAAGACAGCACGCCATTGTTAAACGCAGCCATTTTGTTAAAAAGAAGAACATATATCACTAGAATTGTGCAGTGATGAACTTGATCAATATTGACAACATCATGTAACTGCATTAACTTTGCAATTTGGGAACAAAAGACCAGGAGCTGTCTGGTACAGTGGTACATAGATTATAACTGATTAATGTAATCTCAAGAAATTTTCGATAACCATGTTTATTTATGTATATGTTCAAATTAACCAAATGGCAGGTTCATGAACTCAGTTCCAGCTAACTTGTACCGATAAATATCATTCCCTTGTCCCAGACTCTTCTTGCAATTGTAGCAGAGGCTGAGTAAACTCTCTGAGGGGAATCTCGTTGATTGGTTAGACAAGAAGCCATTTTCTTTTCTCGATTCAGAGAACTTCACAACTCCACAGCAGCTCTCAACAATGCAATCATCAAATATAAGCCTAGTCCTCGGGTTAGGGCCGTAGGATATCACACATGTGTAGTCCTCCGAAAGCTCCATTTCACTAGGGGAAAGGCTGCTAAAAACACCGGAATTCGAAGAACCACACGGGGATTTCCTCACAGTAGAGGGGGCTACGCCAGGAGACATTGAACCTACATGAGAATGCCTAGTCTTAATGCCAAAATCAACTGGAGATTTAGGTGATTCAGCAGGGGAGAGAACTGAGGGAGGCAGGGGAGGGACTTGAATCTTCAACTGAGAACCAGAAAGGACCATTCTGCTATTGGATTTTGATGAATCTGATGAGTCAGGTTTCTCATTGATCAATACATCTAGAAGTCCAAGACCAGCCCCTCTCGAGTTCATTTTCTCCAAGGGATTCTTGCTTAATGGTTTTGGGGTTTGGGGAGTTTTTGCATCAGACAAAAATGGGGTTTTGAGAGCAGAAAATGGTTTGCTATCAAGAATTGAAGTTGGACTGCTCTCAATTAATTCGGAGTCATTAGAGCCCTTTGAGATTAAACCAGTGAAAAACCTAGGAGAAACGAAAAATGAGGAAATTGGCTGTCTGTGATTTTCCTTAGGCGATTGTGAAGAGCCATAATCTGCCATCTGAGTTTGTTTTCTAGGAAATTTGTTTACCCCAAATCAGTACTCTGTATACAAAATGAAGGTGACAGACATCAATGAACATAAAAGATCAAACCCTTCTTACACGAATTATCAAAAAAACAAAAGAAAGAGAAAAAGAAGTACTCACCTGAAATTTCTAGGATTCTATGAAAAGAAATACGCCCGCAAAATGGCCGTAGCAGAAACAGATTGGCAAAAGTACCTCCTTTAAACTTGATCGAACCGAGCAACGTATTCTAATTTTTTTTAACACCGAAAATTACAATCTAAATACCAAGCCTAGATATCGGACAAAAGCCTAAAATCAGTGACTCTCAAAACCACTCCATAAAGCACTCTGAAGTCCGAGACTGAGGAGATAGAGAATCCGCAGACAAGAAGCCTCTATATTAATGTTCGTACGCATAGATACATTAAATAATCTTCATTTCATTCTCTTTATCGCTTCCTTTTACCTGTCTGTTTGTTTGTTTCCTCCCCTGGCCACTATTGTTAATTCAGCAAAAAGGGTGTCTTTTTGACATTAAGATTCAATGCACTGCATGCAGACAGAGGCCCATTTAGATAAAATAAATAAATAAATTAATAAGGTACATCAAGAGAGAAATAAATAATATATAAAAGAAAAAGAGTGAAGAGAAAATAAAAAGAGACAGATCTCTGAATTCACTTTTTACTACCTCACAGTGGGAGCACTTTTTATTTGCCCCCCACTAGAAAGATTGGGTTTTTCGAAAAAAAAATCTCTTCTTTTATCCCGTGCACCTTCCAGCTTCTGTACTGCAAATTTGATTGCACGCCCCCTGGAATTATAGAAATTGGGGAGAGAAAACGTGCACAATTTCTCTTTGTACTACTATTTGTGTGTACCAGAGGCTAGAGAATTTCCTTGCTTTCTTTTTTCTTTTCGTTTTTTCCTTTTTAATAATAAACAGGAGGAAAAAGAATCATTATCACGAAGAAAAAGAGGAGATTTTCAAAGAAGCGTGAGCATGAAAATCAGTGGTTTGGAGAGATCCACTTCTCCTCTCTTTTCTCTTACTCTATAGTGAGCGGTTTTCTTTGCCAGAAGACAACTGCTCAGTACTGTCTCTCCCTCTTGATTGTTGTTCGTTAAAAGGGATGCAGGCTGTAGAATTTCTGTGCTCTCTCTTTCCTCTCTCGCTCCTTGCTGATGCCATAGTTAGATGAAAATGAATTAGGTGTTGCAATTTAAATATTAAATATTTTCATTTTTTTTACTATAAAATTATGACATTAATTATTTGTTATCATTTGCTTAAATGAATTTTAAGCATGTCGAGGGCCTTGGCTTTCGTAGATAGTGAATTAATTATAAATTCATTTATTGCTTAATTATATGGAGTATGTTAGGTTTCAAATTAAGGCGGGTAATAAAATTTTATTGATTTAAATAGAAAGAAAATTTATGTTTGTTATTAAAATTTAAATAGTTAAAAAAATTATTAATATATATATTTAATATGAAATAATTATTAGATAATATGATAATATATACATTATAAAAAAATTATAAAAAATTAATGTCCGTAGACAAATTTTAATGATAAGTGTTAATTTAATTATAAATAGATATAATAATAAAAAATAATTAATTAATTATAAAATATAAAAAAAATTAAATTTTAATTTAAATAAAATTTATATAATAAGATATTTATTTTATAAAATTTTTTAGCGAAAGGTGAACAGATCCAAACAAGGAACCAAACAAATCCCATGTGTGTGATATACTTCAATAATGACTAATTATTTATTAATATATAATTGTTAAATGACACGTATGATATAATTAACTATTCGATTTATAACTTCCCCCGATGATTTTAAAATTAGAGTGACAATTAGATCGGGCAATTTGCCAGATTACATTCAACTCGTTCGACTGGCTTTAAAAAATTAGTTAACTCAGTATATTTATATATATTATATAAATATGTATAAATAAATATACATGCATTAATATGTGTATATGTTGTCTTTATTATTATATATAATATCCATATAAATGGGTTTATCAAATAGAAGTCTTAAACCGTTAATTTGTATAGAGTCCAATAAATGGATCTATTGTTTTATCATTAATTTATGTAAAGTTCCAACGTGATACATTTGATGAAAATTTGCAAAATTTAAATCGTGCAATTTTGAAAATATTTTTATTAATAATAATATTATAAATTTGTGCAATGTGTTATTTAACTCAATCAAAATAATATTTATTAACAAATAAAAGTCAAAATAATAAATAAGTAATGAAAATTATATATTAATCAATATTTAAATATATTAGAAATCATAAGAAAAATTAAAAGGTTGTTTTATTTATTTTTATAAAAAATAATTACTTAAATTTATTTTTTAATTTTTATTGAAGAAAAAAGCATAAAATTGCTTTTAATTGCTTTTGACCCGGTTTGGTCTACTTCTAGCCGGTTTTAATGAGTTTCGCACAAATTTATTTATTTTTATGCTTGAAAATGTCGGTTTCCCAAACACTGCTCTACTCCACATAGGGCCACAAAAACAATAATATACTACAACATTGGTTAACTAGACTTAACTAAAGTTTATCCTACTCCTATTTTAATACAAAAAGTGATGGCATAAAAAGTTATGTTTGGTTTTACTTTTATCAAAAAATACAAATATTTTAATTATTATTAATGCGTTCCAAAATTCAATAATTTTGGTAACACACGGTATTGTAAAATAAACTGAAAAAATCAAATAAACACTAAATATACGTGATTTAGCAAGGAATGCCTACATTTACAGGGTAAATATTCTTTTATTAACAAGTGTTCTGGTCCTCTATATGGCTTTACATTCATTATTTATAGAGTAAGAATAAATAACTATTTAACACACATTAATGCCACGACCTCTCACAATTTCCATAACAAGAGAAAAAACCCTCTTATGGCAATTGGACATCCCCTCCATTGCAAACTGTACGATTTAAGGCAAGTGGACTTGACCAAATTCTTTGAGTACAATAATCTTACATGTCCAACTTTGTTTAATCAGGGAGGTTAAGAGACCTAACTGACAATATTTTCCCTAGCTAGGTGATTCCTTAAGCCTAACATGATAAGAATTTCATCTTACCCACTAAAGACTCCTCACATACCATAGCTTAGGCCCAAAGTTCCCTTGATTGGATAATCCCCCGTGCCAAGATGCCAACAACATTGGTGGTCCAACATCATTTCTCCCCTACATAGTTCGAGGACAATGTCCTCAATTTTGAATAAATTCTAGAATAAATCTTTTGCTTAAGATACAAGACATATCTATTAAATCACATTACTTTATTTCCTGGACAATAGTGTAATTTGCACTCTTATTGACTCCATAAATATGTTCACTCCTCTTCTAACCCTTTATCCAAGCATTGGCCATACATCTAATTTACTTGCTCCTCTTATCAAATCATGTCTAATTCTTCTTTTAGCAACTTTCCATACAATAGTAATGTTTCTAGATCCCCATATGTCAACTAGTAGAGATCCTTAGACTTATTATACAAGGAGCTTAAGTTTGTAATGCACCATATTGAGAAACTAAAAATAGACAAAACAATGTTGGAATTGAAAAATCAAAGACTGAAGAAAGATGCTCCCATAGAGAAACAACTTAAGGCCATTAGAGAAGAACTTCAATAGACCTATGATAAGCTTGATGAGTATTATCGTTTGGCACAAGAAATGAAAGAGGCACAACACATGCTCTGGTAAGAATACCAAACTCTCATTAGCCACTTGCGTTACTCTAGAGATGACAGGGAAGTAGTCGATTCTGTTACTCATTAAAAATACTTTTTTCTCATCTACAATGGTCCAGATAGGGCCATGAGGTCTTAATTCTTATTTGATGAGATGACTTAATGAGTATCTCTGTTCTAACTCCTTTCATACTGATCAAACTGAGAAAGTTAGTACTACCTTTTTACTGGGAATGTAATGAATACATGGAAGTTCTCCTTGAAGTGGACTTGATTTCCTAGTCGATGGATGTTCTTGATATCTCCTAGAGGGATAGTCGGGAAATGCTCCCCTCACTATTGGACGCTTCTTGATCCTACATGAGACTCAGACAATGAGTAACCCTCGTGACCACCTTGTTCTTGCTGTATTGTTGCATTTGCATTGCTGATCACTGTCTTTCTACAGCTTCTCTTTCTTTTTATTTTCTTTTTTGAATTATGTAATCATGGGGTACTAAAAAAGTATATTTATTTTTTTGTGTTCTATTTCTCTTTATCTCTATTTGCATAAATTGGTATTGAGCATGGTATCCAAAAATAATAAGGCAATGACTTAACGCATTTTACATTTCAAGTACATTTTCAAAGGCACTTTAATTGAATTATGATCTCGTGGGGAGATGACCACATCCTTTTACGCACTTGAATTTTAAAAGATGGATGATCTCACCATCTATTATTGGCCTCCAGCCTAATTTAGCATTACCATACCACCAGACCAAATTATGGTCTGCAACATTCTGTGCTCAACTTGGGCACCAAGCCCAAAAATTTTGCATTTTGCACTTAGTCAAACTAACCTTGAGTGTTTAGTACCCTATTCTTGGTCATTCAAGCTAACTAGAATGCAACTTGCAACATTTCATAGTCTGTCTTCACCTCCACTATTTAGGTGTCAGATTTAAAATTTCTACTTTTCTCTTAGTCTACAGTTTGCAACATTTAATACATAGTTTGTCTTTACACCTATTGTTTGGGTATCTGACTTAAAATTTTGCACTTTGCTCTTAATTAACCTAGTCAACTGGGTCACAACTTGCAACATTTGATACTTAGTTTGTCTTCACTCCTATTTTCTGGGTATTAGACTTAAACTTTCACATTTTGCTCTCATTTGGTCTAGTCGATTGGATTGCGGCTTGCAACATTTAAAACTTAGCCTATCTTCACCCCTTTTGTTCAAGTATCGAGCTTAAAAATGTTGCAACTCACTCCTAATCGGCCTAGCTGACTGGGTTATAGCTTGCAACATTTGATATTCAATCTGTCTTCACCCTTATTGCCTCGCACTTTACTCTTAATTGGCTTAGCTAACTGAGTTACAACTTACATCATTTAATACTCAGTTTGTCTTTACCTTTATTACCAGGGTATTAAACTTAAAATTTGACACTTCGTTCCTAGTTAGCCTAGTTACAACTTACAACATTTGACACTTAGGTTACCTTCACCTTTATCACTTAGGTATCAGACTTAAAATTTCACACTTCACTTTCAGTCAGCTTAGTCAACTTGGTAACAACTCATAAAATTTGAGAGAATTTTCCAACTCACCTTTGTGATCCTTTTGAGTTTTCTTGCCATGAGAGATCAATCAATTCTATGACTTTATCTTAGTGGTATGCATGGTGCTTGGGGCGCTTGGGGATTCGAGAACCTCGCCTACAAAACCACATTCCCTCTTATTATAAAGTCAACATTTTTTACTCTTCGTCCCTTCTAAATAATCACCTCCTGGCTTCTTGACCATTTTTACCCATTATATGAAGTAAGGGTTGTATTTTCCTAAAGACTTCCCCAATTTTTCATCAATGTGATCAAATATTTTGATACATGTATATCCCAACTTATCCTTAACTCCTTTCGCTTGCTGTGTTCTTTATACTTTGCCAAGAGTTTGGTGTAAAGCCTTGTTTTATTAGAGGTTCACGATTAGATCTTTCAAGAAATCTATTTACTATTTTACTGTGAAAAGTAGTTATCACTTTCTCAAAAGCTTGCCTTTTACTAATAAGCATTACGAAAAGGAATTTCTTTCTTCAATGCCCTAAGGCAGAATGGTGAATTCCAACTTACTAGAAAGATGACCCCTTAATAATACTCAAATATAATAAACAACTTTTTCTGGACAAGGTAGATCAAAAACTCAAATTCCTTAATAATCATTTCCTCCAATTATCACTTCTTGGGAAGAAGGGAGTCCTTTACTGATATAGGTACCCTTTATTGCTTTTTCTATTATTAGAATAATTCAAACATTGCTCCGACCTTTTACCTATGTAGTTGATCACTTAGTGGAACACATATATGGAGTAACTTTGAAGCAAAGGCTAGTTGAAGGAAAGCTGTTGAGTCCTTTAAACTCTTCAACAACCTAGATTTCTTCAATTTATAGCCTAGCTAATTCACTATAAGAGCTCCCCAAATTTAGGCAATAATAAGAACCCCTTCGGAGGGACTTAAATGACATCAACCTTCCCTATAGTTGGAGATATACCAAGAAGTCAGACCACAATAGGGCAAATCAGTCCATTATATCCCTTTATAGATAGGTTTGGGGTCCCCTATTGTGCACATTATACCCCAAACTTATTCTTCATAGCTGGTACATCAATAGACCAAAATCCCTGCCCAGCTCGAGAATATATTTGCGATAGGGTTACTAGCCATGACAAAGAATTAGTCAATCAACTCTCTGAAAATAAACTATTAAGTAAGCTAGCCAGCCACCAAGTCATGGTAATGATTTTTCCTTTGCCATTTACATATAATAAATTTTTATTCTAACAAGATATTTTCTCTTAATACCTCATCTTGACATCTAAAATAATGTAGCACATAAAAATGACTTAGAACCTACGAGCAAACTATGCAAATGCCCTAGGTTAGAAATCAAGTTCAAAAGGAGTTTGATGACTGAAAGTCTTAATATAAAAGAGCTCAACAAGAGATTGAAGCCTTATTTGGTAGAAATGCCAAGTAGGTCAAAAGAGTGCAAGGACCTTAGGTTAAGGATCAGAAATATTCATAATTCCTTGCCTTCTCACTTAGCTAAAGAGCGTCAATCCACTATTAAAGATTTTTCAACACCAACGAAAGCAAAATTTCTTGATGATTAATAGTTAAAGGTGGATGGATTTGAATTAATTTTAAGGTCCATGTAAAAGCCCGTAAAGCTTATTCCACAAACCCTAAAAATCTTAGTATAAATAAGAATGTTTTGAGAATAAATTAATTGGAAGAGTTCTAAGCATGTGAATAGTGCTAAGGCACTACAGGCGTTGTTTACTTGAGCATTATTCATCACTTGTATGTGAGAGAAAATTAGTTTCTAGTCTTCCTCAGTTTTCTTCTAGAAAATATTCTAAGCGCAAGAGTTGTAGGATTTCACAAAGGAATTTGTGGAGTTTTTTGAAGAGTCATAACCAATGATTTGTTTGTGTGGATGAACTAGATTCTAGAACTTCATTGTAGCTTACGAGTGATAGACAAAAACCAAAGAATTTAATTCTAGACACAACTTTATAATATTTAGTGTTTGTGTTTTATGGTACAAAAAGTGGACCGAGTTGAGATTTTACTTATTTCACTACATTCTTGAGTTGTTTTGTGATTAAAATTTGTATAACTTGGTATCCGACAGCTAAAGAAACCTAACACTTATGGCAACAACTAAGGATAAAACTAATTTCTCTATATCAAAAGACTTCAATTCCAGTCCCTGGAGTATCTTGCTTACATAATATATAGGATATTATTACTTCTAATGTTTCTTGACAAGAACTAAACTCACCGCTACCTTTGAGACAACTAGTTACACGAAGAGCTTCTTCCTTAAATCAGGTTTCTCTAGAAGTGGAAGATTAGCAAGACATGCTTGAATTTCCTTGAGAGTTTGTTGACATTCTTTATCCCAACAAAATTCCTTGATCTTCATCAAAATCTTAATGAAAGACAAACTCTTATTTTTCACCCTAGTTATGAACTAAGATAATGCAGTTATTCTTTCAATCAACTTCTACACTTCATGAATGTTTGACAGGGGAGGCATCTCTTAGATGGCTTAAACCTTCTCGGAGTTTACCTCAATTCCTTTTCGAATAGTTAAGAACCCAGGGAATTTCTCTTCGTGAATGCCAAATGCACATTTTACTGGGTTCTACTTCAAATTATGATAATGTAAGGAATAGCAAGTTTCTTACAAATCTCTTACATGATCATTTTTTTTATATTACCTAGATATACTTTCAAATTTTTGACAATTTGCTACCTGAATAGCTTATTTATCATTTTTTGATATGTTGTCCTTGCATTCTTCAAACCAAATAATATAAAGGAAAACATACCAAAATGAGTCATAAAACAAACTCTTCTTTTGTCTTCTTCTCCAAGAGAATCAAGTGATACCTTGAAGGCATCCATCTTCAACAAAAGCTCCATTCTTGCTACAACAACCACTAGTTAGTTTATATAGGGTAATGGGTGGCAATCTTTTGGATAAGATTTATCAAGGTCTTTAAAATTAACATGTGTTCTCCATTTCCCTCCCAATTTTGGCGTGATAACCACATTGGTTAACCACTTTAGAAATTGGATCTCATTAATCTGATCAATGTCCAATAACTTATCAACCTTGTTCCTCATTATTTTAAACTTTTGCAAGTTAACCAACCTTAGCAATTGCTTCACTAGCTTGCACGTCAGGTCAACATTCAACTAATGTTATGCGATAGTAAGATCTAACCCTCTCAAATCCTTCATGAAAAATGCAAAGATGTGTGCATTTCTCCTAAAATTAAATCAACTTATCTTTCAAAAGCTCAACCAACTCAACTCTAATTTAAGTTGTCTCTTCGAGCAAACTTGACTTTGACTTAACGCTCAACAGCTCTTTAAAGGGCTCTATGCTTGCCCTGCATCCAGTTTCGAAAAGCTGGATACTCTTTTAGATTTGAATTGTTTAACTAAATTTATATAACACCGTCGGGACATGGTCTGGTCCTCTTTAACTATTGCTACCATTCCATCTGCAGTTGGGAATTTAACAGCCATATGGATAAGAGATGTAACGACTTGAAAAATTGCTAAGATGGGTTTGCTAAATATAATGTTGTATAAATTGATTGAATCGACAATACAAAATTGTATTAATCTGGTTCATGTAACTCCACTTCCTCCCAAAGTTACTAGCAAGGAAACCTTTTCTTTAATATGCACTAGCTTCCCTAAGAATCCATATAAGGATTGTTCAACAAGCTACAAACCTTTGTCATCTATACACATTAATTGTAGGCCTTAGTTGATAGCGCCTTAATAGAACTTCCCCCATCAACCACGCATTTGGCCTCATCATAGTTAGCAATAGTCAATGTGATTACTAAGGCATCTTGATATGGAATAAAGATTCCTTTTAGATCTTCTTTATCGAAGTAGACAGTAACATACAATGGTATAGGAGTATTTATTCTGAGCCTCTTCTTGCCTTCAGCTACACTCCAAACAAATGCTTTCTTAGCTCGATTAGAAATTAAACCTTCAGATCTTCCGAGAATCATATGTGTGTGTGTGTGTGTGTGTGTGTATATATATATCCCTTTTTTGTGGTTCTAGCCGAGGTTGCTACTCCCCTTGTAGCCTCTCTTGCCCTTGGTCCTGGCATTACTTTTCTTATGTGCATTACCCCAAGTAACTTATCTTCACTAAAGCTTTAATTTACCTTTTCAGCTTTCCACACTATTTGGTGGTATAACTATAGTCGTCGTGATATTTGTAAAACTTTTCTCTATGAGGGTTTTGGGGTGAGGTATTAGACACAACTGGCCATCGAAACACATCTATGCTTTTATAGGTGTTTAGGATGTGCTCTCAAGTTGTCTTCAATGGGATATTTATGAGATACCTCTCGTGACCTTTCTCCTTTTTCCTACACGAGACTTACTAGGTACCTCACCACACCGTAGCCTTTTCAAAGAGGTGGCCTTTTATTTCTCCATTTTCTTTCGCTTGACTTCGTCCATATTGATATGTTTCTCAACCTTAGTAAGAGACTTATCAAAATTTCAAGCAAGTTTTTTAGCCAGGGGACGAAGAAACTCCCTATCTCTTAAACCCTAAATGAAGGCACTGATCATTACTTCTTGTGTGGTGGAGGGAGTATCCAAAGCATTACAAGTAAATTTTCGAACATATTCACGGGAGTTCATCTCTTTCTTGTCTTATACTAAACGTGAATAGAAAAGTTCGTTCATACTTTTTATTAGCTAGCAAACTAACATAAAAATAAAGACGTGAAGTTTTGAAATTTGCAGATAATCCTAGAGGAAAGATGACTAAACCATCACAAAGCCATTCCCTCAATGTAGTAAGAAAAACTTGACATTTCGCCCATCCAACCATAAAAACATTTCAAAAATTTTTAAAGAGCTACTTGTTCAGAACCTTCTAAAAAAATGGGATGCCTTCAGTGGTAGAGGGTCGAGACCTTTGTTTATTTCTTAAAAAAAATTGGCTCCTTAAATTTTCAAGTCTTGGTTGGCATTTTCCCCTCTAACTGCTCTCAATAAGCATTTTTAAGTCAGAAGTCTGACTTTGTTCCTCTTCTTTATACTCCAAATTCTGCCCTTTCGTCCTTCCTTTTGGGGCCTTTTGTAACATTAGGTGATTTTGAAGTATTGCTTGGACTATTTCATTGATCGAAGACTAGAATTGCATCTTAGTCAACCTAAATCGAGATGAAGAGAGATATTGCACTCCTTGTATGGTTTCTGATATTCACAAGTTGAAAAACTGTGGGTTATTTTCCACAAATTGTGCTAATGTAATGCGTCCCAAAATTAAAATGCAAAATAGTTTGATTTGGGTCATGCACACAATATTATAAAGCAAACTAAAAAAATAAAATGAACGCCAGATATATGTGATTCGCCAGAAATGCTTGCATCCATGAGATAGATATTCTTTTATTAACGAGTATTTTAGTCCTTAAGATGGTTTTAGATTTGTCATTTATAGAGTAAGGATAAATAACTATTTAACACACATTAAATCCCTAGCTCCTATAATTTCAATAACCAAAGGAAGTTTTAACAACCCTCTTGTGGCAATTAGGCATCCCTCATGTAGCAACGATGTAGTTTATGGCAAATGGTCTTGACCCCAGTTCCTTGAGTACAATAACAATTTTATGTGTTAACTCTATCTAATCAAGGAGGCTAAGTGAGAGACTAGCTGAGATTATTTTCCCTAGCTAGGTGATCCCTTATGCCTCCTTGGTTGAGAATTTCGTCTTATCCATTAATGACTCCTCACACACTATAATCTGAGCCTAAAGTTCTCATTAGATGATTCCTATTCTCCTGATTAGATGATCCCCTTTGCCTACCAAAACACCGACAACATTGGAGGCCCCACATCAATTTTATTTTAAATTTTCTCATTCACTTTTTTACTTCCGAATAACTTTCAAAGAATTATACCAACAAATTCACATTAATAAAAAAAAATCAAACATAGATATTAAGCTTTGGAGATGCTAAAGTGCATCTGAATTCCTTAGAGAAAAAAAGAATGAAATAACAACTCCGATATGTTTAAATATGCCAGCACGTTATAAAATTATTGTTGTAATTTAATATCATAAGCTCAATTATTGTAGGTCAATTTCAAAGTATAAATGAGAATAGATCCATTTCCATTTATTAACATCAAGGCTGTATGAAAATCTGCTAAGAATATTGCTATTATTGCTCCAAATTGCAGTTGACTCGCAGCCCGTGTTTGTTTGCTTATTTGGCATGAAAGTAATGAAATATTTTTTTAGGTATAAAAATTATATTTGATTATAAATTTTTGATGGGGTAAAAATATGAATTTATTTTAATTGGCGTATTTATATATAGTATATATAATAATAATTAGATGATGTAATAGTATATATATGATTTTTAAAATATAAATACATAATAATAAAAGTGGCACATTCTATGTGCATTCATTTATTTCTAAATTATAAAATTATTAAAGTAAAAATATAATGAATATTTAAGATAAGCAAAAAAAAAAAAAAGAAAGATAAAAGAATTTGAAAAAAGGGAAAAATTAGAGAGAAAATAAATAAAAAACAATAAGTTAAAAAAGAGTGAATGATAGAAACAATGAAAATTTAATTAAAGATAGCCATAAAATTCTTTGATGTGAAACTAAAAAGTCTTACTTTCATAATAATATAAATAAATATGGGTATATAGTATATAAAAAAGGAATGATATACTAGTAATTACATTTGAATTGGATTTTTTAATTAAGGATAATGATGCAAATTTATTTAATTAATTGTAATATTGTAAATTTATAGTAGCAACCAAATTAGTCCCAACTCTTAATAATAAAATGTAAATATATATACATATACATTGGTTTGATTGTGTCTATATGTAATATCCAAATTTTAAATATTTGTGTATATATTTAAGAAAGAAAAGATTTAAATGTGAAATTAAACAAAAATTTTATATTATTGACTATTTATTTGATCAAAATTTTGATAGATTCCAAATCTATCAAGCATTTGTTCCAACGAAGCCGATAATATACCATTATTACACTTCCATTATCAGCATAAAATATTTTATAATAAAACCTAACTTGATGATTTGTTCTGATTATATTCTCTTGACATGAGATGTTTTACTAGTCACCAAATTTGTTATTTATAGCAGTGAACATGAAAAAAGGGTCCAATAATAATGAAAGGTGAGACAATCCAGTGGGGGAGTTGGTGGCTTGAGCGACTGAATTGGGCCCACAAAAACATGACCTAGGCCCAAGAAGTGGGCCCGACAAACCCGTAGACTGTTTAAGCCTAGATTTTGATACTGACCCACCACCTTTTCATAATTGCAAATGCCCCCACACAAGTTATTACTAATTGGCCACAATGAAATCCCTTCGCATGCCTTATGTGTGTTAAGAATAAGAGTGGTCAGAGTAACCTTAGGTTTTTTAAGGTCTAATGATAAAAATATTCTTTGCATCAATTTAATTTTCATTCCCTTCTCTTAAATTTTATTTTTTGAAAACTTTTTTCGATTTTATTTGTTCAATGATCTCCACTCTTAACTTCAATTTATAAAATCATAATTTGTTCACATGCCTGTGTGTGTATTCTAATTATTAGGGGTGTTCAATTGATAAAATCATATTGAATAGAATCAAATTTTTATATATCGAAATTTCAATATATCAAATTTACATATGGATTATTGGGTTGAATTTTTCTCTTTGTTCGGTTCGATTTTTTGTTAAACCCGTTTTATTAAAAATAGGTGAAAAAATTAAAAAATAAAAAGCAAAATCCTTAATTCTTTATTACTAATTCACTATTTTAATGAAGAACTAATAAAAATGATTTATATAAATTGAAAAAAGAAAATAATGAGAAATATTTTTTTAAAAAAAATAAAAATATTGATGGAAAATTTAAAAATAAAAATAAAATTTAGTATTCAGTTTCATAAGACTTATTTAAATTGGATTGAAAATCAAAATTTTAAAAATTGTCAATCCAAACACTGAACTAAAATTTTAATTTCGACATAATTCGAGCAGTAAATCAAGTACACGCTCCTTTATACTTGTCAAACCTTCATTTAGTATATTTTTAACAATTCTCTTCATCAATTTTAATTTATTATATTTACTTCTTTCAGTTTTAATGTTCTTATGTCAATTTTACCATGTTTATAAATTTATTTTTAATGTATTTTTAGCTTTTCATTTGCTTCTCGTCTATCTTTTAATGTTTTTGTTAACTCTTTCCGTTTGTTCTCTATTCTTTGTTTGGATTCTCTTTATGTCTTTTTTCTTTTTTGTTTTTCATATAATTCTAATTTTAAGTATTTCATTTTATATTAAAAATATTTCAAATATGTTATTAATTATTGCTTCTTTTTCAAATTTGATGTAAATTTTTTATTGACCAGTATACTTAAACCATAATAATCTATACAAAATACAGTTTATTTATATAATTTTATCCATAAAAATATCTTTCAATTGCACACACCATGAATGAGCCCAAATATTGATTTGAACTCATCCAAGTTAAATATTTAATGGGACATTCAAATTGCATTTTCCATTGAGCTAAGAATATCAATGGGGAAATTTACTCTAGAGATGAATTTGACGCTCAAAAATAAGATTTCGAATTCAATTGTCACTAAAGTGTAGGTTTTAGCTATCTCAATGTTGGTTGTTTGCTATAAAACTTATTATTATTATTATTATTATTATTTGTTGATTATTTATAATTAGAGTAAGTTTTATATTTAATATTTATGACGCGATAATATATACTAGTAGTTTGAAACATGGTATGAAAAACACAAAACATAATTATATGTGCAAATAAACATGAGGGTTATGTTTGTTTATGTTTTTAGACATGTGTTTTTTTGTATATTTTTTTAAAAAGTGAGTAAAAGTTAAAAAGAGAAAGATATAAATTTTAAATGTGTAATAATTATAGTGTTAGTTTTTTGAAGGTTATAAAGTAAAACAAACATTGCGGATGTCTTTCTATTTTTAATAATGAATAAAAAATTTACTTATAAAAATCGAACGCGCACGCACACACTTATACGTAACGTATAATAAACATATACACTCAATAATTTCACGAAAAAAAAAAAACATCACTTTGAAGAAGAGGGAATAGAAACACACACACACACACACACATTTAGATATATATTTATACTGTAAAAACTAATAATTATCCTTATATATTATCGTACTATCTATTCACTACAATATATTTCATGCATGAATTTTAAACAAATTAAAATTTTCATTCTATTGATATCTTACAACCAAATATATTAGTTTTTTAATACAAGTCCTGCCTAACATTATTTCAAGCAAAACCCATTTTGCAAACATAGCCTCAATGCTATTATTAACGATTACATAAGGAGATGCCTCTAGTATGCAAAAAGAATAAAGGTATTATAACTTATTTGCGTAATTTAAAAATAATTCTTCTATATCTACGATGCCATATCCAAAAAATATTCACTATAACCAGCGTTATAGCAATTGTCAACACAAGTTAGATCCTCTAGTTAAATTGCATTTGCTTAAGTCAAAATTCCTTTCACCTCCAACTTCGTTGATGCTCCTCTGTATTGGAAATTCTCTTGCTTCCACCTCAATCACAACTTCTTCATAGCTTCAACTCGCAAATCTCCTTTTTCAAGGATGTTGAAAATCAATCAAAATAATTTAAATGGGTGTTGGTGGACATATTCCTTCCTAATACATTGACCAGAAGGCTAGTTTTATCTCTAATATGCTTGCCAAAAAATTCTCACTTTCTTTATATATTCTTTTTAATACATGAGTTTGACTCACCGCATCATTGCTTTTAGTCGTCCTTAATCATCTATATATAACATCTTTCTTAATAGAATTAATTTGTGAGAAAATCTAACCAATTTTTTTTATCAAAATACTTGTATTCATTATTTGTCATGTTGACACACGTAGTACAACAGTCTCGTTTCTTAATCTTCGAAATATGTTTGGATAAGGAAAAAGTCAATTGCATATCTTCATGAATTAAGTAACTAATCTTATTTAGATTAACCGTAAGAAGCCTATATGTGAGAGGAATCCTTTCAAAGATGATTTCTTACCAAAGGAAGTTCAATTTAAGGGTTTTTACAACCTCGATACAATAGTTTATCATATTTACAAAATTTTCATAAATTCAATTCTTTCATGTCATACTTCAAATAATCATCTACGTAAACAAAAGTTTGAGTTACGTCAAATAAAGACAATCAAGCAACACACTGTACAAATACGAATAGAAATTTTTGTTGACGTGTGTGAAATTTTATATGTTAAAAGAGATGGAAATATGCCTAACAAACACAGTCTAGGTTTCTTATCAAAGTTGCATAATTTTCTTGATAAGGGTTAGGCGTGATGTCTTGTCACAAAGACTAATACGAAGGTCTAATACAATTACAAGAAATTGTTGTCATTTGATCGAAGGGCCATTGTGGCCTTCACATTGAATAATTTACTTTGGGTCTACATCTTCCAATGTTGACAATAATTTAAGTTTGGGCCCTTCTGGCTGGGGATCAAATATAGAAAAGGAAAAACACGTCGTAGTAACGTCCGACAGTTTGTAACCTATTATTCGAAGAATGGGGTATTGCGTATAAGTTCTTGAAAAATAGTGTGGATAGGTAAATGGGTGGTAAAAACATGTAGAAAAAGTAAGAAAATCAAATTTTATATTCTCTCTTTCTCTATTTTTTTTTTTTTTAAATCTAAAATACAAGCATTGTTTTCGAAGGACAACATCATTGACACTAATGGAAGCTTACTTGTAGAAGTATTCCATATGGTGGGATTGTTAACTTTGACCGAAATTTTTACATCAAATCATACATGTAGGAGCCTATTTTAAACGAATATTTGTTTTTTTTTTTGCATTTATATATTTATTATATAGTATTATTGCGAAAATAATTTTTTCAGATTTTTCTCTTACACCTGTGTGTGTGTATTTATATCCACGCATACACATAAGCATGTATATATGCTCACGCACGCGCGCGCGCACACATATATATGTGTGTATTTATATATTAAAAATTAATTATTATTCTCTTGTCAATCACAACATCAATTATTATATAATATTATAAATTCTTTTTTAAAAAATTAATTAACAGGATGCAATTTGTTTTATCTACAAAAAGTACAATGAAACAAACAAACTAAATACGTGGATGCTATATACTAAGTAAAGGGGGGGATAATAACAACATTTGGTTATCAATATTAATTTATTAAAATGTCTCCTCATTTATTTTATTTCTTTCCACTTTTTATGTATTTTTTAATTTTTTTATTTTGTCATCTTCTCATTTTTCTCTCTTTCATTTTATACAAATTGTCTAATATAATTTTAATTTTTGATAATTTATTTTTATTATTTGATCTAAAATATAATATATATATATATATATATTTTTTTTTTTTTATTACCATAATTTAATTTTAACACTTTACCTTCATTATAACATACATAATTTTAATTTCAACAACTCACTTTTATATTTTGCTAAAAATTATGTACATATGTAATTTTTTCTAAATGACATATTACAAAATAAAATATGTACGTAATACATTTCAACATATTTATATAATAAAATAGAATTTTATATACGACAAAATATTATATTTTAAATTAAGATGTACACACATATAATATGTTTTTGTTGTTAATAATTTATTATTATCACTACACTATCTATACACTATGGGATTTTCACATGAAAAAGCCACTCCAAACTTACTTTTTCCACCCTTTATCTCCTTTTCGGTGGCACAAAGTCAAACAGTTGGACAAGTTGAGGCATTCAGTTCAATGCTAACTGCTGCCACTAATTTTTAATTTTTCAACCACATAGGAATTCTTTAATGATATGCTTTTTTTAAAAAAATCTTTTTTTCTATTCTTTTATAAAGATTAAATTCGAATAACTTCGTCAAGTATAAGTGAACTCATGCTTTAAATATCCGAATTTAATTAAATACCAATTTCCAAGTTCATTACATGAACATGCAATGATTTTGGTATTGAGAATTGGAATAAATCTCATAATTTGTGTTTGGATCATTAATATAAAAATTGAGATTGAGATTCATATTTAAAAATTTAGAATTTAACAAGGCTTCAGTTGAAAATTGAAAAGTTTTCGACAAAATCTAAGTTTGATTATCAATTTCCCACGATTTATTTAAAATATTTATGTGCCGTTAATTGAACAAATATGTAATACACACTATATATATATATATATATATATATATAATTAAAGATGAAGCTTATTGTTTATGTGTCTAGATGTAAAATTACGAGATTAGCTTTATTTAAAAAAAAAAAACATTTTTATTTTTTCTCCTTTGTTGTTTTGATGAATTATGTTCTTTTTCGTTTTCTTCTTTGCTTTAACATCTTTTTTATCCAAACTATCTACACTATTATATTATGCTCTAGGGAATTAGATTAACCATTTTTTATTATTATTTTTCTCCTTTTCCAATTAATTTATATTTGATATTTTCTTTTTCATTCAACTCAATTTTATATTCATTTTTATTTTCTATATTATTGAAATTTGAATAATTTTATTTTTATGATTTAAAATACCTCAAGTTTAAAACATATTAAAATTAAAAATATATAAATTTTATAAATAATTTACACATGCAAGATTTACTTTCAAATATATATATATTTTTTAACTTTATACAAATTAAGATTAAAATTGAAATTTTCTCATATTTCATTTCGAAAGAGTCAACAAACTAAACATCAATTACAACGTTGATATACATTCTATGCATTGAATTAAATAGATGTATTGAATTGAATGATTTCATAACAAATCTAAAATAAATGATTTCGAATATGAATCTGATTTTAAAGTGCGACCTAATAGTCACCAAAGTTGTTCAAGAGTAGAAGAATGCCGCCTAGATGCAATAAAAGTTATCAATTTCAACTTTCTAGAATAATCTCTAAATCCCATATGAGTAATTTTTTTTTTATTTATTTATTTGGATTCATGAACTAATATTAATCCTAAAACAAATATTCTAACGTAGAGGAAATTTGGCCCACTAGCCACCTACATAAATACTTCAACGGACAATAAATAATTACTAGCCTCGCAACAAATATGAATTCAATTCCTTTTTATCTCCACAATCAAACCAGTTGGATATGTTGTGACCACAGTGAAGATGAAACTTCAGGAATAAACTATGAATTCGATTATTCTATGTTTCAGCCAATCAAATTTGAATTTAGAATATTCTCGTGTCCTATATAATTACATCAAGAATGGGCCATGAGACAACTATTTATTACATGACAGTGATATTGCAGAATATTCATGTTTAATTATATAGGAAAAATGTACCATTCTTTTAATTATGTCTGTTGGACCATATATAAATAATTAAAAAGCATAAAATTTAATTGGACAGAATGGTTGTTTTCCACTTCTATAGAAGTAGCTTTGTTGTAATAAATCTGAACTTCACACAACCACTTAATGTATAGGATGAGTTAGTGTCAATATGTATTCCTTGCAAACTTTTGTTTAGGGTGAAATATTTAAATTTGCGTTATTTAAATTCATATATTATCTCATAGTTCACCCTATGAAATATTTTAGGTTTAGATTTTGTGATATTTTTTCTATGAAATTTTGGTGCAACTTAACAATAAGAAATATTTTTCTTCTTTTCTCTCACTTTTTCAGGGAATCGAACGGAAACTAAACTTAAAATTATAAATAGAAACATTGAAACTTGGTCTTATTTCTGGATCAATATTCTATTTTAAAAACATTAGTCTTTTTCACAATATGGACCAAGTTATAGCATAAATGACATTGCTGGTCCATAAACTCATGGGCTATTCTTTCTGGCCCAATAAATGTTCTTTTGGACTAGACCCAGCCCAACTTCCTGGACTCAACTTCTTCTTTGCCCTTTTGCTTGTCAAATGGAATCCAATTTAAATATAATTAATTTGTATGGAGAATAACTCCTTTCAATGTCTCTAGGGCTTATGACTTTTAATTGATATGTGTTGATAGAATGAAGTACTAATAAAATAAAATTAGAAAAAGAATGAGATAATTTACTATATCTTTCACTTGACAGGCACGAAAATAGTTTTTGGAATGAAAATAGAATGAAATTGTCATTTTATTATTTTATTTTATAGTCAATAATGATAACTAGAAATAAACATAATGAATTAATTTATTTCAAATTATTAAATTAATTATTATATTTTTTTTATTATACAACTATATCTATTGAGATATATAATAAGTATTTAATATTTATATAACATCACATACTATATTTATACCGCATACAAAAATCATAATTCATTTACTCAGCAGATAGTTCTACAAACGTGTAGACTTGATGTTTAATTTTTTAGTGTAAAATAAATATTTATATAGTTTTTATTTTTAACTTCATATTAATATTCATTATATAAAAAATACACATTTAATTGATATTACTATATTAGCTCTCTTTATCAGTAGTATACTAAATGTTTATGAAATATATATATATATATATATATATATATTATGTTTATTATTAAGTATACCAATATATGCTATATTTGAAAATGTTTATATTATTGCTAAAAATTAATTTTATACTTTTATAGGATATATTAGATTGTGTTAAATTATATATTGTTGTTTTAAGGGGTTTTTCTATGTGTGGATGCATAATATATTGATAACGCGTGCGCACGCATGAACGCACACACACATATATATACAGATTCATATTTTCACATATAATATTTTTAATATTTAATGTGTTTATTAATCATACATAATATTTGTTGATATATACCCTTACAAATCTAAAAATTAAAAAAATTATTTTAATAGTATAAAATATAAGTCATTTCCAACAATGTATGATGAGTAAAATCATGGAGTAGGGAGTAACAATGTTTTTAAAGCCAAACTATTCATCTAACCAAATAACTAACTGGGTAACTGATCCAACTGATTTAACTGTTTTTAAAAGTTGATTATTTTAAATTATACAATACACACACATATAATAACATTAAAAATGTTATAAAATTAATTCATATTCATCAATTAATATATCAAATGCTATGTTTTAAATATAACTTTAAAAAATTAATAATTCAACAAGAATAAAAAATATTACAAAAATACAAAAGAAATTAAATTCAAAGCAAAATATAAATATTGAAAACAAGTTTTGGAAAACAAAAACAAAAAAATTAATAGAAAATTTTTAATTTAAAAATGAAATATTAAAATCCAATAGCTTGATTTGAATATGTATAAATAAAGATAATAAAAAAAAATACAAGTCAAAAAATAAATAGTGAAAATTATATATTTATTAAGAAATTGTTTAGAGGGTAAAAATGAAATCAAAAGAAAATATAAAAATATTTATTTATTTTTATATTTTTAAAGGCCAGTTTTCATTTTTAAAACTTTTACCAATAAAAAATATAGAAACTGATTTTTTTTACTAGTTTGGCCGGTTCAATTCGATTTTGACTGGACTTATTAGTTCACACCAATTCAAATGGCAAAGAGTTTTTAAGATGTAATTGAGCAAACTGATTTTTGGTCAAATTGGTTCGAATTTGAAAAGTGTAAAGAAGAATGGATATTTTTCATTTTTAGAAATATTGATTACTAATTGAATAATGATTTCTCGGGGATAGAAATGACTATGGAAATCACTGTTTTATTTCTACTTCATTCTTGTATATCAATCAAACACATATAACTTTTGTTTTTCTGAGTGCCTTGAGTTTCATGAACCCGACCCGTATTACAGTCCAACCCGCTTTAATAGGGTTTATGTATAGATAGTTGATTTTAGGATGTATTCCGTACACTTTACTTTTATCAGTTTTTTTTTTCAAGAAACAAGAATTCTCTCTCTACCAGTGGACGTGACCGAAACGTGAAAATATTGTGTGTAAATGATTTTTCATGCAATTTATTCTCATTGTTGTCACCATTTGCACAATGCATAGTTCTGTACATTAACGTGTCATAGATGAGTAGAGTTGGTGCTTAATGAATAGCAACTGATGTCGCATTTAATGATCCAACACTCTTAAACGTCCTCACAGACAATGGTCGCTTGATCCTCACCATCGGCATACTTAAGACATACACACATAAAAGCTTCCCATCTAACAATGTTGATGGTGGCAGACACAGTTCACCAGCCCAAGATCATGCATGCAACTTGAAAGAATAAAGTGACACATATAAAAAAGAATGACATTTATTACTAGTCTGTAAGAAACCATGATACAAAATGACAGGCCACATACACAAAGCAGGTCATACACGATAACCCAACCACTCTCAAACTAAAAAGGCTAAAATCTCTCACCGAACCCACTCCAACCCGAAAAAACGCTATAAATGCATTAATGAGTGGTTAAAACAGAAAAGAAAAGAAAAGCCATATAATAACAATGTCTGTATGTGTAACTCATACATAAAAGGCAGGTTGTAAACCTAGATCAAGCCATGTTGAAAGTTGAAACGAAGGATGCAGCGAATGCAAAGACAAGCAGCGCAGAAGCAGTCAGCCTTGTGGAAGTCGCATCTGAGGAACCATCTCCGGATGACGATGGCACAGTTTTTGACCCACCTCCTGCATTTGTGTTGGGAGACTTCGGTGTCGAACCTGGAGGAGACCCAGATGGAGAAGCAGCTGCATATAACACAACAAAATTTTGATCCCTTCAATGCCTAGATACTTGTGTCTCTGCGTGTGTGTAAAGAGTGATGATTTTGTTTGAAGAAGGAATGAGTTGCGAATTACCTTTGCAGTTGCTGGCGGAGGGAGTCTGGACATTGCAAGCATTGGGCAGGGCCAGGGCCTGCGTCTGGTTGATGTTGACCCCCAGGTTTGAGCCTCCACCATTAAGCACTTCACACAGGCACTGTGGCTGCGACCCCACCACAGTGCGCAGCTGCGTGCAGCAGCTGGAGGATGGGGTGGAGGAGTTGCCGGTGATGTAGTTGAGGCAGGGTGACATGCTGATCAGCACATTGGTGCAGTCATTGGATTGTGCTGCAGCCATGGCCCAAAGCATGGTGCCTAGAATCATGACTAAGCCCATTGAAGCTGCTTGACGTGCCATTTGTTGTAGAAATTGGATTTTAGGTGTGGAATAACGAGGGGATATAGTGTGTTGGTTAATGGAAAGGTTTGGGTGTGTTTTGGGTTTATATAGAGTGGGGACTTGGTTGATTGTTTAGGTACTTGATCAATGGAGACTTTTATTTTCGGGGGGTGGGTTGGTTTGGGTTACCAACTTTTTGCCAACCCTTACTTGATTATTTCACTGGATTTTGAATTGAGGACGCATTGTGTGTTGTCTTTAATGAGAAATTAGTTATGTGGTTGACCAACTTGTGGGTAATTTATGATGGAAGATGCATCTCTGTGTTTAATAATACAGCAAGTGGCACTTGTGGACAACTAAGGATGCTCACATACATGTGTACATAACAAAGAATTGAATTAAAATAGAAGTTTGTTGTGAAGATGATTCGTACAAGTTATATGCACAACTTACACGATTACGTTTCTTAAAATTACAAATCTAGAGTATTTATACATTTTCAATTCGAAATATATTTTTTTCCCAGTTGGTGTTTTATTATATGTGCTTGTCTTAGAGACCCATGTCGGTGTCTTAAATTTTATGTCAAACACTCGCTTGCATCTGCATTGTATATGTTTGATGTGCATGTATAGGATTAAATATAAAAAAGGTAATACAATTTGGAATGAAAGGTGATGTTTAAGCAAATATACAATATTTGGTTTATTTTTCTAACTGAATTTGTATATTTGAACTGAACTTTTCGTGGTAATAAACAAATGTAGTTAAAATTTTCAGGAGTTCGACAGATTTATGATCCCATGAAAATTTGTTCACAACTTGTATTTATGGAATGCTGCACTAGTTTCTAGGTGGAAAAAAACAGTATTATCAATTTACAAGAAAACAAATAATGAACTAAGAATGGTTATAATTAGTCAACTGATTCATAACCACTTGATCTTATGTAATCCTGGGACAAGAATCTTCTTAAAAATCTACTTTTTATTTATTATTTCCATGGATAGTCAGAAAGAATAAAAACAAAAAGAGAAAAAAGGCACTTTGCAAGGTCACCTAATTTATTTTAATTCACAATGTTGGTTAAAGTAGTTGAATTAGATCATAAAAGTCAACTCTAAGACCACTTTTTATCTGTTTATTTGAATCCCTTCATCATTCTCCCCACAGCCAGTTATGTTTTGATTGCAAAAAAAAGTATAAGAATATAACGGTTTTATATTTAATCTAAAAAATTATTTGTTGACTTCAAAAATAAAAAATAATATAATTAAAAACTACGCCAACTTGAATTAAAAAAATAATTGTAATTAATCCCAAAAAACCGCCACAAAATGATTGCTACATAGAATTTAATTTAACTTTTTTTTATTAAAGCAACAACCATGGGGATGAAAATTGCATATATAAGAGGGATTGTGATTAGGCCGTCAGGAAAATTAATTCCAAGCAAGACTACTTCATCATCTTTTGTCTCGAATCAACTAACAATGAAGGAGCACACCCAAAAACGAAAAGAAATGAAAAGAAAATCCTTGGTCAATTTCAATTTGTTGGATGGAATTTTAATTCAATAGATTCTTTTGAAGAATACAAAATTACATTGATTAATTAATTCTTTACGATTATATTTAGTAAATTTAACTATTTAAGGTGATTATATTTGTGTGTGTGTGTGTGTGTGTATTTCCATTGTAGTCTTGTATGCAAATAATTCAATTAATAATATAAATTTATAATAGTTTTTTGAATGATGTGTGTGTGTGTGTGTATAAAGTCTTGACAACTTGATTATTTTAACATGACTATCTAATAGAATTATGTATCCTATAATTTTGTAATTTTGTAATTTTGTACTAAGTTTTATCATATAAAGGGTTTTAATTAAATAGAAAGAACATTTGGTTAATTTAAACGAAATAAATTATCCCACATCAGCATTCAAAGCAAAATTAACTTTTTCGAGTACTTCGTTAAAAATTGAATGTGATTAACTTGTTTATTGATAATCACGTGGTTGTTCTTTTTCCAAAGAATTGAAGTCCATGATTAAATATTGTTAAGTATAAGCAGTTTGACATGCTCATGATCCCATGAAAATTTTCTTTACATCTAGTAGTCACGGCATCCTGTACTAATTTCCAGATGGGGAAACCTGGCACTATCAACTTGCAACCAAGAAAGAGTGTAGAATGTAATTCAAGAAAATCTGCTCTCTCTTTCTATTATTCCCATGGAAAGTCAGAAAGGAACCATAAAGAGCCTTGAAAGGTGACCTAAATCTCTATGTAACTCGCAAAGCCGGTTAGGGTGGTTGAACCCCAAAACCCACTTCAAGCACGCATGTTCTCATCTCCTAATCCCCTCTCCAACTTACTAAACATTCTTGTTTTATAAATCCCTGAATCGTTCTGTCCACAGTCAGCCAATAGCATCTCCTTTAGGATTCTTTGTACAACATCTCTACCACTATCTCAAGACACAGATAAATCCTCATGGAGAAGAACTTCACACAATTTCCACTTACAGCATTAGCCCTCGTTATATCATTGATGCTCATAGCTGCTCAGGTTGATGGCCAGTCGAGCACGGCGTGCACCGGAGCAATGATGCGTAGCTTCAACCCCTGCATAAGCTTTCTGGCCGGTGGCTCAAATGCATCATCACCGACCCCAAGCTGCTGCACTTCACTCAGAGACCTGATCAGCAATGGACAGAATTGCTTGTGCCTTATTGTCACGGGAGGCGTCCCTTTCCAAGTCCCCATCAATCGAACTTCAGCAATCTCTCTTCCACGCGCTTGTAGGATGTCCGGTGTTCCCATTGAGTGCAAAGGTAGCTAACTTTCATCAACTTTTGTGAAGACTAATGCCCCTGTAGACTTATCATCTTTTGGCCTTAGCCAAGAACTAGAATTGACATTTTGATAACGCCGTTGCAATGACTTGCTAATTTGAGCTCTTTGTGTTGCCTTTTGCAGCCACTGCCAGCCCTGTTCCAGCTCCGGGTATATTTCAAAAACTTGAACAATATTCAAATACCATTGTTCTGATATGAATAAATGCAAAACCTGCTGCCTTTTTGGTGAACATGATCTAAATGAAATGCTTATGTTTTGGTTGCTAGATCCAAGAACTCCAGGCCAGGGTGGACCAAATATATCTCCTGGACCATCTCCTCCAAGTGCTACAGGTACTAGCTTTTCATGTAAACTTGTCAACAGACCCAAATCATATGGTGAACTGAAATGTAGAACTCTTTGCATTAGCTACAGAATATTAACCATGCATTTTTCAATGTTTTGCAGTTCCATTTACTCCACAGCCCTTAACACCACCATCATTTGCACCGGAAGGTGACCGGACACCCCCTCTGGCACCAGAAGGGAACTTTGTTCCAACTCTGACTCCGCCAGGAATGAGACCAACTCTGACTCGATCAGCGGCACAGCCATCTCACAGAGCTTGGCCATCTCTTCTTGTAGCAGCTTCGGCAGTCATTCTGATGAAGTGCTATTAATTTGAATGGATTCTTGTGTTACCATGTTCTTGCAGGTATATTCTTTGAGGTTGGAGGGATTGTTTGGTGGATTTTTTTTGAGATAATTTAGAGACTTATTGATTCATTCTATGTACAAAATGGTGATTCAGTGGAAAATAATGAGATTGTTTGAGGTTTGGAACTTGGTTTCTTAAGTTCGCCGAGAAGCACGAGGCTTGAAATTCACTCAAATAATATAATGAATGCTTCAGAAAGAGGTATCATCTGTATAACCATATCAGATATTGAAGTTTATTATCATGGTTAGTTATATATGACCCTCAAGTATAAATTAATTAGAATGAACAATTTAAACATCAATATTCTCATTAACATAAAGTTACATAGTAAGCCCTCATTCACAACTGATGATAGAATTCATATCCATTTTTGTTTTTGGATAATTGATCAAAATATTGTGACCAACCCGCCACTCACATTTCATGAATTTGACCCTTGACCTTGGAGTTCATGTGGACTCGATCACATGTATCTAGAAATTTGAGACAAAATTATTCCCCCACAAAAGGGTTACTGAATTAATTGACACTGAAATAAAGAAATCACAGGCCAAGCAAGATCTTGATGAACTGAGTAGGTCAGAAACATGCCAAAAGCAGCCTAAACTCCACAGAAAGAATGTCACTTCTGATGCTGTACATGGTTATATACTCCTCCCCTGAAGTCCAACCACCACATCTCCCTCCAAATCACTTCAAGGGCAAATGGGGGTGCCTCGCTTCTGGTTCATTTTGATTGCAATGCTTCTAGTTTCAATATCGCCGCAGTCTACTGCAACTTCTCAAGTTCAAGGATGCTCCCTTGTGGGCATGGATCTGCAGCATTGCTTGGCTTCCAGCACTGCTGCTCCCTTCTCCCTTGATTCATGCTGCTCATCTCTCAATCAAGCAGTTCAAGCTGGATACTATTGCCTTTGTTCTTTACTAGGGCCTTCCAACCATCCTGTCTTTAGCACTGAACTGGCACTCTCCCTCTCAAACTGTTACATATCAATGCCTCCTCTAACTCATTGCCATGGTAACACCTAAAGGAAAGCCAATTCTGCTAAGTTTTAGTTATTTATTATCTTTGGAGGGCTTTCTCTAATTGTACTTTAAACCTGATATTGATCATTTGGTGTTCTAAGTTACAGAGCCTCAACCCGCTGTCACTGCACAACCAGTTGCCGCCGTGCCACAGCTGAACCCACCACCGCCAGCGCTGGCAGAGCTGCTGCCACCAGATTTGCCAAGGGATGACCAGTTTGTGCCTTTGCCTCCAAAAGTGAATGAAATCCCCTTAAATTCAAAGGGTGATAATTCTTCCACAGCTGATCAGAATCCAAGTCTCAGCAGCAGTCCTCTGCCCAAGATGAGCATCCCTGAGCGCTGGGGTTACATGTCATCAGGACCAGCTAATCTGAAAATGCTGCTGCTTTCAAGAAACTTGCTGATGGTTGCAGTTATTGCATGCATTGTGATTGCATGACGACTTGATTTGTGATGCTACATATTGTTCTGTTCAAGCATTTGGTGTGTAATTTTTGCTAGCAAGCTAATATGTTATGTTTCATATGGTCCCAAGAAACATGTTTTTGTAGTATCAAAAATTGCAATAATTTACTATAAAAAGGGAGGAGAAATTTTTTTAAAAAAAATGCTTTGAATAGGCAATGAAGAAAATCGCATGGAGAATATTATAGTTGTGCACATGCGAAAGAAGAATTATTGTAAAAATAATATAATGACATAAGTAATGCATACTGATCTGAATATATTATAACATAAACACAAGCACTGTTTCTCTAACAAGGCAATCAAGCCGTCTTCTTGTCTCGGGTTGCAGAAACGACTGTATGGACAACAATGTTGGGAATGGCAGATGATGAAATTAATAATGAAACATGTACATTAAAATTGCCTTCGGTACTTTTTGGCAAAGAGGCAATCAATGTACTCTAAGCCCAGATAAATTCCTCAAAAATTGCAAAAGTCGTAGCATATTGCCAATCCCAAAAAGCAATGAATGTCTGATTACATTTTATACAAAATAACACACATATTTCAATTATCATATATTTTTCAAAACTTTTTTATTCTTTCTATCTCTTACTTTTATTAAAATTTTAAAAAACACATCTTAAAACTCACATCAAAACATAAAAGCAAACGCGGGTATTGGGTTGTGTCCTGTCAATGCACGCATGATTACATATTTATCATTATGATAAAATTGACGAGTTAAATTAAGATGGTCAAATAAGATTCAATATGTCAAATTTTAAAATAAAGTGCAAAAGATTAATTAATTTTATATGGAATCTCGTGGCTGCCCACTAATAATGGGTCATCAAATTTTTAGTTGGCCTATCAGAGTTTCTTATATTAGGGATTTGAAATGCATTCATTTAAATAATTCGTTCAGTTCTTATTTTTTCGCTTTTGTAATTTTCTGAATTAATTTTTAAGCAAGAATTTGGTTGTTGAGGACGTTCTTGAACTATTCCAACGTGTGGAGATCTAAAAAGTCAATTACATTTGTTCCAAGGGTCAAACCACCAATCGCAAGGGAAAGGCAACAAAGAAAATACGACTAAGGGGCAGCTCAGGGAATGGTAGAACCTTCTTCAACGCACAACACACAAGAAGACAAAAGAAACTGCGACACTCCAATCAGATATTATTGCACTCAATTCGTTCTTTTATGTTTGTATGGGGAGAAAAGGGGTACCGACAGGCCAACCGACTCTCTCTCTCTCTCACAAAAGCGTGCAATGGCTTGGGAAGGAAGAAGTTGAAGCATTCACAAAAATTTAGTGGGTCACTGACTCAACTTTAATAATCATGTACCTGTAATGTTTAGTCTTATTTGCACTAATTATCAACAGTTCTGAGAGCATTTCTAAGTATACCTGTGCGTATAGTACGACAGTCAGACTTATCACTAGGGAATGGCAGATTGAATTTCAATTTCGTGTCCCAACAGCGTTTCTCTCTTACAACCATGCCCTCTAACGTTAACTTCGTGCAAATTCGCTTGAAAACAAAACAATAACACGAAAAATACTAAGCATGCCCAGAAGCTAAAACCCTTTGGTGCGTTGGCATAAATTGCAGATCGTAAAGCAGAATTGGAACCCAATATGCATTTTGAAACAGGCAATGTGGGAGTGGGAACAAGTTGACTGGTATGTCAATGACAGTTAATTCTAAATCTATTGGAGGTATCAGAAGACGCAACTGAGTGTAAATTCATCCGGAAATCATATGACAATGGCGTCTAGCCACCCATAAAACTGATCTACCTGAGTATTCTCAAGAATCAAAGCCATGCTGCTGATGCTGAGTGAGTTGAACTCCATCACAGGAGAACAGGACTTTGGTGGCCATCTGTCGAAAAGAAAGCCCCGAGAAAATAAAAGCAACACCCGAGTTGTGCTAAATGTTTCCTCCAACAGTATGATTTTGTTTTTTCCCTTTTCCAAGTCAAACTCAAACGGGTTTTTCTTCACAATCTATCACCAGTTGATTCACATAGTGCATCATAAATCTACAATGCTGTTAGTATATCCCACATCATTGCTCATAAACATAGCATGTTTATTGCCATAAAAAGTGCTAGCCATGAATTTTAGAATATCTTGGACAAGTGTAGCCAAATCCGGGCTGTTTAGCATGCGACATCAATTCTTCAATTTCCTGCATCTCTTTGCACATGCCCTTCTTCTCAAGTTCTTTAATGAGATTATCATAAGTGCAATCCATTGGAACAAATCCCTTAAGCACCAATTCTTTGAAAAAGGAGCAAGCATGTTCAAGTTTTCCGCTCCTACACAGGCGGCTGACCAAAAGAGAATAAGTTCCGAGATCAAGACTGACATCATTCTTGAACATGTGGCTCAACAAAAAGGAAAGCACCTTCATTCTTTTCAGTCTGCAGCACATTTTTAAGAGTGGTGCGTAAGTGTTAAGATCAGGCTTGCACCCACTTTCTTCCATTTTCACAAGTAATTTTAGAGCCTTCTCTTCTTCCAAGTTCTGGGCAGCAATAAAGATTAGCGTGCTGTAGGTTGATGTGTCTGGTTTAATTCCCTGCTTTGACATATCCTCAAACACAGATTCAGAATCTTTTAACCGGCCAGCTCTGCTCAAGGCATTAATGAAAACATTGTAAAAAGCAGCATCAGGCGAGCAATTCTTCTTCTTCATCTTCTCATAAACTTCCATAGCTTTATTTGTTTCCTTCGCTCTCGCCAAAGCATTCATTACAATAGTATATGTCACTACACTAGGCTGACAACCATTCTTCTCCATTTCTTCTAAAGTAGCATCAACTTTACGAAAATCTTTTTCACGACAGTAGGCCTCGATGAAATATGTGTATGTAATCGAATCGGGGTAAAATCCATTTTGCTTCATCGCATTAACTGTCTTTTTAGCTTTATCAATCTGCCTAGTTTTGCACCAACCATGCACTAACACATTGTAAGTGAGTGAAGTAGGAGGAAAAACTTCCTTCAACTCAAAAAACACTCGTTCTGCTTGCTCAACGCTTCCATGCTTTACCAGTGCATCCATCAATCTATTCATGGCTACTATATCTTTGTCTACGCCAAAAAGTTCAAGTGTTTCAAATGCTTCTATTGCATCCTCATACTTACCAGCCTTTGCCAGACGTCTCATAATTCTAGTCATTGTATCTAACGTGATGTACCCTTTCAACTCTCTCATTTCTTCCACCACATTCCACATGATGTCAAATTTCTTAGTTTTCCCCAAATTATCAACCATTAAATTGTACAAATCAGGTGAATATGTTATCCCCTTCTTCAGTTCAGCCCACTTGAAGAACCCAAAAGCTGGCAGCCACTCGCAGCTGAATCTTCGTAACACTTGTTCGACCAAGCTATCCGACACATCAATATCACAATCATCCAATGCCTTCATAACCGAATCCAAGGATTTAAATTGGTTCTTTAGAATCTTACTAACCTTATCCACATCACTCTCGACAATATCATTTACTATGCTTTTCATATCAATATCTTGAACCCGGATCTCGTGATTTTCAGTCCAGTAATATATCGACGGAGGCACAAAATCATCATCCTCTGACTTTTTAGCATCTGCATCCTTATCAGAAAACTTAACCCAATCAGGAAGTTCCGGGGGCTCATCTATAGCCAGTGACTCATTAGGCTTAATTGGGTCAGTAACGGAGCAAAATGTGTTGTGCAATAGAGCATTAACTCTATTTATATAGTTACAACAATCCAATCTACAGCTATTCAAACATAACCAATCCTTCCATTGCCACAAAGAAAATAAATGTCTCGATCTAGATAGCATTCTCAATTATTTCCAAATTATCCTGAAAGAACAGCACACCACAAGACATACGGATTAAAACAGAGCAACTGGGGAAAATGACATTTTTAATTTTTGCAACAATTAAATACAAGAAACTAGGAATTAGTCGTCACAATGACAATGATGACAAAACATAAATAAGAGCTCACGGATACATATATAATGTCAAGCTGGCATTTCACAGAACAGGTAAAGTACATTTTCGAGGACAAGTTATACACAGTTTGAAAGGATGAAAAACCCAACTCCTCCACCCCAAAAAGAAAAATGATTTGTACTCCATTCATATTGCGTAGCTAATTAAACGAGACGTTTTACCGAAGAGGAACCAAATTCCGTGTTTCAGAGAAAACAAAGGATAATTATAACACCGAAACTGTTCGAAGAGAGACGTACCTCGCAATAACTCTTGGACCAAGGCGAAGAAAAAGTAAATCAGCAAATCTCCCCCGCCGTTAAAGCATTGAAGCCGCGAGAAGGTTTGGGGAATGGTGGCTTCGAAGCATCGATCGAGTCTGAAAAGCATTCGTTCAGAGTGGTAACGGAGCGTTTGGGAACGAGTTTAGCCTGATTGAATCTGAAATATCTTTCCTCCTAGTAAAGCATGTTTAGTTTTATTAATTACAACATGTATAGTGTATTAAACTTTAATTGCACCGTGTTAATTTATTATAATATGTTTAGTTTAATATTTTAAATTTCCGTTTAGAATATTTTTATTTTTCTCATAATTTTATAGTTTTTAATTCACTATCTATACTATATTATTAAGTTAATAAAACCTCACTTAAAAAAAATTAAATTAATAAAACTTTTTAATTACACCCAGTCACATAATTACCCATGTTTAAAATTCCTTTCATTTTTCTATCCTTTTCTTTTAACTTATTTTAGTTGTATTCTTTTTCAAATTTTTTTCACTTTTCAAATTCTTTTACACTTTCTATATTTTCTTGTTTCAAATTTTTATATACTTATAATTTTAAATAATTGTTATTTAAAATAAAATAACTATATAATTTAAAACTAATAAAATGTGCCACTTTTACTAATTTACATAATTTTATTGTTTTTAATAAATTATCAAGCTGTTTTTTAATAATAGCAATACAATTATTACAAAATAAAATTTAAAAATATTAAAATGAGAAAATAAAAAGGATAAAAATTAAAAAGAAATATATTTAGAGATAGAACACAAATAAAAATGAGTTAAAAAATTAGAGAAATAGAAGATAAAATAAATAAATGAAAAGAAGTTAGAATAAAAGTGTGAAAGGGATTTTACATTGCGCAATTAAATTAAAACTTATATTTTTAATGTATATGATCTAATAAAATTGTATTGAGAGATAAATATGTACTTATCTCAACCAAATAAAACGAATTGGTTCACTAGTAAAAAATAATAATAATAATAATATATATATATATATATATTTTTTTTTTCGTACTGTGAGATTATCTCGTGGCAAAATTCCAATTGAATTTTCATTTGAACCTAAAATCATGATTTATTTTTGTTTTTGTACAGTAACACGCTGCAATCAGCATATAATATCTATAATAGTAACTATTTTTTACGTAAAGTAATTTTATTTTTTATGTATTTTAATATGAAGAATTGATAATATGGAAAATTCAGTGACAAATGAATTTCTGTGACAAGGATGACTTCTTTGTTGGCGTAACGAAGAGCCCCAAAGGCTAAAGCATGTGTGACGACATATCATGGTAACTTACTTTTTTTAAATTAATAATTAAAGAGAGATTTTTTATTTCCAAATATATAGAGAAGATCGAAATTTATGCTAATTTGATTACTATGTTTTCATAGAAGATATTGATAAGTATGTAGTCAAAGATAATATATATGCACAACGTTTGGAAGAGGGGTTTTGTTAAAGGATGATGTTTGGTGTAAATTGAGTTAGGATGAATAGTATGTTTGGTTGTATGATTACAATATTTTGAAAATTTTAATTTATTTGAATATGTGTACAAAATATGTATAAATGATTGAATAATATGATAGTATATAATTAAAGATAATAATTAATTTATAAAATATAAATATATATATGTAAATGTGAGTGTATGTATATATATATAAATAAAGATATTGAATTTACTGTAAGTAGGCGTAATAATTAAAAAATAATTAATTAATTATATATGTAAAAAAGAAAAAAATTTAAATTTAAATTTAAATAAAAATTTATTAAGTATTATGTTTGGTTGAATGAAGCTTGAATCGAGTTTGAGAGGGTCAAAGTTGAGTTCCAAACATAGCCAACTTATCTTATTGGTTTAAATCCTAGAAATTCTAGACAATTTCTAATTAGGAGTGGCAACGAGTCTGTTAGTAGGTTGAGTTGAAATTTAAATATTACACTTAACACGTTAATTTGAACCTAATTCAATTATTTTCGTGAGTCAAAAAATCTAATTTAAACTCAATTAATCAATTTTACATATTAGTCGAATCTGACCCGTTAACCTGTCAACAAAGTTGAGTTCCAAACATTGCCAACTTATCTTATTGGGTTCCAAAATAAGCGTGTTACACTCTTTTTATATATGCAAATTTATTTAAAAATTATAAAATTATTGTATTTTAAATAATAAGAATAAAATTATTTAATATTAAAAGTAAAAAAATATAAAAATATAAAAATATAAAAAAAGAATTTGTAAAGAGAGAAAAATTCGAGAGAAAATATAAATAAAAATAAATTAAAAGGAAAGGAAAAACATAAACTTAAACAAATAAAAGAATGTAAAATAAGAATAATTATATATTAAATATATTGTGCACACTGGCAGCATGATTTGGTTACTTTGTGGGAAAAAAAATCCATTAACATCATGAAATTATCTCTTCACAGATTTGCAATTCAATTTGATTTGAAAATAAGATTTTGCTTTATTATTGTTGTTGCACAGTGATACGTGGCCACATTATATAATATAATTTTATTAATAATAATTTTTTACATAAAATGGTTTCATTTTTAATTATTTTAATATGTTATCAAATTAATGAAGTAAAAAGAAAATTAAGTTCAAATATAAAATAATAAATAAGAGAGAAAAACGTATAAAACATGGAATAGAGGGAGAATTGTAAGAGAGAGAGAGAGAGAGAGAGAGAGAGAGAGAAGGAAAAAAAAACTATTTACAATTATCTTAATCTTTTCATTTGATGCTAACATAATTTAAAATTTTCTAATACCCAAACACTTAATGAGTTACCAATAAAAATCATACACTTTATACATGGACAAATTCATTTATAAGTTACAAAGTTATTGTATCTTTAATAATAGATATAAAATTATTGAGACTAAAAATATAAGAAATATTTGAAATAATTAAATAAAAAAGGCCAGAATTTTGAGAAACGAAAAAAAATAAACAGAACATAACTACAAATAATTAGTTCAAAGAAAAGAGAGAGAGACAGAAAGATAGCAAAAATTCGTTGAACCACAGCTATGTGTTTATACAATTTTCTGATATTTAATTATACAGTCCACAGATTAATGCAAAATAAAATTATTCATAAAGCTATAACAATTCTTCCAATTTTGTTTGACACTTCTATTATTCTCTAAAAAAATGAAAATTTGAATCCCAAAATTCTTCCTTATTCCCTGTCTTCTGCAAGAAAGTGAAGATGGTGTGTGAGGTGGGAATTCAGCTTTATTTTCTCTTGGTTATGCAACATATCAACAAATACCCCTACTGAAAATATAAAGGTTAGGCTCCCTTGGTGATCAGATTATAAGTTTGAATCCCTCGCCCCACTTCTCCCTTTAAGAAAAAAAATATATATTAATTTAACAAAAAGAAAAACTTAATTATATTTACTTTCATATTCTCACCCCCTAATTTCGTGACCATAACAGCCCTAATTGTGGACTTTCATATGCTTAGGAAAAAGCAGTTTTAGCCTAAAAATAGATAGAGAAAGAAACAAACCAAAATTTTGGAAGAGTAGTGTTGTTCTCCAGTTATGGCATATGGGCTTTTGAATTGAGGTCCGAATTATTGGCAAAAAAGATGAGAAGTTCAGCTAATTGAGGGGAACACTAAGGATTTTTCATCTTCTTCTTCAGTAGCAGATTCTGAAACATATCATCAATATGAAGAAATCTACTCCCCTCAGCATAGGCCAAATTGGTAATACCATGTAAATCGAACTTGTTTTCCTTTATGTCCTTGATTAATTTATATTAGTGTGTGATTCAAAATAAAAATACCGAATCATATCCTGAAAGGGAAAAAAAAAAAAAAAAAGAAAAGGAAAGTAACAGCACTAAATAATTAATAAATAATCAATCTGCAGAAATTAGACTACAGCACATGTATTCCACATACATATATAGAAACAGATAAGTACACATAGGCTACATCAAGAAAATTAAGGTAATGTTCATTCCCTGCATAAAGCTCTTATAAAATCAACAAGCCAGTAAAGACCTTAACAATTTAACTTCAACCACGAGTAAAATACGAAGGTAGTGATTCGATCCAGTAACAAGAAACATGAAATACTTTCGACAATAAGACTGCAAGCACTAATAATGTTTTCCCCTAACACGTTAAGGATCAACCATGAGGTCAAGATTCTTAAATACTACCATTCATTCACTAATAAGCAACGACATTCAGGTCACCTGGAAAAAAAACAACTTAGAATTGACCTGAAAGTTGGCTTCTGCCGCAGCTCCATCCTGGCAAGTAACAGAGCTTCACCCTTTGGTTCTCATAATTGTAATGCTCCCCTTTCCACCTTCAGTGTGGATTTTAGTTTTTCCGACAACAGGCTTCCCAGAAAAGGCTGATGTGGGAAAAGAAACAGAAGGATCTTCTTCGTGGGGCTTTGGTTTTGGTGGATTGTGTATCCTCTCGTTGATATCCTTAAGAGTCACGTCTCCTTGTGCACCACTGGGTTTGATGAAGGCAAATGGATAGACAACAGAAGAAGCTAGTTTAGGGGGTGTACGCATGTATGACTTTCTACCTGAGAGGTAAAAGAAAAGAAACAAGAAATGAGGATCATTTCATTTACCCAACAGAGAATCTCAACAGTGTTTGTTCTAACTTCTAAGCTCAATCAAAATTCCACCTGATTTTCATTGGTCCATAACAACTGCTGCTAAATATTGATATTCTGAGACTATCAAGAATGATTCTATCCTACGACTAGGACAGTAGCATTCGATTATCACAATTCACCAAAATAGAAGAAAAGAAAAGTTACCTTTAAAAACCACACTTTGATGAGTATGAACTGGATGTGTTTTCACTGCATTAGCGTCATATTCAGGAGGGTTGTTGCAAAGCTCTGCAAGAACATATAATGTTTTAAGCCGTAGACAGAAAGATGGGAAACTGGAGCAAGCAATGAAAGAAACGTTGCTATTACTAATACTGGGAAGTAATAGTCAACAACCAAAAATATTTGCATTACCTGAAACGTCAATCTGAACATCAGATGCTCCAGATGCATTACTGCTGTTCACACAGAACCAGTCAGGAATTCAATGTTCCTTATAAAGAAGGATGAAAATTAAGTAAACATACATATCTTCAGCACTGAAATACGTCACTGCATCATTAAAGCAATCAGCAATCCACCCTTCAGATGAGGGATCCAAACACTCATTACTGGAAGCTGAAGTGCCTTCTGTAAACATCAGAATTATCAATATATATCCCATACATCAGTTAATTCCCATCTATCTCAAAAACATAAACCTGAGAAAAACATACGTGTGAATCCGGCAACCCACTGTGACATTTCAGATATAGCATCTTCAAGAGAATTCCCCGTCTCCTAAAAAGTGAATAGAAAGCAGATTTAGAGGGTGTTTGGTTAAGCTTATTTTTAAAAACTTATAAGATCATGCACGTTATAAGATGTTTTTAGACCTTATAAGTTCATAAATCTTATTTTTAAAATAAGCTCAAAAAATTTTAGGGTATAAATAATAAGATGATCATATAAGATTGTATTAAAATTTATAATTATAATTTTTTTGGTGTAATAATAATAAAAACAACTAAGTATCATTAATATAACATAATTACGAATATATTTATCATTTTTCATATAAAAAATTAAATAGCTTATAAGATATCTTAAAATAAGTTGTGAAGAGTTAACTTCTTTTTAAGGAACACATAAGCTCCAAATTTCTTATTTTTAAAAATTATAAAAAATTAACAAATACTTTTTAAAAACTTATAAGCTCTCAAACATCTTATAAAATGTTTTGAGAAGTCTATAAACTCACCCTCTTAGTGGCCCTATTGAATATTAGAGGGTGTTAAACTCTTTTACTCAAAAAAGAAAATGTTTTAGGCACCATATTTTGAGCTCACTTCGAGAAAAGCATGAAGCAAGCATATATCAAAACTGACCCGAATACTGAATCAATACTTGATTCAAATATTAAAACTGATTCAATATCATCCTCTGCCATATGGAATAATAGTTCTAGAAATGAAATATGTCAAATAAACTAGATATACCTTCTAAATCTATATGAATAATTTCAGATGGATGTTCTGTTACATATAATAAAGCATTTGGTTGATATAGTAGAAGAATATCAGTTATAGTACATGTGCTTGTACCAAAGACATGGCAATATCCAAGAAAAGGGCACCAGTCGGTAACAACCTTAGATCTTAAAAATGCCTCGTCATTCCAAAGAGGTTCATTCAAAACTTCAGACTCAAACTGTAGCATCCGGCGCCTTTTTACTTGAGAAGAAGGCTCCCTGTATTGCTCTAACTCTTTTCCTGTAATTTCTGAAGTTCATTTTACATGAGAGATGCATTGTGATTAGAATAAAGCTCTTACAGTTTATTAAGAATGAAGCCCGACACACAAGTTCGTTCATCATTCATGTACATGTTTGTTGTGTATATACATATAAACCATTCTGCTTGTCAATCTTGCATTTGGGATATGAAGAAGTTTCTTATACCAAGAACACGCACAACTAGCGCAAGGTCAAGTGCACAGAACAATGCATTATCAGGTAAACAATCTGCTGATAAGCCCACAGAGGAGAATCAAAATCATATGTTCCATTATGCAAATAAGATTTTACTCGAAATCTCTTCTACCATAAAAATGATGTATTTATGTGCCTCAATTGTATGTCCGTCAAGTCATATTCAAGAAAAAGTATTGCCATTTAAAAAGACAAAAGAACCAAGAAAACTGCATTGACATAACAGGCACAGTTAAGTTATTATGGGAGAGAAACATCCTACCATTGTCAGTAACCTGGTAAGCTAAATCTCCGCAAGCCTTGAGTGGGGTAGTTTCATCATTGAGCATGTAAGATATATGATCTGCATTTTGGTGTACTCCATGCAACAGGGATCTAGATATTTCTGCCCACAATATTAAAACAAGCTGAACTTCAATGTTTCAGTTTAAATAAACATATAATCGACAGATATACAAATCTATCACTCACCTATACTGTTGTTATCTTCAAGAGAGTACCCCTGGCCTTGCCAATCCCGTGTGTAGCTGTTACCAATTCAAACATATGATTTATGTGGTTAAACACAGAATGACATGTTAAATCACAAAAACTAACTTCCAAGAGCTAAAACAAGGTAGAATCAAAAAGAAATGATGGTAAAGCTCCAAGATGACGGTTAAAAGTAAAATAAAAGGAGAATTGCTAAAAGACCTTTTAGGCGCATGCTGAATTACCAAAATGCGCATTCTTCAACAGAAATTAATAAATGTTGTTTTGAAATATATATAAGACACAAGGAGTGCAGTTTCTAAAAAAAGATTTGAATGAATAACAAATCTCCATTTAGAAATACTTCAAATTATTGCTAGAGCAGATAAACCAAGGACAATCAAACCATACATAACAGCATTCTCTTTTTAGGCATTTAGCAATAAACCAAAACAGTATGTGCATTGTGCAATTCAGTACGAAATCAAAATCAGAAGAAAAAAATACGGATTACAGAAAACAGTGACTAATCAAATTTCCAAATAAATATAGCAAAATGAAAGCAACCCCGGAGAACACCAAACAAATCAAGCCCAACCAGCACCAGGACTAAGCGATTCCAAGTTTTATAGCCCACCAAAAGTAATTTTATCGTTACGAAAAGGACAGCATTTGAAACTCTAACCCGCAAAAAAAAAACTAAAAAAAAATCAACGAGAAGATGTAAACAAAATCTAACCCATTTAACCAAAAAAGTAGGGATTCGAGAAACTCACTTATCATTGTTGCAGTTCATTTTGCTTTTGTGGAATTTTTTTCCCTCTTTTCTCAGAAACCAAAATCTCGAAAAATCCAAGAAACACAAAATAATAGGAAAAACAAGAAGGGGTAAATGATGGCCTTCTAGATTAGAGAACCCAATGTTCTAAACCACAAACAGTATGCACAGACATGACATGATATGATCTAGGCGTCCGTATATCTCTACCCATATGTGCAAGCGCAGTGTCAGAGAGCCCAGCAAAGATTTATATGCAAGTTGAAGACGAAAACAAGAAAAAGAAAATTAATGGAAAATATCCACTTCTAAATAATTTAAAAACAAAAACAAAAAACAGCCCTAAACATCTGGAAGTAGTGAGGTGGTGGGTGACAGTGTCGCAGACCGGTCCTTGACTAAAATTTCGGCCCTCCAAACCTGGGAAATAATTTCGATTATGGATAATTATGTAAGATATTGTCCATCAAAGGTTTATTGCAGAACACCTTTTGTAGTAATTATTTATCTATATTATCTATATTGTTAAGTTAATCTAACTTTTTTGTTATATAAAATTAAATTACACGATTACGTTTATTTAAAGTTTTTTTATTTTTTTATATTTTTATTTCTCATCTTTTTTTAACATTTGTGTTCTCTCTTAAATTCTTGTCCTTCCAATTTTTTTATTTTTATTGTAAATTTTTTATGCTCTTAATTCTAAATATTTTTATTTTATTACTCAAAATAAAATTAATTTATTAATAAATTTGTACAAAGTGTGTAGCTTTTACTAGTGAGTAATATTTTGATTACATTGGTGCCTGTGGTTATCTAATTTTAAAATATGATTTAGTATGTATATTGTAAGTGTATTCTACAAATATTTTAAATTATATATTTATTTTATATTATAATTTGTCTTCTAACAAAAGATCTATTTTAAAAAGAATAAATTGCATGATTTAATGAATGACAATAAAATATAAATCATTATGTGTTTAAGATATGTTAAATTTATATTTAAAATGAGTGAAAATTTAAATAGTACTAAATAAATTAAATGGAATTGAATTAAAACGAAAAAAGAAGAGAAAATATGAAAAAGGAGGGAAAAGGGTAAAAGAAAAAAGAAAGAAAGATATTTTAATCAGTCTACATTAAATAGTAAATAGTAAATAGTAGTTATTATAGAGAGTTTAATAATATAGACATGATAAATAGTACAGATATAGATTTATCAAAAAGAATATTTTTGAAAAATCAATTAAAACGTTCAAAACTAGTTATTTTGAAGGTCATACCCTACAAGTAATATAGCTAACGAAAAAAACGATGACGAAAACATTAAGTTGGTAAATAATTTTGTTATTGTCATAGTTTATTTTTAAAAATATATGCTTAATTATTATATTTTTTTAAAAAAAATTATTACTTTTACATAATTTTAAAGATAAAAATACTTAAAAACACATGTATCAAAATTTAAAAATAAATATAATTACATTTATAATTAATTACAACATATATGCTATATTTTTATGAAAATATGATTTTTTTAGTGCACAATGTGAATTGCATAACTATTCTTATTCTATTATATATATATCATCTTTCTTTCTCCATTTTTTAACTTACTATTTTTATTTATATTTTTCCCCCTAATTTTCTCTCTTTTCAAATCTTTTGATCTTTCTTTGTTTTTTATTTTAAATATTTTTACACGATATAAAATACCACAATTATCTTATTTAAATTCTTTTCTTATTTATATTTTTCCTCTCTTTTCTTTTAACTTATTATTCTTAGTTGAATTTTCTCTCATATTTTCCTTTTCAAAATTATTTTTTAAAATTTTAGAATTCCTTATAATTTTAATTTAAATAAATTTATTTTTTAAACACAATAATTTTATAATTGTAAAGATGTTTATACACACATTGAGTATGTTATTTTTAATAGTTTATTATTAAGTTATAAAATATGAAACATTATTATTTGAATAGACTAACACCAGCATTATACGTGTGACTTCATGTACATAAGATACATTGAATCAAAACCTAGAGAAATTAAAAAAAAAAAGAAAAGAAAAGAAAAGAAATGAGCACATAAATATCTATATTTTTGTATAAATATTTATAATATAAGACTTTAGTGTCTGTCATTTGAGTATCAGTTGTTCATATTCCTTAAATATAAATAGTCACATTTTTTTTATTAAGAAATTAGTTACAATGAAATATATATTAACACTAAAATATTTAATGGATACAAATATAAGATTTCCTCATTATGCTGCTTCAACCTTATCACTTAATCAACTTCCTAGAAGAAAAAAGAATCAACATGAAATCAATAAATCAGTAATTCTTGTATGGGATTGTGTTATTCCATTTACTTGGGATATTGCTATTATCCGAGAAACTAATCCATACCCTAATATGCTTTTTTAGTATCTGGGAAGGAAAATTGTTTTAACAATGTATGATTTTGACAAAAATAAAAAATAAAAATTATCAATCCATTTTTGCCAAGTAACGATATGGACAATACTATTCCTTCTTCCCCAAATGGTCCTTTTGTTAACCCTCCTTTGATTGAGAATTTGAGATATTTGGTACGGAATAGATTAGCCTGAATTGGTATATTAGTTGGACAAAGATTTAATCATTTTGCAATATTTTGGAATAATTATTTTTCAAGTTATTGTAGAATGAAAGAATAGAAAACGTTGGTACAAATGTATTTTTTATTTTTATTTTTATTTTTGTCATCCAACAATTCTTTTATTAATTAAATTGAACGAAATAGTCTCTTTATCATGTGAAAATAATCGTATTATAGTTTGTTTACTTTAATTTATAGATTTCTACTAGCTTCTTAAATTCATGATTGCATCAAAATCGATAATTATGACAAGAAAATATAAACATAGTCCGACATTGGCATTAGCCACTAATATTTCCACCAATAATAGCATAACAAGACAAATGCAAATTACGTGCAACGGCCTCTTGTGGCGTACTGCGCTCGCGCGCAGAGGTAGAACGAATTAAAATTAAGGATGATCTCTGAATCGGCATATATAATATATTAAAATTGTAGGGCACTCAACACTCGTGTATATAAACTAAGTAAATGAATTTTTAAATATAAAATTTGTTTTAGTCGTAAAAAAAATAAAGGAATAAAAACAAAAGAATTTTTAAAAAATAAATTAAATTGAATTTGAGAAAATGAATAAAATAAATAAAACCAGTAGAATAGAGTAAAAAAGAGTGTGTGTGTGTGTGTGTATAGAATTAAGAGTATTTTAGTAATAATATATTGCGCAACCAAATATTTATATATTAATCTTAGTATATTGGTAAAAACTTAGCATTCTATAAAGTTATTTATAAATTACAAAGTTATTATATTTTTTATAATAAAAATGAAACTTTATCAAATTAAAATATAAAAATATTTAAGATTAAAAATAAAGAAAGATTTTTTAAAAATAAGAAAAAAAATATAAATAAAATAATTTGCGATTCGGTCCGCAAGTTTACCATGTATTGAGTTTTCACCACACAAAATTGTCAATTTGAGACTAATGAATCATCTTTTCTGGTTTTATGTTGAGTTCTATGCTGGGTTGCATTCAAATTGATTTAACTGACTTATAGCAAGGAAATATATTAAAAAATTTCCTAAATTGTATTTTTCAATTACAAATTACTTCTTTTTTTGTAAGTAGAGGATGAGAGGCAACTAGTGACAAATATTATCTTTTGGGAAAATAGTAACAAAGTATTTGAATTACAACCAAAAAAATATACAAAAAATCACCTAAACTGTAAATTTTGAATTGTGAATTTTTACAGGTGCACAGTAAGTGTGGGACAACTAAGAGAATGTAAATATTGTAACATCCTTCAAATGGAAAGCTTAAATTGGATTATTATTAGGGATGGACTTGCACTTACCTGCATGAGATGGAGTTTTGATGCTATAAATATATTTTTTGGATTTTAATTTTTGAATCCATTTGATTTTTTTTTAATAGCCTTGTCGCACGTTGGATACACCATGCTGTAATTATGCATGCACTTAGAGGTGTTTGGCTAAAGTTGTTTTCAAAAGTTGATGAACTCTTACAGTCTATAAGATGTTCTTACAATTTATAAATTTTATTTAAAATTTAAATTTTCATGATGTTCAGATGAAATAATAAAAATTATTTTACTAATATATTATTGATGTTCATAAACATAGATGATTACAAATAATTTTTTATCGTACGTGTAACCATGATACAAATGATCTAAATGTCAATGATGTAATGCAATTAACAATATTTACATGGTAAAATGAATTAATTCACAAAATATTTCATAATATATTAGAGATGGGCTATTTGTGTTAAATTCTAAATATCTTATTTTAAAAATTTATAAATTATTTTATTAAAAAAATTATTAAATATTTTAAAAAAACGTACAAGTTTTTAAAAAAAAAATATTATAGAGTTTACAAACTCAATCGAACACCCTCTAAGCAATCTTTTTCCATGTGTTCATATTAACGCTAGTGTTTGGCACTTCAAAGACGTTCTTCAATCCATGAATTGAGTAATGGTTCCATTGATTCAAGAATCTTTAAATTTCGATACAACACTTCGACCTGTTGTTTGGCTTTAAAGGCAAATGTTTTGTCTTCTTCAAAAAAAAAGGTCTATTTTTCCCTCAATCAATTTGAATAACTCAACTTGTATTATGCGACAAAAATGTCTATTTATGGGTATCGTTGCTCTCAATAATGCAAGTAGGTTTCCATTTATTTTCAATATACTACTCTTATTCAATCACATATTGGTGTAGCCACCTGTATCCTAAGAAACTAATGCGTGAAGGAATAAGCAAATTGTACACAAGTTACACAATTTATAGGGCATGAGCTACCCTAAAAGAAAGGACATATGCAACTTCAGCAGTCGGCAATGTATAAATACCTTCATTTCTTTTGCCTTTAGGCCATGAAAAAGATTCAGAGACACATACAAAACTCGAATGTCTATATTATATTATTAAACGTATGTTTTTTGGAATAATTACCCAAGTCAATTCACCAAAGATATTAATCCTTTCAAATCTCCTCTTCCAAGTAATTTTTGATTTATTTCTCCCCTCATATTTTTTTTGTCCCCATTTTCTCTCTTTTTCTTTTTGCTCCCTTAAAATTAAAATTCATGATGTAATTTAAAATTTTGGACAAACTTTTCAAAGTAATGCTAGTTAGGAATTGTAGAAAGAAACATGAAATGTGATGATCAACTGTCATGTGCTAGACCATGCATGCACAGACAGTACGGATCGTACCAATGTGTGCTCACATCTACACCATTAATAAGGTTTTATAGCCGCGTGACGTTAAATTCTATAATTGTTCTCATTTAATTTTTTTAATGATTTTTTTACTCACTTTTCTTAACTAATTATTTTAATTTATATTTTCTCTCATTTTAAATTCATTCAATGTTTCTTTGTTTTTATTGTAAATATTTTTTATACTTTTAATTTTAAATAATTTTATTTATATTATATAAAATATAATAATTTTATAATTTATAAATAAATACGCAAATGCAGCGCCTTTTAACAGCCTTAAAGAATGTGGGAAAGGTCGGGAAATTTGGCACAAGTTACGGCTTCCAAATGTTTAACAATGCACAAGATTTTAATCAATTATGGCACACATACAGACATACGAACATAACCCTTGGAGAAGAAGATGGATTAATGCGTCACGTGAAACAAGACGTGAAACAAGGGCTTTGTCCAAAGGGCCCACCAAATCAATTAAAGGTCGCATTATGCATGGAAGAACAATAAGAAGAGGAAGAAAGAAGAATAAATGGACAAAATGAAAAAGGGTAAAGCAAAAATCAAAGGTTGGTAGATTGGCTCCACGAGTTTTAACTTCTTTTCTTTTGTTTGGTGGGACGTGGATATTTTATCAGTGGATATGCTAAGACCAACGAAGTGCTGGTCTTGAATGTTTTCAGGGTGGAGATAGAATCAGAGGTAATACTGGTTTACTGATTTGATTAGTTCGATTAAATTTTAAAATCAGTTAATTAATATTATTTATTTCATAAATATATATATGTGTATGTATTGTTTTAATACAAAAAATTTAAAAATATATTAATAATATTTTAAAATTGTGTAATTAATTTGTATACTAATTAATGTATTTGAGTAAAAAATATATAATTAATTAATTATTTTTAAACTCAAACAAATTAAATATATAATAATTGATTTATTAGTTATTATGTATAAATTAAGTTTATAATTATATACAAAGACCAAAAATAATAAATACTTATTTAAACCGTTGTTATGGTATAATGTTTTTTGCTTTTATACCTTTTAATTTTTATTTATTTTTTGTTATATTTCAATCTGATTATTTATTTTTTATTTTTTATCTCTCTTTTATTTCTTTTTTTTTTCCCCCTTTCTTTCCTTTTTAACATTCCTTTCCTTCTTCTCTTCCTCTCTGTGTCTTTTTCCTTCTCTTTCTCTATTGTTTTTTCTTCTTCCCCCCCAAAAAAAAAAAAAAAAAAACCTGCCGGCCACTTGGACCGCTCGGCCAACCGATTCTCGGTTAACCCAATTCGACTGACCAGGTCAGGCTAGGTTTAAGGTTGGCTGCAATGTTAAGGTTGATTTGACCACAACTCTCTCTTATGCCAAGTAGCATCAAATAAATTTCTACATTGTGGAAGAGGTCCATATTTTTTTGGTAGATATATTTAATTGTAATATTTAAATCTCAACAAAAAAAATGACAAATAAATAAATTGAAGTCATTGCTATATGGCCGGTTCGACGATACATACATACATGCACATGTATAGGAGAGAACGAGGGAAGGAGTCGTTGGTCTTTTAATTATACACCTAAAATACCCTTATAACTATAACTAATTTTATAGCACTTTTCTTTTTTAATTATACTATTAAGCAATAGCCTCTTTCTTCTTATAACTCAATGCTCTTAAATTTCTGTAATGTTAATCCTTACATATGTTATGGCTATATTTATAACGTATGTTTATGTACATATGTGTATTTTAACTTATGTAATTTTATCTTATTATTGAAATACTAAAAATACAACAATTTTATATTTTATTATAATTAATGAAATTACACAATTTTTATAAACATATGTATACACATAGAGTGTACGAAACTTTACTTAGTATATACATACATACATACACACACATATTGATGGGGCTATGTGCCAATGCCTTTATTAATTGATCTAAAAAATGGGAACTCCAATGTGAGCTACCTCATGCCATACCATATTGCTTTTAAGTTTTTCATGTGTTTTCTCGTGTGTAGTTAATGCGATGCCCTAAGGCTGTGCTGTCCTAATAAATCATATAATTTGAAAATGGACCTGATAAATTTATTTTGGTGTCTAGAGAATAGGTCTGGTATGCGATTTATTGTAGTTATCCATTATTAGACATTGGTGTGATGCCAACAAGATGTTTAAGTGGGCGTTCATAAATCATTATCAATTTCAAAGGGTTGTTATAAAAATTTAAAAAAAAAAAGCCAATGTAAAAGTAAAAAAATATTACTATGGACAACCCAATGATTTGTACTTGGTTGTTTATGTTTGAGGATTTGAGTTCAAACTCTTACTAGAATGTGTGAGTATTTGCATGTTGTTCAAAACAATATGCTAAAATAAAAAATTACAAACGCATACAAAAGTCACAACATTGACAGTATCTAAATTATCCAATTTCCTTTTATTTTTTTTATTAAGTATGACTTCACATCTATTATAGTTAATCAGATGAAACATATGACATGTTAATCTTGTTAAAAGTCAAGCCAAATAATCAAATGGGATGTGTTATTTTACATGGAAAAAAAATAAAAAAATCAATATAAATAAGATATTGAAAAAAAAAAAGAACTATAATTTATGGCTACAGATACACATTTATGACATTTTTATTACAAGAAGCTGACATGAATTTTATGCTATAACTAGAAATATAAATATGGGACAGGTCCATTCTACAAAGTCATATTAATTGATTGGACAGCGTAATAATAAATGTAATCTCACGAGAAGTATGTCGATGCATTAAAGAAATTCCTACAATTTGACAAATAATCCAGTGCGGTGGGGATCAGTGAGCAGCAGTGGACCCGAGTCTCTGGCCCCACCCTTTCAAATGCTTTGGCGCGACAAAACGGGAATGCTCCAGTCGGATCGGATCCTGTCCAAGAATCTTCGCGCGTTCTACTCGTTTGCTTATATTTTGGATATTTATTTATTTTTTATAAAAGGTCAATTGATTAAATAGATCTTATAATTTTAAATATATATATATATATCTCTATATTTTAAGTTTTTAAATGTAATAAAAATTGTTTTTTTAATTATATAGACATTTTAACAAGAATTTAATATGACATTTTTATTTGTTTGTTGTGTGCAATAAAATAATTATTTTACAAATAACATTATATCAATTAACTATATTTTATATCAATTAGTGTAACTACATTATATGCTTGATTAAATATTTGAACAAACCTTAAAAAGATATTTGATAATTAATAATTTATATACATTATTTATAAAAATAAAATTAATATTAAAAATAAATTTATATGAAAATTTTAAATGGGAAAAAGTGAAAGAGAAGTAAAATGTAAGTTAACAAATAAATTAAAAAAAAAAAAGGAATAAACGTGCATTAAATGATAGAAGAAAATGTAAAGCTATTAAAAATACATTAAAAATGAATAAATTACAAGAAAATTGAGTCAATATTGAAATACAACAGCAGAATTGGCAGAGGAAAATGAAATTTACTAAAATTGATGGAGGAATGTGCGTGCGTGTGTGTTAATAACTGGAAAATTAAAAATGATATTGAGAAGAGAAAATACATATAAATAATCAAAACATAATAAATTAAATTTTATAATCAATAATATAAAAATTATAATAATTTATTTTTTTAAGAAAGGTGAAAATTATGAAAGGAGTTTCCAGAGTATGAGAATTAAATAAATATTAAGTACATTTAACTCATTACATTTTAAAAATAAAAAGTAATTATTCTAACATTTTCAACACTATTATGCTCAATATTTATTATCTATATTATGCTATTAAAGTATTTTTCTTTTTAATTACAAGCACTCATTCAATAACCGATTTGAACCCTTAACTTCTCACTTGAGGTCAAGGGATTCAAACCCTAAAATCCTATATTATTAAATAAATAAGGCTTTCTAGTAACATAATATCATTTAAACAATTATTCTTATTTTATTTTTTATTTTTACATCATTTTACTTTTTCTTTTTCTTTTTATCTTTTATTTTAACTTATTTTTTTTATTTATGCACTCCCTCAATTTTTCTCTTTTTTAAAATTTCTAATTTTTTAATTTTATTATTTAAATATTTTTTACTTTTAACCTAAAATAAGTGATTTCTTTATTTAAAATTCAATAACTTTAAGATTAATAAATAAATTTACATGCTGATAGAATGTATTAACTTTTACTCATATATATATATATAAAGATCAGAAAAATCATCAATCATTATAATTTGAATAAAAAAAATTAAGAATACTCAAATCAAGAAAACATCTTGAATAAAGTTTTTAACTTGCCTCAAGAATTGAAAATACGCGAGGAAATTTGTGACCACCTCCAACACATAATCCAGTTTATAGATTAAATTAAGATTTAGGGTTTCAAGTTTATAAACTCTTCGATTAGGACCTCACTTTATTTTTATTAATTTCGACAATGAAAATTAATTTATTACCTTGTATTATTTTTGTAATTATTAATAATAGCAACTATATAAATATAAATTCAATTTCAGAAAAAAAATATATGAAAAAGAAAAAGTTTGCATCCACAGCGAAGTAGAACTTATAAATTTACAATTACACTCATCAAACTTAAACTTGGTATCAATTTTAGTCAAAAACAATGAAATAGCACCCTGAATTCCAATTAAACCTTAATCAAGGAACGAAAACCCCCAAGAAAGGAAAAAATGTAAATCTGCCCATTTATTACAATCTCACAAAAAACGAGAAATTCTTCCAAATAGTAACATACAATGTCATTAAAGCACAAATTACTAGTAATCAAGCCAATGATTGAGTAATTAATGACTTTCCTAAACGAGAACTTGGATTCTTTTTCATGATAATCACAAGTTACACCTGAAACAATTTATCTGTCAAATCATCTATATAGAATATCATTTCATTTTCCATTCCACTTCCCATACGTAGAACAAATAAGTAAATTTTTCAGAAAAGATCAGATTGGAAACTGCAGAAGCCCAAAACGGAAAAATCTGATTTAATAGGGATTTATGGAACTGAATTAAATTCTGTTGACAAAACTCATTTAATAAAAATAAATTACAAGAAACAAAGTAGCAGCGATCAATGGATTTCTGGAAAAGGGAAGTGTGCGTTTGCGGCGGGGGTAACATCTGTCTTTAAGATGAAATTCCAGAGGATATTTTATTTCCTGAGTGTGCGTTACCACACTGTTGATTAACCAACCCCTCTGTCTTGCAACCGTATCCCCTTTTTGCTTTGCATATAAATTCCGTCGCCATACAAACGAAACAGCAACACAACAATTGTGTGTACTGTGTACTTTGCCTTTTCTTTTCTTGTTGGGTCGTGGGGTCTCTCTTTTCTGAAGAAAAATTCCGTTCTTTTTCCTTGTCACACTCACACACCACTCTCGTTGCTCCTATTCCTGCTTCTTCCTGAATTTCATCCACTTTTGTTGGGAAGCTTTGTTTCTTGCAATCTGCAGAGGGGAAGGGGTGTCTGTTTTGAGTTTGTGGTATTGAAGCAAGCAGAAAATACATAGAGGTATATAGGAAAGTGATGGATACTCCAAAGAGAAGCAAGAATAACCAGACTGAAACATCTATAAGCACATTTGAGGTTTGATTTGGTTTCTTTGAACACAAAGTTTGCATCTCCTTCCTTTGCAGTTGGCCTTTTTTTATTTATTTTTTCCGTCATGGGCTGCATTTTAATTTTTCGCTGAATTGCTATGTATTGGTGCTTGGCTGCTAAAAATGAATTGAGAATTATTGGAGGATGTTGTTTGACGTTTTTCCGTAACTGATCTTGGATAGGTGGTGTTTTTTTCCCTTTGTTTTGGGTTTTGGGCCTAATTGATCTTTAGATATGCGTTGTTTGGACTTGGGAACGAAGATTGTGTCCCTCAAAAGCTTGGTATGTTATTGAAATTTCGTTCCATATCTCTTTGATTTGATTGTTCTTGAATTATTTTCCTTGAATGCCTGAAAAAAAATTGGAAGGTAAGCACGAAGCTTTGAGGGAATGGTCTGATTCTTGGTGCAGTTTCTTGTGTTCATGTTGAATATTTTCTGCTTTTTTTGTACTTATGATACATTTTATATGCTGGGTTGATCAGTGTTTCATGAAGTTTTCTCAGTCAAAATTTGGAAAATTTACTTTAGGTTCACCATAATCAGATCAAAGTTTTTCAGTTTGAGTGCCAACGACGCTGTTCGCATCATTTGGCTACAATCTTCTTGTTGATGATTGTTCTTTAATTCCAATACTTATTTCTAATGTTTCTATTCTTAGGCAATTCATAGAATGTCAATTGTACAATTTGTGGGGATTGGTTAAGATAAAAGAAGATTATCCCTCCAATCTTCCTGTATGATGGAGCTAGGGAGGAGAATTCCCTTTATTTTTCACCACTCCCTTTGTACTTAGGCTCTTCGTCACCTTTTTCTACAAGGCAGGCCATAATTAAAAAAAAATGAAAATCTCGTGCTAACAACATGCTCTAGCTCATACCTTCCTCTCTGGTGTTCTGCTCAGGTTAACTTAGTAGTTTTCTTTCTCCTTTGTACCGCTGGTGTGTGACTTTCTCTTTAGAATTATCTGAACATCACAATCTCATGTACCAGGGAGATGCATTTGTTCTAGTGGTAGCAGTATGATGCATGCTTATTGATTTTTTTTTTGCAGAAAATGCAAATGTATGGCATTCATATTTTATCGAAGTTGACTAAGGTTTTGTTGATTACATTGTTTTCCTTATTCTCTGATGATTTTCCTTACATGCAGGACTCCCCTGTCTTTGATTTTATCAACAGTCTTTCCCCTATCAAGCCAGTAAAATCCACTTCCACCCACATCACTCAGATGATCAACCCTCTTAGTTTTACATCACTTCCAACTATTTTCACTTCACCACATGTTAATTCTCTCAGGGAACCTAGAGTTATTGGAAGGTAACACACACTTTTTGCATATAATATGTCCTTTTTTCCGGACCATTTTACATTTTGAGCAGTCTGGTTAATTATTGTATTCTCTTTTCAGGCATCAGCTTTCAGATCCATTGATACCTGAGTTGTCTTCTGATGATGGGATCACAGTTGATGCAAACAAAGAAAACATGGACACCACAAAGAAATTGGATGAACTGAGGGAAAATCTTGATCCGAGGGCATCTGACTGTGAAATGAATGGTGAGCCATCTCATGAATGCTCAAAGCTTCTAGTTGAATTTGCAGAAAATTTCGATTATGATTGTGATAGTCACAACTCCAGTGTAAGACCCAGCTGTTTGCTTAAAGCCAAGCCCGTGGCTGAGCATGCTAGCAATTCTTCAGAACTTGTTCCATTTGTAGAAGCGGCCTCTCAAAGAAGTCTATACAGAAGTGAAGTGAATCTGGAGGGGATGAACCATAACAAAGAAGCCACCTCTGATTGGAGTTTGGTTTCTGATGCGTCGGAATTATTAGCTTTTGAATCACTCAATGACGTGGAATTTAACAAGAAACCAGTTGATCCTGCAGCAAGTTTCTATGCGAGAATTAAAGATGCCATGCAGAACATGCACTCTGTTGGTGCGGTGGTTTCTGGTGGACAAGTTGGAGGGAGAAGTGAACCTGAAAACTTGTCTACTCAGCCTGGAGAAGGAAGCAAGATGATGGAAACTACCGGGACCCATGGCGTAACGGCTGGTTCTTCAATTACCAATTCCACAGAAAAGATGGATTATGAGGTAAAAAATTGAGTACGGTTTATTTGGGGCGGCCTTGGACAGATGTAACAAAGCCGTGGGGCAGAATTAGAAATACTGATATTAAAACTGGAAATGAATTAGTGAATTCCAAAGTGAAGGACATAACTTGAAGCATCCAAGCATGAAGTTAGCAAGCTTTTCTTTGTAATGGAAGATGTGTATATGATGACAGGACTTGTTCTAACGTATTTTTGTTTTCCGTGGATTGGTATATTTACCTCAATGAAATCTATTATATTAACTCAAAATATAATTTCTTTTTCACTATTCCTGCAGAATCTTTCTGGTTTATATCGTGGTATGAGAAGACGCTGCCTGGTTTATGAGACTGCAGGAGCCCGCAAAAGGCATTTAGAGGAGAATTCAGGTTTTGGTTCTTCTTTGTTGCTACAATCTGATGGACATGCTTCCTCCAACCACCAATTAGTTTCATCAAAGACAGGAAATGATTCTTCACACTGTCTAATACCTGGAATTGGCTTACATTTAAATGCTTTTGCAACAACTCCCAAGGACTACAAAATTGTCAATCATGAAACTTCAGCTTCTGGAAGACTGTTGATTGGACCCTGCTCGTCTACTAATTTCCGTCCTCCAACTTCTGGTCAAGAGTTCTTCCACAGTACTTTGGCTGACTCCTTGGAAAGAGAAACTGATACGGTTGAAAATGGTATTGTCCCTGTTGGAGATCCTTGCCGGGAATCCGGATACATGCCAAATGAAGAGATCAATCAGAGTAGTCCAAAGAAGAAGAGGTATGTCTCCTTATTTCTCTTTTTCTGGTCCTTCTTACAAGATCTAGTTTCCTTAAAACTCTTTATAACTTTTGGCTTGAATTGGATCATCAGGCATAGGTTGGAACAAGCTGGGGAGGGTGAAGCTTGCAAGCGATGTAACTGCAAAAAATCAAAATGTTTAAAACTGTAAGTTCTATCGAAAATATTTTGTATTTAGATGCCTGACCCTTAAGATTCTATTTTTATTACCTCTTACTATTTCCGGAGTCTGGTATCTTGTCAGGGTTATCTGACATGTGTTCAATGATAAAAATGTTTGCTTGAATTCAATCTTTTCATTGTAGATTGTAGTGACATCTGCTTGATAAATCGTTAAGATGAGTATATTATTATGCAACTCATAGTACATAGAAAGCTTACAGCACTAAAACGTGTGTGGTTGATTTGATTTTTTTAAAATAATGTTTACTACATTTTGCCTTTCAAATGATAATCTGAACATTTTAAGCACATGAATTCTTATATGGTTGATTACAGTGTCTAGTAATTTCGGGCTATAGTAAATGCAGATTTCATTTCTTGTGCATTACCTAATACTCTCGTATCTGAAATTAACAAGCACTGGGTTAATTCCTATTGGACAATGCATATACATCAAATTTTTCCTTGGGATAATATTTCTTGTCAATTTATTTTCTGAATGTAGTTACTGTGAATGCTTTGCTGCTGGTGTCTACTGTGTGGAGCCATGTGCCTGTATAGATTGCTTCAACAAGCCTGTCCATGAAGACACTGTTCTTGCAACCCGCAAACAGATTGAATCAAGAAATCCTCTTGCTTTTGCTCCCAAAGTGATCAGGAGCTCTGATCCTTCATCAGAACAAGGGGTTAGAAGCTGAGCTTTGGACTTATGCTTGCTCGCTTAGGGATTGTGTGCATTTACAGAGTTTTGTTTAATTGTTTCGTGCAGGATGACTTCAGCAAAACTCCTGCTTCAGCTCGGCATAAAAGAGGGTGCAACTGCAAAAAATCTGGTTGCCTGAAGAAATATTGCGAATGTTATCAGGTTTCTTTCCTCCTTTCAGTGATTGGTGTGTGTGCTCTTTGCTTTGTTAGCTGACAGAGAAACCTTGTTTTCTTTAAGGGTGGTGTCGGGTGCTCTATTAACTGCAGATGTGAAGGGTGTAAAAACACATATGGCCGAAAGGATGGTGAGTGTTGATTTGAATGCATCCTATGAAGGGACACGGATACCCGAAACCTCAACCCCCCACCCCCCAACTTGCATTTATGCATTGCTTCTCTAGAGCTACCAATTTGATTAACTCTATCACGAGTGCCAATTGATGTAACAGGTTGAAATTTTCTTTGCAATTCTGACTCAGGTTGTGGTGTAATAGGAATGGATGCTGAATCCGAAGAAGATGAAACAGTCACGACTGAGAAGGCTGTGGTGGACAAAACCATCCAAGACACTAAAATCCCAAATGAAATCGAGCAAAACATGGATTCAGTGATTCCTGCAACCCCTTCGAGAACTGGAAGGTACACAAAACTAGATATTTTTTTTCTATGCCAGCGTGCTTATCAAAATTGCTGTGTGTAAATTCTAATTTTTCTTGATCTTCCAGTCAGTGGATTCAGCCGTTCTCCTCAAACAAGAAACGACCTGGAGCTTCTCTTCCTTATAGCTCCTCCTCCTCTGGTTTTCTTTCCGGCCAAGGTTTCAGAAAGTCCAGCTTCTTTCCATCCAAGTATCAGCCTTTGGAAACTGTCAGGGAAGAAGACCAAATGCCTGAGTTTCTCCAAGGGGGTTCCCCCATTGGCAGCGTCAAGTTGTCCTCTCCCAACCGGAAGAGAGTCTCTCCTCCTCAAGGTTTAGAGAAGTCTCCCGGCCTGAGAAGCAGCAGAAAGTTGATACTTCAATCTATCCCATCTTTTCCTGCCCTCACCCCAAACCAGTGAGATGATTTCTTCCTCCTGGCCAGCTTTCAAGAAGGAGATCTTGTTCCAACATCCATTGTTGTTACTGTCCTAGTTTTGTGCTGGTTTAAGCTTTAGTCTTTCTGTTTGCAGCATAATTTGTATCACTGCTGTGGTTTCCAGAATAAACAGCTTGTTTTATTAAGAGTTATCAAATTTTGATGTAATAGCAATGTTAGAAATTGAAATGAAAATTTTCTCAAAGAACTCTTTTGATTTTCCATTCAATGGCCCTAACGTTTACACACTGTAGCAAATGGATTTGATTTGTATAGTTCCAATAGATGGCCTTGTATATGGGCTCTGGGTCTTCCAGCCCATTAACATACCAAAGAGATATTTGATTTTTTTTTTTTCATTATTAATATAAATGTTGTTATTGCATTGTTCGTTATAATTAGTTAGATATTGACGCAATTGTCCTTTTTCATAAAAATAGAAAAATAAAACATTTCCATGCTTTCATTGTATAGGTCAATGAATTACTATTCATAATAAGACTGCCTCAGCTCTCAAAACTAATCAAATAAGAAATTTAAATTAAAAAAAGAATGCCTAGAAGAATCCACTCTTCACATGGGGATGATTTGCATGTATGGTCATGTCATTGGTGAGAGTGGGGTTTGTGGTCTCAAAATCTGTCGTCCTTTTCATTTGGTCACTTGCTCATAGAAAGCACAGCAAAACTATTTGTACAAATTGTAAGGAGAATAGACATGTCTCTGGCTGGCCACTACCCTAACAAACAAACATACAATTTGGACACTATCACCTTGTCTAATGTAAGGCCGCATGCCCCATTACATTTCCCCTACTTTTCTCCGAATGACCATTCTTGATTTTGTACACAAATGTTTCTTGTTCTTGCTCCGAGGGATTGGTGGGAGGGAACTGCATTCTAGTGTGTAAAATGTTCCTCAAAATTAATGAGATTCATGAATGTGACAAGTATTTAAATTAATTGTTACTCATAGTGAACAATATGGCTTTCATGACATTTTATTCATGGTCGAACTATATGTGATCATTTATTGGTTAGTTTTTTTTAACCTTATTTTTTCTCCCTTTTTTTCCCCTCTAATGTTCTCCTTTTTCACCCCAATTTTAATGAAATTGCAAAAACCTAACCCAAAGGGTATTTTTTTGATATATGGGTATCCAATGTCCAATGCAAAGAGCAGGTCCACATAAAATTGATCCCGTAATTTAATTAAAATTGTACAATTAAAATTATTGGAGAAATAGAGAGTGATCCCCCATTATTGCATGTCTGGGTACTAACATCGTTTTGAGATTAAATTTGTTATTCTAACATTTTTCTATACACAGAAGACACCGAAAGGCAAAAATAGATAAATATATTGCATTATTTTTGGTTTCGGAATGATAAAGATTATGGAACGGAGGAGCTTGATAAGGTTGATGATCACCCAAAAATTTACTTTCTAAGTCATGTTTGTCTTCAATTATGAATAATAGTTCCTTGGAATTAGTTTGAGCCATCCCTTAGATTCTACTCTAGAAGAGTTAGAAATTTAATCTTGTGTCATGTCAAGACCTATAGGCTAAAAGATAATTTCAAATAGATAGACTAAACAACAATCTTAAATAGACAATTTTTATAAAGTGTAGGTCTTTTAAAAAATAACAGAAATGTGAACAAAGTAAAAAGATCTAGTAAGACAAGCTATAAGATCAATCCTAGAGCTTGCTGATGAAAGACTTGTGGAAGGCTTTGAGGTTGCATAAATAGTCATCCTTGCCAAGGGATGGATAAGAGATTGAATTATGCTTTGACAATTCCAATGGGCTTGGCTTTTGTCTTTAAGGCACAAAGAAAAGTCAGTTTGGACCTCTATTTAGATTTACCCAAACTTTATGTTGGCCATAAATAGATTATTTAGGTTTGAGTCTATAAGCAATGACAATTGTTCTATGAAAACTCACTTTCGCTACAGCTTCCATGGGTCACTCAACCAAGCCACTACATATGAGTTGCTAAAAGCTCTTGAACGAATCTGGTGGATTACAATTCTTTGTTGGGCTTCGAAGGATTATTTTTGGGTATGTGTTATATGAGATTATTATTTATCATTTTAGTTAATTTATATCGAACTCGTCTTTAATCATAGTTTTCATCTATGAAGAACGTTAGGATTAGTATTAATAAAACAATTTATTTAATACAATCATTTCAAACAAACTAAGCCTTTATATATATACATATATATATATATAGATATCAATATTATTATATTAAAAAGTACGAATGTTTTTGCCATTTCTAAAAAGACAATTATATTCTTTATTAAATATTTATATTTTTCAATAAATAAGGTTAATTAAGTAAAGAGAAATTCTATCTAAAATAGAAACCTTTAAGTAATAGGAAACTAATAGAATTTATATTATGTAAACTACTTGTATAATTATTTAGACAATAAGTAAACAATTTGTAGAATCCTAGATCAATAAAACTAATTATATTTTTATTTATTATATAAAAATTAAATTAAATTAAAATTTATAATAATGAGCTATAATTTCAAATAAATAAATAAATAAAATTTTACATGTAAAGAAATCACTATTCTTATTCCAATAAACTATAAAACCTTTAAAACACGAAAACCTTTAACCAATAGTTTTATTCTATGCACATAATTATTTGTATTTAGTGAGATAATCATATTAAATACAAAGAGAACAAATAATAAAAAATAACGTCTGCAGAATAAGCAAAAATTTCAAATAAATAATATATATAAGTAAATTGCAGCATATATAAAGAATTACTACTCCCATGAAAAAACAATATGTTATAAAAACAAATAAATGTATGACTTTCTACTTCATTAAGAATGCTATAATTCTTTATATTATTTTCGTTAAAAAAATTTTATTTGTAATATAATGCAATAGAAATATTGTAAGTATAAAATATACTATTTGAACAAAAAAAGAATTAATAGATCCATGTAAATATAATATTATAAAAATATATTAAAATGAATCTAAATTTGAAAAATGAGAAAAAATGACATGTTAAAAGTAAAAAAGATAATTGATGAAAATAATAAGTTGGTGAGAATTCTATAATCATTATTTAATCAATAGTCAATTATAGCATCTAGGACATTAAGTTTAATATATTAGAGATAAAAATAAGATATATATATATATATATATATATATAAAGCAGAATGTATTAAAAATTTTACCAAAGAATAAAATAAAATTCAAAATATAATAAATAAATATTAAATAATAATATTTGATGGTAAATGTATATACAGACTAGTTGATCATAAATCAAATTATTGTATATAAACTTAACAAGAATAATATATGACAAATAAAAAATTAAATTAATGTGACGAAAAGTGATAAAAATAGTTATGAATAAATGCATAAAATATATTTCTTTGAGAAATAAAATAAATTAAAAAATAGAAAATGAATCCTAAATAGTAAGATAAATTTACAAATAAAATGCTACCGACTCTAGCAAATCAAAATTGCTTAAAAATGAGAATAAATTTATTTATATCACTCATTTTTAATAAAAATGTCATAACATATAATAAATAGCTTTCAAAATTCTAAAATTTGATTACAAAGATTATTGTGACAAAAAAAAATTCCATGCTATAGGCTTTGGAAAAACAAAAGAATGTCACTAGTGAAGCGAGCATTGACACTACTAAATACCAATTAAATAAAATTTCTTTTTAATCACTTAAATTTTTATATGAGATTATGAAATTTCAATAGAAAAAACACAATATGATTTGAATTAAATAATCAATTGTTATTTAAAAAGATATTTATAAAAAAATTTAATTAATGCAAACTGTCTTAATTGATTAAAAAATAATTTCAAATTTTAGAAAAAATTTAATGGTATATAATATTAAATAAAAATTAAATTCATGTAATTGATATAAGTTATTCATTTTAAAACACTTTTTTTTTTCTATACATGCAAAGTACATAATATTTTCTAATATATATTTAAAATAGTGATCCCAAGTAAAACTCTTGGACCCCGATACTTTGATTAGTAATGTGACATGCATTATAACGATACAACTAAGATGACGGTATCTGGTGAACTACAATGATAAATCGTTATAACTTTTGAGAGGTTATATTGAAATATTTATCAATCTGGAGAATTTTGAAAAATTCAACAGTCCCATATTTTAACTCTCTTCTTTCCAATGACATTGAAGAACTACAAGATGATGACCTAGATTGGCTTCTCTTCTCGAAGCCATCATTGCTGCTTCCCAGAGGGGTTTGTTGGAGGCTAGTTCACTAGTGAGTAGTGACAATATGTTCGTGGCTCGGGAGTTTTATTCATGACTTGAGCTATCGACACCAATCAGACAATGTGGCAATGAAACTTGACATCTCCAAAAACTTATGATAGGGTTTGGTGGAGATTCCTGTACAATAGTGTTTGGTTAGCATGTTGGAATCAGAATCATTTACCTCAGATTTAGAATAATGGAGTTATTCATTCTAAATATATTTATTTAATTGAAAACGTGTTCTTTCATATCAAAATATAAAAAAAATTATTTTTAATCTTGAATTATATTGATTAATACACAAACATTGCGTATGTAAATTATTTATAAAATTTAATATTTTTATTGATTATTACGTATTATAAAATTATTATATTTTTATTAATAAAATAAAATATTCAAAATTAAATAATATTATTAAATAAAGAATAAATGTGAAAGTTTAAAGAAAAGAGAATATCAAAGAAAAATAAATTTTTATACATTAATACATAAATAAGAAGAAAAAAAATAATTAGTTTAAAGTTCTAAAGCATAATTTAATAGTATATAAATAATTTGGATGAAAATCTTAAAAAAATTCAATCACAAAGATAAAATAAAAGTAAAACGAGTGATAGGAAAAAACAAAAAAAAAAAAGAATAAAATATATTACGTGATTGAAGAGAAATAAAAAAGTTAAAAAAATAAAAATAAGAGTAATTTAATAAGCCACATGGAAGATAGAGGAAAAAGTATACATATAAAAAAAAGAAGAGAATAATTAAAAAAAGAGAAAAACAAAAGTTTTTTTTAAAGGATAGTTTAGCAATTTTACATTTAATTAAGCAAAGTATATGCATTATCATTAATTAGTGTATGTATTATATATTTATTAAATTAATATAACTAATATATTTTACATTAAATATCTAGGAATCAAACTTGGATTTTCTCCAAACCCGTCACCTCACTAGTGAATCCTAAATTTTTACATGTGATTTTCAAATTTCGATTACAATAATAGTAAACCAAATAACAATCACAAGTTTCAACTCAAGTTCTGATTTCAATACCCTTTTACCAAACACCACTTTAATGTGTTTGGATTTCCAAAGTACTTCATCTTGATGATTACCTATTGCATTGAAAATCGTTGGTTTTTAGTCATCATTAATGGTGAAATATGAGGGTTTTTTCATTCCAGTCGGGGTATTAGACAAGATGGTCCTCTATCCCCTTCTTGTAATTGAAGCGGGCTCTCTCTGAAAGTTTGGACAAACTTATTGATCAAAAATTGTGAGGTGCATTATCAATGTAAAGGAGGTATCAAGGTCTCTCATTAATTCTTATGCTAATGATATTATTATTTTGACTAATAAATACAATAAAGAAGGGAGCATTCATAAACTCGTAGATTTATTGGATAACTATGAGAAAATCTTGGGCCAATTCATTAATAATTCAAAAAGTTGTATGGTGGCCTGAAAAAGAAAAATTGTTCTAGCTTAGTTAGTCAAAGGCTTGTCCAGACTACAGGTTTCATCATCAAGTCATTGCCAATCAATTACTTGGAGCTCCTCTTTATATGGGAATCAAGAAAGCATCTCTCTTTGACAATGTGGTTGGAAAAATGCATGCTAACCTTCAAAGATTACATGGTGGCGGGTTGGCACTCATTAAAGGCACTCTTTCCACAATTTTAATCAAAGTCTTACAACCTCTCTTGAGAGTTTTTTCATACCATCAACTAAATCATGATTAAATTTTTTTGGGACTCAATTGACAATCAAGGAAAAGAAACATTAGTGCTCTTGGAACATCTATTTTTCGATTCGATAGGGCGGTTTGTGGAGGAAGTGAGAGCATTTTTCTTGCAAGCTTTGGTGGAGGTTTAGAGAATAAAACTCACTTTGGACGTCTTCTCTAGGAGCCTTGAAATATTATGTTGGCCTATTCCCTAGATCTATTAAAGCTTCCAAGAGTGATGAGTCTCATTTGGAAACGAATTTGTAAGACTTGAGATATGGTTCAAAGCAAATCTTGGAGTCATTGGGGGTGGTGGGAAATGTTCCTTGTAGTTTGATCATTAGTGATTCTCAGCCTTTTTGCACAATCGATGAGGGAAATTCATGCACATGAAGAGGTAAATTTTTATTGACGTAACAGAGAATGGAACATTCTAAAACCACGACACATGTTACTGCAACAATTGGTTGATCTACAAAATACAAGTTAGGGTTTATATAGCTTTAACCCTAACCCCTCACCTCATGTCGTGTTTTTTTCCCTTTTTCGAAAAAAAAAATTCTTAATACTTTTGTGTCTTAGCTGGCCAGGAACGTGTAGGGGTGTGTGTTCATTATGGGTTTAATGATAAGTACCATTTCCTTAAGATGGAAAGTTGAATTGAACGTGCAAATAAATAATTGTCTCTCAAAGCATGGGAGATCGGTTGGAACAATTAATTACTTTGTTTGATGAGATCATAAAGAGAGAGTGAAAATGATCCACTTGCAAAGTGAACCCTTGAAAATATATTGTCACATAAAAATCAGATTGCATCCTGCACAATCATAAATATTACAACATTTTTTACGAAGACGTGACTTTGAAGTGACATGCACACATATGTAATTTTGTTCGTGTGGATTAAACAAATTTGACGTGTGCAGTCATTCTATTCTTAAACTGAATATTTACTTTGCTCTTCGATCAAAAAGAAAAAGCTTTATTGAATAAAATAAATTTCGAAAGGAGGTAATTGCAGTCTAATGAGAAGAGCAAGGTTAAAGTTGGCTCAAGCGAGTTCAAAGCACAACAAATCTTAATTCTTATTTTATTTTTTTCAAACTCACAAAATACTCGCTTCGAATTGAAGTTTAATCCTCTTGCAAAAACATAATAAATCTTAATTTTAAAACATTCGAATTTAAATTAAATAGATATCGTGTGACATGAACATTACATGTTTCTTTAACCAAATAAAATAATTATACGAAATACTACTACATACTGAAACAAATACCGCAACAAAATAATGGGAAATCACAGAGCTATTAAATTAAAAAAATAACCCACTCAAAGACATTTCCCCCTAAAAAACATACTCGAAAATAAACTTCCTTCCAAACCAAAAAGTTTGATGTGACAGAGAGTCAATTTTCCCCATCTTTTCTGTTAGGAAAAATCAGAATTCTCATCAATTCGCAAGTCCCCACATCTTTTTAATATCATCCCATCAACCCAAAGATAATTAATTCTAGTAGCAAATTATTTGACAAGAATCTGTGCAAATCATGATTTTGGTACCTGTATTGAATTGGACCGCCAGCTGTGGTATGCCCCCACTAATTTTTGGACAATAATTTATTTTATACATACAAATCCACGCCTTGGGTATCTATCTGTCTATGGGTATTCTGTTCTTTCGATATATAAAATTATGAGTTTGTCAAAAAAATTTATTGAATTTTTTGATCATTCTACATTAATAATGCAAAATAATGAAAACATAGGACATTACCGAAATTTGATAATAGTTAATTTTAAGTAATAAAAATATTATAGTGACCTTTCATATTCAAAATTCTTCATTTTATTTTTTAGTATAACTTTTAAATATTTTGAATTTTCAGATAAAGTTAATTTCATATAAAGTAGATTTTTGGGATCCTTCTGACCACATACTATATGATATGTACAAGATTTTATACGAGAGTTTTATAAAATTTTAAATTATTTTTAACATATAAAATTATAAACTTAAAATAAAAAATTAATTAATGAATCTATAAATATAAATTAATAGAGATGAAAAAATTATTAAAATTATATTTATAATTATGTAAGCTTTGATATGTAGACTTATACGACAGAATTAAATGACATTGGGATAAATTTTTTTAGTATTGATCTAATTTAAAATAAAATTATAGTCTATATTATTTATTTTGTATAAAAAATGATCATGAAAAATTAATAAATCTAATAAAAATTTAAAATTACTGGTTGTTTTATACGAAATAGTTTAAAATAATGTGTATCATATGTTTTATATACTAACAATTGAAGCAACATCTATATATAAGAAAAATCTTGTAAATGATTTTTCCTAAATAAGACTACCATGGCTAAATATTCATTGTCACTAAATTATATTTCAAATTTTAGTTATAAATATAAAATGAAATTAATAAGTAAGAATAATAAAAAAAATCTGGAAATTAAAATAGGTATGCATACCTAGCATTGGCCTATTATTGAAAAAATAAAAACATTGCATACGTTCACTCGTAACACATCTTTTCAATTTTTAAGAATATGATTGAAATTAGAAGAGAGTTTAGGTTCAATAAGTTTATTAATTTAACTTTTGTGCTTTCTACTTATACTAACAAAAAACTATATATTTAACAAAATAATTTAAAATTACGCAGCTTTTTTTATCAACATTCAAAAGCAATATATTTTATGAGCTAAAAAATACTTTATATATTGTTGCATATGCATATTTTTATTGTAACGTTGTATGTAACATAAATAACATTGTAAGTATTCTTTTATAATCTAACTTTAAAAATTGAATTACAAATTAAATCTATGTTGTATAATTGCACATAATTCATCTTAGGGACGCGTGCTTTACGAATGTATGAATAATAAAGACGACGGTTCTAAGATACTCATTTTATATTTAATTTTTAAATGTAATTTGTAATGCATATGTTCATTTACTAATTTAAATCATGTTACTTCTTTCTAATTAAAAAATATACTTTTTGTAAAAATAGAAAATGTATCAAAACCTTATTTAGTCCCTTCTATAAAAATATAAGTATTATATCCATTATTCATAATGGAAAGCTATATGTTAAACTAAAATACATTTTTTCTTTATAAATTCCAAATCTGCTATACTAAATATATGGAAATAATGGATAAAAAAATACGGAGTTGTTAAAATAACCAAATAACGTAATTGATGAGTCTATATTATTAATTGATAGTTATTAGAGACCAATAAAAAATTATGATATATATCTATATGTAGGCCGTGTAAACATTAGTAATGCATCAGTATGATTAAAATTAATTAAAGAATTAAAATATTGAAAAATTAATTATATATTTTGAACATAGAACAAATTAAAGATAGAAAATTTGTTGACATTATATTTCTAAAGAAATAAATTATATATTTTACTATTTTACTATGAATTTACCTAGGACATGGATATATCTTTTACTACATAAAAGAATTTATGGTAAATGTATTTAATTTTACATAGGTACTGTAGAAGTAATTGAAATTCAACTAAAAATTTATAACATTAATTTAAGTTTTTTGAAAAATAGAATTGATCTAAACTTTATATTATCGTTCAAAGTTTGGCAAGTTGAAATTAGGATAATGTATTGTTTATTTGTATAGAAATGATCATGTAAAGAATTTCAATATATAACACAAGTTATAAAAAATTTAATTTTGTAACTAAAATAAAAGAATAAATAAGTATAATATGATACTACATGATCTTTTGTATATTCTGAAATTATTGTATATTTTATATTTAAAGAGTTGAAAATAATGTGTATTACACATCAAATATACTAGCAATCAAGTCAAAATTTATACGACTAAGAATAAATATTATAAATAATTTTTTTTCTATAAGTTGAATAAATATTCGTTATGACTGCACTGTATTTCAAACATTTAGTTACAAATAAAAAGTAAAAAATATTAAATAAAAATAGTGAATATAATTCTAAAAAAAATTGAAGCATACTTGCAAAACATGGGTATATTATTGCAAAAATTAAAATTAAAAATATAAAAATTCATGCGTCTTTGGATGTATTTTTTCCATTTTTAAGAATACTTGTAATGTGAAGATGAGAGTTCATAAACTTAATTTCAACGAACCTATTAATTTGCCCCTTTTTTTCTTTTACTTCCTACTCGTACTAAGATATAAAACTGAAAAATATTCATTATTATAAAATAAATTAAAATTAAGAAAATTTTATAAACATTCAAAATTAATATATTTAATTAACTAACATTGTATTATGTTGCCATATATGTTTATCCTTAGTATAAATTTTATGCAAAACGTTACATTGTAATTATTTTATTTGATATAATTTATAAAATTAAATTGCAAACATATAACATTCAAAAAAATATTGTATTACTTCTAACTCAAACAAAAAGTGTGTGTGTGTGTGTATTAATTAGGAGACAGGCATTGCATTTGTATAAATAATAAATATTTCAATTTCATTATATTCATATATATATTTAATCTATAAGAATAGATTTATAAAACACATGGTGTATTTTAATGATTTAAAGTCTGTTGTTCCTTTTTAATGTAAGAAAGAAAGTAAAAGAAAAAGAAAGCATATTGAAATCTTATCTAGCTCCTTTCATAAAAATATGTGATTTTTGTTAATTAAAAATATATAGAATTCAGAGTTCCTAAAATTTATACGTCAATTGATTAAAATAATAATCATATGCAAGGGTCACATGAAATGCCGAAATCACTCAGAATTAACATTTTACCGTGATGTTTTCTTTGTTTAAAATCATATTATTTTGGGAGGAATTTTGTCACACTTTAAAATTTAAGGATTAATACTATGAATATATTTTGAAGGTGTAAAGTGCCTTTAAGCATTGTGTTTACGTGCAACCTTTAGAAAGAATCTAAATCAAATTAATCAATGTTGAATTTATTAATTTTAAACTCAATACGACTAATTTGAAATTTATAATTAAATTTACTTATAAACAATAAACTTATAATGAGAGAATGTATGCAATAATTTTATTTATATTTATAAATATAGATTTATATAACAAACCATTCAAAATTGCTTTTACAAAGGTAATTTGGGTAAAATTTGCTTAATGAAGTAAATGAGTTGACATTTTGTAATAATGTTTTCCTTTTTCTGAAATCTTGGCTATTAGGTGAAATTTCGTCACATTTTGAAATTTAGAGATATATTTTTTGATGAGTATATTTTACAGGTGTAATGACCTTTAAAATGACTTTAAATCAAGTAAATGATTAGTTGAATTTATTAATTTTAAACTCAACACTATTAATTTGGAATTTATAGCTAAATTCATGTAAAAATAGTGTAAACTTATAATGAGAAAATCAACACAATAATTTTATTTAAATTGGGAATGTGATTCTCTTGTGATAGTTTTTTCCCCCAAAAAACATAATCTTAATTATGCACTTAAATTGAAATTTATAACATACATTTTCTAAAGTTAAAATGATGTATAACACTTAACTAAATATTTAAAATACATTTAATGTATTTATCATGTACATTAAACCCAAAATTTGACTTATTCATACACTAATATTAATTTCACCCATGTATTTTCAGTGATATGCCTACGATGCCAACAGTACATGAAGGACATTAATTGTAAATGCAATATTTTAATTAATTAATAAGATATTGATATTTTTAACAAAAAATAAAATATTGATATTTTTTTTGTATCAATATTTTGATAATTTTATTATGCATGTAGATTTTATGCAATGTAAAGTTATACATGTACCTATATAATTGTATTAAAGAGTTTTATTCATATAACCTTATAAATATGGACGTAATATTTTATAGTATATAATTATTAAAATTTGTTTATAAGTTACAATTTTTCTAAATAAGCATTGAATAGTCAGTTTGACTTGCACATTATTTGTTTTTGTAGTGAGTATTATATCATTTGGTATAAGATATTGAGAGCTTATGTATATTGATACATCATTAGAGATTGAGTATTTGAACACTGACTTAAAGAATGAAACAGGCACGTGGAGTTTACATTTTACTGTCAATGTCTTGTTTCTTGAACCTATTAAGTGTGTATGGATTTTAAACTAAAAATAACATGATTGTCTTGGGATGGTTAATTGTTATTAAGATATTAAGAACTAATATCTATTTTGATTTGCAAAAGGATTATGAGCTCTGTTTATCGTTGTCCATATACATATGGGGCATGTGTATGATCAATATAATATTTGTCTTCTTGAAATTGAAAGTGAGTAAGATGCTTGCCCTATACTATTAATATTTTATGAGATAGAAACTTCTAGCCAAAATAATAGAAAGAAAAAAGGAGTTTTCTGGAGGAAAGTTTTTAATCTCATAAAGTAATATTGATTTGATCATATAGTCAAACTAATGAGTTTAATTAAATTTATGGCTTTATTCAATTAAGACAAAATAAGACAAAAGACTTATACTGCATTGTATTCATGATCGAAGGGTTTATGTGATCTATTTATTTCATTTTAATTGGGTTGCAATATTAATCTTAGGTTAGGCATTACTTATATTTTTTAAACTATATCTATTGCCACTTAAAAATAAATTTAAAGAGTCACACATAAAAGGATATGGCAAAAACAAGTTAATAAATTAATTTGGAGCTTAAATGAGTCAGAAGTTTCATAATGAAATTAATTAAATTAATAATTACTTGATGTAAAATTGTGCGTCTTAAAAATAAAAAATTTGAAAGAGCTCCAAATTATCATTATATCATGTAACATTATGAAATCAGCAGAATTCACACGTCCCTTTTAAACAAGAGAGAAAATATCCTCTAGCCTTTATTCTAGCTTCTCTATTGTCTAAAATTTTTCTATAACCAAATAAGTTTGTGTAAGGTCATTACGAAAGAATCCTTGAAAATTTTTGGAGGTACTTGTTTGGGTTTCTTCTATGCAAATAAATTAAAGGTTGTGACATTTGGGTTATGCATATACCTTACCTGGAGTCATGTTCTAATAGATAATTTTTGTATGACTTATTTGATACATTTTGTTATGCATGTTGTATGATGAAAATGGTTTGAATTTGAAATTTAATTATATGATTATTTGATGTTTTGAAATTGAAAAACTGCATGTAAAAGTTGGTGGAACCAACATATATCAACTTCTTTACAAACTATCAAGATCTATAATATATATGTGTGTGTGTGTGTGTGTGAAACTATTATAGAGCCCTAAAAGCAACACACACACACACACACACACACACACACATATAGCTCAGTGATATTATATTACTGACTTAATATGTGTTAAAATATTTTATATTAGTAAACGTGCAAAATGAAGTTATTGCAATAAATTGATAAAAAAATCTTTAAAGAGGTTAAACATAAAGTAAAGCATATTATAAAACTTAAATATATATAAAAGGTGGAGAAATAATGATCATTGGGTAAAAAGACTACAAACTTTCAAATTTTAATTACTCTAACTCATTGATTGATTATTTCTCAGCTTTACTATTAATTAAATGTTACTTTATGTTTTTTAAATGTCCACATGGATTTTTTATATTTATAATAAATAAATAAATTTTTAATGGAAATATTTTATTCAATAATCCATTAAATAAATTATTTTTAATGCATTATATTAAATATTATAAAAGATTGTTAAATCAAAGTATAACATACGTATAATTTTACTAAGCTACACATATATAATGAGAAAAAAAAATGTAAAACTGTAATTCTGATCACTTCAAACATAAAAGAAAATAAACGAAGTGTATCTTATGAATTGTAAATTAAATTTAACAATATTAATTTGACTAATACATAATCTATTTTGATGGAATTTATAATTAGAATTATTAATATGTAATAGATTAATTGAAAGGCTAATATATAAATTTAATTGTGTATCTCTTGTCTTGGAATAAAAAAGAATGTATCGACAATACTATCTTTCAAAAATAATTAAAATACTTTTAAATTCATTAACATTTTCTAAACATATTAAAATAACCTTTTATATACAAAGAAAAAGAAAAAGAAAAAACGAAATACGAACATTTATATAATAACAATAATAAATTTTAATTATGTTAAAATTTAAAATTAATTTAAGATAATATATTGATACTGATGATCTTCACCAACTACTACTTTAAGATGACTTTAACAGAAAATTTCAAAATACGATCGTCATTAAATAGATATAACATAAAAAAAAATACTTTTGTCAATACTAATTAAGATATAGAAAATTTTAATAAATTAAATAAAATATAGTTATACGTGAAAAATAATTTTTATTTACGCACACATTCCCACAATTCATGTTTTAATGTGTTCATATTTGTTTACCATTAAATATTTTTAAAATTTATTTAAAAATAAAATCAAATAAATATTATTTACTTGCGAACACTCTTAATAGTTTTTCAAAATGTTGTCCGTTATTATTAAAAACAAAAAGCCAAACTATTATTAATCCCCAATTAATTACCTGGAATGCTAAGCCTCTAACGCCAGAATGGTACGCATTTTTTAAATTATTTTGTTTTGATAAGAGATATCAAATCCTTAAAGAAAGTTAATATTCGCTACTGTGCCCAATAATTAAAGACTGGACTATTGTATCCAAATAATTAAAATAAAATAAAGACAAAACGAAGAGCGTCAAAATCGCACACATGTTGCATTACCAAAATCCAAATTAAATGAGATCACTGACGCTTGTTGTCTCCCATGCGCATTCACACTCGCACAGATCCCAACGGCCAAAACACTGAGCTGTACATACGGTATACGTATAGAGCGAGAGGTGTCACTCACCATAAGGTACTCAACACCGCGTCCTTTGACAGATTGTCATTGTGGGAGAGTAGTCTGTGCCAACCAAAATCTGAAGCCGGAAAGTGCATACAGCCCATTAGAGAGAGAGAGAGTTGGAGACTACTGTGTTGGAAAGAAATAATGGGGCGAAGGTTGGAATTTGGCAGCTGGGATGGTTTCATAGTAACAACTGCTGATCAAGCTCCGATTTTGAGCTTTTAATTTGTAAGTTTTAACGATGGGTAGCTGTAAATGTTGACTTTTGTCTTTGCCATAAAGTGTGAAGATTGATGTTTTTGAACTGTTTCTTGAAAGCCCATTTGCGAAAAAGGTTCAATCATTTGAAGTTCCGTGGAAAGCCAGTCTGCTTGTATGTCATGCTATTGTGCTTATATTGATAGGTTTCCTTAACTTGATTTAAATCTTTGATGTTTTCAGAATGTGGGCTTCAGTAATTTTTTCCTTTTATTTCTTTTGTTTTGGTTTGTTTTGGAGGACTCTCTCTGGATCTTGTTCATTTAGGAAGTTGTTGATCTGAGGTGGCAGTGAAGATTCAGTTGTTGCATGTATAAATGCTTTTTTTTTTTTGGTTAATTTACAATGGTTTCTTTGTGTCACTGTCACCCGATGTCATTGATGTATAATGATGTTGAGCTATTTTGTATTTAACAGTTCATGGCTTGTGGCTCTCTTTGAGAAACTTTGCCATGAAATTGTTCAATGGATATTATTATCTTTCTTTGACATGGATCCACTTCTGGGGTTTGTTGAAATCTTCTTGGTTTGCTGATTTTTTAATTATGGGGCCACACCTTTGTCACCAGATTTTGTGTAATAAGGTTATCCTTTTTTTATCATTTCATTTTTATTTTTGTTCCCTTTATATATTACTCTTCTTTGTTTTTCTCCTGGAAAATGTCTTGTGCCGTGACTTATCAATCCAATGTTGTTCAAGTTTAGTCAAGGCTGAAATGACTGTAGAACTTGATTTCTTATAATTTTCTCTGAATGAGGCCTACCTAAGTATAGTTTGTTGCAGGGATGCGAAGTCTAAAATGCATTACATTTACTTCTCCTAAGGGCTATTTAGTGGAGTTCATTCTTATACCCCACTTTTAACTGATTTCTCACAAAGTAGGTTATTGTAAAATGCACAGATTTGTAAGGCATTGGAATCATTGCTGTGAGAACATGTTGTAGAGATCTTGCTAGAATTTGTTTATTTTTCATTCAGCAATAATCTTGGTATGCTGGCATATTTCCCTTACATACCTGTTAAAGTTTTGGTTCATTTTTGCTGCATCTTGTTACTTTTGTCCAGGTGCATGATAGTTCTCACAGTTAAACCTAGCTTGACGCTGGCCTGGATACACGACCTGTTGTTTCATTACTCTTTTAAGGAGCTGGTTTTCCCGAGGTCCAAGGGAGTTGCTTTTCTGCTTTTTGCCGGAGTTATGGCAACCTTATTCAATTCTGAATCTAGACGCATGTATTCTTGGTGGTGGGATAGCCACAATACCCCAAAGAACTCAAAATGGCTCCAAGAAAATCTTACGGGTTGGTACTTTTCTTCCTCAGTCTTTCTCCCTTTCAACTTCCAATGATCTACTTTTGAGGTGATAGAATTTGGTGTTTGTGATTGTCATTGTGATTTTCGATGTCTCATGCTTGTATGAAACAGATATGGATAGCAAAGTTAAATCCATGATCAAGCTCATTGAAGAAGATGCAGATTCATTTGCAAGAAGGGCTGAAATGTACTACAAGAAACGGCCTGAGTTGATGAAATTGGTGGAGGAGTTCTACCGGGCTTACCGGGCATTAGCTGAAAGATACAACCATGCAACAGGGGAACTCTGCCATGCACATCGAACCATAGCAAAGGCATTTCCTGACCAAGTACCTTTTGAAGTTGAGGATTCTCCTACTGAATCTTTGGCACTAGACAGGGAGCCTCACCTACTACTGGAAAGAGAACATCCAGTGCATACGTTGTTTGATGCGGATGAGTTGCTTGAGAAGGCCCAGGGGCTTTCTGCATCAGTCAGACACGGCATAAGGAGTAGCGGGCCTTGTAAGGAAGATTTGGAAGGAGGCATGAGAAAAAGGGGCTTGAAACAACTGCAGGAGATATTGGGATCCGAGGCTGAAAGTTCAAAATCTGCTGATGGAAGGGTAACAAAAGGTCCGAAGCTGGAAAGAGATAGAGAAGAAAGCTTTCATGATGAGGTGCTGCGGTTGTCAACTAAAAATCAGAATCTTGAAGACAAGACTCTTTGTGAGACTGAACGAGCGGGGAAAGCTGAGAGTGAACTGCAAAGCTTAAAGATCTCTCTTGCAGATATACAAGCTGAAAGGGAAGATGTTCTCCTTCAGTATCAACAATGCCTTCAAAAGCTATCGAAGGTAGAGGAAGAGCTACATAATGCACAAATGGATTCAATGATGTTCAATGAAAAAGCCAGCAGGGCAGATATTGAAGTCCTAACTTTGAAGGAAGCCCTTAGTCAGTTAGAGGCTGAGAAGAATCTCGGATTGGTCAAACATCAACAGTATCTGGAGAAGATATCTCATCTGGAGGCTATGGCTTCCAAATTCCAAGAAGATATGAAGCGACTTGACAACAAAGCAATTGAAGCAGAAGGTCAATCTCAAATTCTGACCAACGAAATATCAAAATTGGAGCTTGAGAAAGAAGAGGTATTTCATCAGTACCATCAGTGTCTTTCAAAAATATTGGATCTAGACAACATTATCTCTTTTATGGAAGATGAGGCTGGAGTGCTTAAGAAGCAAGCTGAGAGAGCTGAAACTGAGGTTACTGAAATGAAAAAGGCTTTGGCCGATCTGAACAAGGAGAAAGAGGCTTCGGCTCTTGAGTACAAGTGCTGCTTGGAAAGAATATCCAATCTTGAGGAAGACTTATCTAGCACCAAAGATGATATCAATCGCCTTAACAATGAAATCTTGGTTGGAAATGCAAAACTCAAGACTGCTGAAGGGAAGTGTTCTCTGTTGGAGGTATCCAACCAAACACTGCGAGCTGAGGCTGATAGTCTGGCAAAGAAGATAGCAATGAAAGATCAAGAACTTTTGAAGAAGGAGGAGAAGCTGGAGAAAATTCAGACTTGTTTGGAAGATGAGCACTTGCGTCATGTACAAATTGAAGCCATTTTCCAGACTCTGCAAGATCTGCATTCTCAATCTCAAGACGATCAGAGGGCTCTGGCCTTGGAGCTCGAAAATATGCTTCAAATGTTAAAAGACACGGAAGCAAGCAAGAATTGTTTAGAGGAAGAAATTCGGCAGGTTCGGGATGAAAATCATAGTTTGAGCCAAACAAACTTGTCTTCAGCTGTTTCTATGGAGAATATGCAAAATGAAGTCCTCGTCTTAAATGAGGTTAGGGAGAGACTAGAAAAGGAAGTATCACACCATGTGGGCATAAGTACTTCCCTTCAGCAGGAAATCTTGTGTTTGAAAGAGGAAATTGAAAGCCTGAATAGGAGCTACCAGGCTTTAGTTGAGCAAGTGGAAGCAGCAGGTCTAAACCCAAAATGCATTGGGGCTTCAGTGAAAAGCTTGCAGGACGAGAACTCAAGGCTGAGAGAAATATGTGAGCAGGGCAGCAATGAAAAAGCTATTCTGTCAAAGAAACTAGAGAACATGGAAGAGGTTTTGAAGAAAGAGCTGGCCATTAAAAGTACCCTGTCAAACTTGAATGGTGAGCTGGACAGGTCACAAGAGAAGGTGAAGGCATTGCAAGAATCCTGCCAAATTCTTAACGTAGAAAAAGGCGCTCTTGTTACTGAGAAAGCTTCTCTTCTGTCTCAGTTGCAGGCTATAACCGAGAATATGCACAATCTATTAGAAAAAAATGCTGTCCTGGAGAATTCTCTGTCTACTGCAAAAGTTGAACTTGGAGGTTTGAGGGAAAAATCAAAGGGATTAGAAGAGATATGCGAATTGCTTAAGAATGAAAGGTCCCATCTTTTAACTGAAAGGGACACCTTGCTTTTTAAGTTGGAAAGCGTGGAGAGAAGACTTGAAAGCCTGGAGAAAAGGTTTATGGGATTGGAAGAAAAATATGCCGACCTACAGAAGGAGAAGGAAGCCATGCACTATGAAGTGGAAAAACTTGAGGCTTCCTTGGGATTAGAAAAGCAAGAACGAACAAGCTCCCAGCTCTTAAGTGAGACCAGATTGGCTGGACTCGAGAACCAGATTCATATCCTGCAAGAAGAGACTAGATGGAAGAAAAAGGAATCTGAAGAGGAACTTGATAAAACTCTGAAAGCACAGTTCGAGATATCGATCTTGCAAAAATTCATCAAAGATATGGAAGAAAAGAATTACACTCTTGTTATCGAGTGTCAAAAACATGTTGAGGCATCCAAATTGGCAGAGAAACTGATATCAGAGCTAGAGAATGAAAATCTTGAGCAGCAGGTTGAAGCCGAACTCCTGTTGGATGAAATTGAGAGACTAAGGTTGGGCATATACCGAATTTTCAGGGTCCTGGAAATTGGCCCAGATAATACTTCTGAAGACAAGGTTGAAAATGAGCAAGTTTTTGTACACCATATCCTGCAAAATATTGAAGATATGAAATGTTCCATTTCAGAACATGACGATGAGAAGCAGCAGCTCTTAGTTGAGAACTCAGTTCTCCTTGCTCTCTTTCAGCAGTTGGAGTCCAAGGGAATGGAAATCATGTCACAGAATATGCATTTGGAGCAGGAGTCCAGAATAACGGTGGAGAAACTTGCTGTCGTCAAAAATGAAAAAGAAAAACTCCAAGATCTAAACATGCAATTGAAGTCAGATGTGAAGGATGGCCATCAAGATGTTGCCATACTTAAAGCTGAATTGGCGAGTCTTTGTGCTAAACAATCTGATTTGCAGAAATCTTATAATGGATTACAAGAAGCATACTCTCAAGTTAATCAGGAAAACCTATATTTGCTGAAGAAGTTCTCATGTCTAAAGGATGATAAATGCCAAGTTGATCAGCATAATGATTCTATTCTCTTGGAATTCTTAGCAACTGCTAACCAATCTGTGGTTTTAACGAGTTTCGGTACTGAGAAAATTGCAGAACTAAAATCAGTTCACAAAGATCTGGAAAGACAACTTGAGGTCAACAGTAGCCTTGAGAAGGAAATGAAGCTATTGAGAGAGAAGCTGGAGTTGCAAAAGGCAGAAAATATAGTCTTGAAAGATGCTATTCATAGCTTCAAGAGAGAGATGCTAGAGATGGCAGAGTGTAATGCTCAGATGAACCAGGAAGTCATAAATAGCAAACAGAGTACAATTCAAACAGAAGCAAAGCTCTTGGATACTGGAATGAAGCTTGACGCTGCTGAAAAGTTGAACTCAACATTGTCCAGAACTGTGACTGAACTGAAAACTGACATTCACAAGTCACTTCAGGTAAGAGAGAGTCTACAAAAGGAAATGCTCCAGCTGTCAGAAATGAATTGCCTTCAAAAGAAGGAAATTGAGGGCTTTCAGATAATCAACAAAAATTTACTGTATAAAGTTGGCTTGCTTCATCAAGAAATAGAAGAAGATACAATGAAAGAACAGACTCTGAGCACAGAGCTCCTGGACATGAACAATGAATCTGAAGTCTGGGAGGCAGAAGCAGCAACATTTTGCTTTGATCTTCAGGTGTCTTCCGTTAAGGAGGTCTTGTTAAAGAACAAGGTGCAGGAGCTTACTGGGGTGTGTCAGATTCTTGAGAAGGACCGCAATGCAAAAACATCAGAGCTTGAACAAATGAAAGGAAAAATTGGCTCGATGGAGAATGAAATTAATGGATTGAAATCCCAACTAAGCGCATATGCTCCAGTCATAGGTTTGCTGAGAGATGATATAACACTTCTGGAGCATAATGCACTACTTCAGACTAAGCTTACAGTAGTGCATGGTCTAGAGCCAGAGGTAATCTTCTCTTGTCAGAAGCACATTTATTACTTTTTCTCTTAAGTTTCTGTAAGTTATTATATTTACCTTTTAAGCTTAAATATAATAAATGCCTCTCCAACTGAATGCCCATAAAGCCCTTTAGCTCACGAGTGCTACACAGAAACCAACATGTTTGGGCGGGAAACCTTTCATTTATGTTTCATAGCTTTAAGAGAGAGGGATTTTGACAGTTTCATTTGATCATCATATTAAATTTAATACTTCCTGTTGCTCGCATGCTAACATGAAAATTCTATTTGGGAAAATCATTTATTGAGATCATAATATATTAATTTCTTCATTTTTACAGATTTTGGAAGTTGCTGCATGTTCTGGTAGCGACACTTCTCAAATACTGTTGGAAGATGAGTCCTTTCTTAGCTTGAAGGACTTGCAGATGAGAGTTAAGGCAGTTGGAAAGTTGATGGAAGAAACAAACAACCCTGTTTTGCACAGAAGATCAAATTGCAGCAGCAAACAAGAATCTGTGATGGCCGAGAGTGAAATTGACCAGCTAAAACCCCACCGTAGATTGGGTAGAGACAAGCCTGGGCGTAATAAGAAGACAGGGTACACGAATGAGCTCAATGATTCTGCCAAGTCTCAGAAAATGAAGACAAAAGCTTCTGAATTCCGAAGTGGAATGCTAACAAAAGATATTCCTCTAGATAAAGTCTCCGATAGCTCAAGAGTTGGGATGCAAAAGAGAGGTAATGATGGACCAGATGATCAGATGCTTGAGCCGTGGGAATCTGCTGAGAATGGCAACAGAGGTCGGTCAGTTGGTGAGTCACTTGGGATTTCACACAAATTGGCAGAAAGGGAAATGGTGTATGATCAATTTGAAAATGTGAAGGCCATGTCCGATCCTCCCTTCACGGATTCAGATATGGAGAAAGAGTTAGGTGTGGATAAGTTGTTGTCAAAAACAGGTGCTGAGCTTGATACGGAAGTGGATGACAGAAAGATCCTGGAGAGGCTTGCATCTGATGCCAAGAAATTGGATATTCTTCAGACAACATTAAAAAATTTGAGAACAAAATTGGAGACTGACAAAAAGAGTAGGAAGTCAAAGAATGTTGATTATGAAAGAGTTCGTGCTAGGTTACTGGAAGCTGAGGACGCTGTTGTACAACTAGTGGATTTGAATGGTCAACTGGCGAACAACATCGAATCGTGTCCTGAAGATGAAATGGCATCTCCGCGCATGAAAGAAGCTGTAAAAACATGGAGAATGAAAGTCATGGAACAGGCAGAAAAAGGGTCTGAAAGGATTGGCCGGTTGCAGTTAGAAGTTCAGGGGATTCGGCACTTTTTGTTGAACCTGGAGGATGACAAAAAGAACAAAGGGAGAAGCAAATATTTCAGGAGCAAAACTGTTATTCTGAGGGACTTTGTTTATAATGGAAGGAAGAACAGCGGAATACGCAAGAAGGGTCCCCGCTGTGGATGTTTTAGACAGTCTACTAGCAGAAATGATATCAGCTTGTAATTTTAATTGCAGTATTTGGCTGGACAAACTGTGTGACCCTTTATGATGTTGATAGGATCGTCTCTTTAGTAAGCCTGTTTTCTTGGACTAGAGGCACTATGGATTGTTTGATTTGATCTACTATGTACTTGTGATGCCTTGACACTCTTAAAGGCAAATGAAATCCCTTGTGTATTACGTGCAACTATAATTTTCCCATCCAGTGTATCCCCACCAGCAGGCAACAAATCTACGACTAACTGAAGGTAAATCACCTTCCGTGTCGGGGATTGTGACCTTAAGAGATCTAACGTTCTTCAATTTATTATTAGACTTATTTCGAATTGGAAATAAAATGCCAGAAATCACCGAATATTACTTTCCAGTCAAACCCACCATTTTCTGTCTGCAACTGGAAAAATAAATTATAAAATATCAACATTTGAGAAAAAATTTCTTAAATTACTCATTATGTTAGATATTCCTGACATATTGCAAGTCGTAAGAGTCTTATTTTATCCAATGACCATACCAACTCCAAATACACCAAACCCCCAACTTGCCTATGTCCAGACACAAATTAACGGGCAAGGTTCAGACATCAAGATAAACAGGATCCCAATTCAATAAAGCTCTACTTCCAAGAAAAAGTGCAATAACAAATCGATGGCAAAAATCCCCCAAGAAATCAAAGGTACAGGTAAAAGAAAAATTTAAAAGCAACGTAAAATGCTCTGGCAGCATAGCCATATCTAATATTTGTCTTGGAAGGCCAAGTTATACTCTCTTAACCGCAAAACCACCTCTTCCTAAATCACCCAAAGAAAAAGTACACCACATCCCTGTCTTTTTTAAAGTAAATATCAACGAGCAGATGCAAAAAATATGAGAGCGAACTTCAAGATGTATCCATTTAGGCACCAACTACTTCAGTTGCCTCAGCCATTGGCTCTTCAGCTGGCCTGTCCAACTTCACGCCAATATCTTCACTGTAATCACCATGGACCTACAAGGAAATACAAATTATATTCAATATTCAGGCAATCATTTGGTATTCAGGCAATCATTTGGTATTAAGCTTGCGTACAACAGCAATACGAAGTTCCAAAAACATTAGAAAATTCACTGGGCAAGATGTAAACATGACTAGGCTAAGTGATTCAAACCACCTGGGGTTACTGGGGGGGGCCTAAAGCGGAATACCAGATAATTCCAGTTAAAAACAAACTTGCACCATCAACTAGTCCACCAACAAAGTCAGTCCATGGTGTATCCAATGGTAGTTGCAGAAAAATCTGATAGTACTGTTAATTACAAAACTCAAACTACAAAATCCATATGAAATTACTTCCCTAAACCAAACAGCAGTTAAGATAATAATTAACTATTAATTCAGGAGTTAACAGAAACTTGCCTCCATCAGCTTGCCAAGGTCAAATTTGGGAGCTTTCAAGATCTTGACCTTCCTGATGTACACATTCTGAAGAGGATAGATACTTGAGGTTGCCTTCTCAATATCCTTGCCAATTGACTCAGGAATGAACTTTTGAACCAAATCCTTGAGATCGCAAGATTGTGCTTGGTTAACCATGATCTCCCTCATCTTCCTCCGGATCTAACAAAAACAGAACAGAGATAAATACAGGAAATATTACCGGTACTTAAGCCATGTTTGGATTCTGAAACTTGTAAACATGCTGTACCAACCAATTGTCACACATGGCATAAAAAATTGCAACATGCACCTGACGAATCTGGCTTGACTGTGCATAGCATGTCCTCTTCTGCTGGTTCACCCGCTTCTTAGTGAATGCAATGCAGAACATTCTCAAAGTATAGTTGTCAGTTGTCTTAACATCTACATGAGCCTCAATCAATGATTGCCATTTTCTGACAAGTGACCTCAATTTGTCAGTAGTGAAGTTCATACCCTACAAGTTTCCAAAATAAAAGAAAGGATATTAAAAGCAAATACTTTTGATGAAACAATGAAACGAAGTTTCGATGCTTTGGCTTCTTCATACCCAGAAGTTTGTGAGAACATTCTTTCCCTGAACATCCTCAGCTCTCAAACGAATCTTTCTGAAAGCATGGTCTTCATCACCTTGAAGGTCAGCCAATGACACCTCAAATACTCGGTGCTTGAGTCCTTCTGAAGCAATCTGATACAGCATAATTCTTTATGTACTTGGGAAATAGAAAGATGGTAAAAGCAAAAGAAATTTTCAAAAGCAAACTTCTAAATAATACGGAACCACTCAAAAAATATGAAGGGGTATTCTTTCACTTTAGCATTCTTTTTTCTCTCTCTTTAATTAACCATTTCAATATATTCTATTTTGTTGTATGGAACATAAAATAATAGAACCAAATGGAATAGAACAGCAAATATACTTAATCTTTAGTGTTAAGTAAGAAAGCAAACATTTTCAAGCTTTGTGCTGTAGGAGTGCTCAATAAACTGAGCTTAAATAGCAACTCCAACTCGATAATTATTTGAATATTGCTCATCTCAATTTTGTAAAATTCAAAATAAAATTAAAATTTGGGTTAAACAATGAAATTGAGTTTAAAAAAGTTGTTTTAAGTTTGAATTCGAGCTCCATTAGAGTCCAAAATATTGTTAAGCCTAATTGAACTCAAGTCAAATAGTTTGCCTCATAAACACACTCTTATGGTTAGTGATGATCAATATTTACAACCATGAATTATTTCTTTTGGGCTCTAGAGTGTTAGATTTTTACAAAAATCCAATTGAATGCCAGATCATGTCCTCATCTGTTTCTCATTGGCAAGATCCAAATTAGCGCCGTTACTAAGGGAAGACAATTTACTCAAATTCGATTATACTAGACAATCTTTTGGAGTTTAATTGAGTTCGAATATGAGCTTAACCAAGTTTTTAAAACTCCATTCCATTACTTCCCTCAAGTTCTAATTTGATTTCGAATTTTAAAAAATTGAGATAGGCAATATTCAAGCAATTATCAAGTTTGAGTTGCTACTCAAGCAAGGATCTTTAACATGCCTAATTCAAATCCAATAGGATTATAACATAACTAAACTAATGAAACTCAAGATATAGAAACTTCAAATGCAATAAACATGACATAATAAACATGAGATAGACAGTACCTATTGTATTATTAGTCCAACCATATAATACAATTAACCCATGAAAGGTTAAGAATTTTAACATAAAAGAACACTTACATTTACGTACATCGAAATAAAAGTATGCTCAAGTCACTTTCGAGTAGCAAAAACTAAAATTTACTAAGTCAAAGTTCTCCGAGAGCCAAAATATTTTCGATCAAGTTCGAGTCGTTTGGGTCGAGTAGGTTGCTCCTTTAGAAATCATAAACAAATCACTTAGAAATTAAATTCGTACCTTAGTACCCTGAGTGCGAGTAACCAGGGTTTTGCCGATGTTTCTGGTGTTGAAAATTGACGGTGCCTTGACATCATACCAGTCCTTCTTTGCAAACGGATCAACTCTATAAAAACAACAAAAAAAAAATAATTAGAAAAAAAAATGAATTAGGAAAAATATACACTTCCCAAGGAAATAACAACAGAATTCAACGAAATGAATAATTGGAAAGCATATATTCCCCGAGAAAAGGCACTCACGCTTTCTTCTTGCCTCCCTTCTTCCCCTTCGAAATCCTCTTGTTCTTTCTGCAACAAATCGCCAAAAAAGCAACAATTGAACATCCAAACCAGAAAGAAAAAAAAAAAAGGTCAATCTGCATTAAAACATTTGCATATATACAATGTAAAAATGTATATGCATTTGACGTGTCCATGTGAAAAGCCGTCGAGTGAGACGAGAAAGCGTACCCAACAGCCATGTCGACGAATCAGCTGAGCAGTGCAGGACACAGGGCAAACCCTTGCTGTTGGTTGTACAAAATGCGCTCGGCCGAAACCCTAGTCGTTGCTGGCGGCTTATATATAGTTTGGTGCTTAGAGGATGGATTCCCGTTGCATTCCCTCGAACAGTGGGCCCATTTGGTTTAATGGGCCTGCTTTTACAATGGCAACTTGTTGGGCTCTGACTGACTTAAGCATCAAAACACCAGTCTCTGTGTTTTTCTCTCTCTCTTTTGCAACACTACACGAGTTGTAGATTATTAGTTGTATTTTTACGTTACTTTTCATTGAAAGAAAATATAATCCAGAAAAAAAAGGACTAAGAATAAATGATACTACTATATGCAGATTGAGATGCTTACGTTGAAGTCATGTCCTAAGCTGTCTTTTTAGGTTTAAAGAAGTAGAGGTGTATTTTGATGGGGTCCAAAATTAAGAGTCCGCGTTACCAAATGTTGAGGAGTCATTAATTTATACAAAATAGTGCCGTGTATAGATCCACGGGACAGGTTGGCCCTAACATTCGGCCCAAATCACCTTTTGCAATTAAGTTTTATATGCTACCTAAAGTTTTTTCTGTCGGTCTTAAATCCATATTCGATGAATGAATTAATAATAGAAATTAAATTGGTTCAATTTGGAGATTGCGTTAATTTGACTATAATAACTTGATTAAAGTTTGTAAATTTGTCCACTACATAATTGGAATAAACGCTAGCTTCCAAATAGTGTTTACCATATAACAAGACACTAGCGCAAAAATGATTAATGATTCGGCCCAAAAAAATAAACTAAAGTTGCTTGTACTTTCAGGGACATTGATCCATATAACAGCACAAATTTCATTAGATTCGTGGTATGAGCAATTTAAACTACTCAAATGTGTGTGTGTGTGTGTGTGAGTATATATATATAACTATTTCGCTGAATTCGATGTATATATATAAAATTATGAATTGAAGATAATTAAATCTATGCCAACAATAAATAATAAATGCAAAACACCCCATAAAAATATATAATCTACATTTATAGAAATGTATGCACACCCCAACGCCATATCAACCACAAGAAGAACTTCAAATTATACAAAGTTTTAGTTTCAGAATTTGTAGAAACTTTGATCATTTCTGGTTGTGCCTTTATTTCTCATTGACCTTCAAGAAATCAGAACCTTTCCCCTTGCGCCTGTAACCAGAATAGGGAAAGAAACATCAGAGGATTATCTATACAAAAATGAATCAAGTTTAACTTGTTTTGCTTGACTTTATAGATATTCATCTTCAAGATCAAATGATAAATTAGACACACACAGTTGCTTACATCAAATCCCACGAGGGATCTGCAGTAGTCGGCATTCGTAAGCACGGTGCTAGTCGATCCACACTCACTGTCCTTAAGTGAGACCGTAGATCTATCAAGCTTAACAGACCAAGGATGCTGATACTTCTGAGCAGTGGATCCCACGCGACTCCATGATCTTTGCATCCCAACAGTCACAGGGACATTCTTGCCTTCTAAATAAGCTCGCTGCCTACTGTGTTGCCTCTCAAACGTCTCAACCACGCGTTGCTTTGGGGTGCTGTGTGATCTAACTTTAGCCCTTGAGGACTCTGTATTGGCCATGTAGTTGGGGTCGAATGAGTGATCATTGTAGAGGGAATCTGTGTATTCTGACTTGGGAGAGGCCAGTGGGAATCTTGCTGGATCAGACCTGGATATGGCCGAGTAGCATTGAGGGCGGAACGAGTACTTGTCGAAATGGTTGCTGCAGGTTCTTGGGCCCATATCGGTTATGACTGCTGGTGATGGTGGTGAGATCTGGTGGTGTTCTTTAATGACTGATGTGGGCATTATATGTACTGTTTTATTAGACTTTGTGCGGTTTGAGTGACTCTTTCTGGCTGTTGTAACTGGCTTGTGTTCACTATTATTCATATCCACAACCTTGATGTTCTCCTCAAGGCATTTGTCAAAATCCTAATGAAAATAAATCCAGGTGGGATGTTAGCGAGAGAGTTCATAATGAATCCATTATCTACATGAAAATTTATCACATTTAGGGGAGAAACCTTTCACACTCTGAAACAGTCATATCTGAAGATGCAGCAAAATGGTAACTTATCTTGGAAATTGGTGATACTTACTTTATTCAAGTCCCTAAACTTATTCTCCTGTGTAGGCTTCTTAGGCATGAAGTGGGCTTGCGCAAAGCTTTTAGTTTCCTCGGCCATGTTGTGGAGTCTTCGCGCTCGAGCTCTGGCCTGAGCAGTCGCCAGCGCCTGCATGCACCTAAGTGTAGCAGTTGCCTGTTTTCTCACCAGATGCCCTCTAACCAGTGCCTGCAACTTCACTAATCCTCTTAATGCAATCAAAGCTTTTCTTGCCTGCGAGAAAAATCCCAACAGAAGCTGCACCTATTAGTCCAAACTTTATAATAAGATAGCCCCAAAATCACCCTTTCTGTCTATTGAAAATCTGGACATTTCACATCATACAAGATAGAAAGGCCGAGAAGTATCAACTCCTCGAAAGGATTTTCAAGAAGCACCTACCAAATGTGCCCGAAAAACAGACTGAATCTTGACTGCAGCAGCTTCTTCCACTGCAGTGGCTCTCCCGGCCGTCAGCTGAATCAGCGCGGCAGCCGCCCTGGCCGCAGCCACGGCAGCATCAGCAGCGGCCGCCACCGCCAACGCATGCTTCTTGGATTCATTTTCCATATGACGGTCCATCAGGGAAGAGGCGGAAGCCGAGTGGCTGCGAAAGCTCCACCGTCGCTTGTCATTAGGTGTTGTGGGATGTGAGATTGATCTTGGAGGTGTAGGCTGATGCTCCTCGCCATTCCTGCCCGGAATTTGCGGATTTCTTCCGCTTTTACTCTCCTTCTCTCTGTCTTTCTTCCCTGCGAAGAAATTTTTTATCCACTTCCCTGCCTTTCCCATACCTCACCTTTCACTGTCCGACAGACAAAAACAAAAGAAAGAAACGAGTGATCTACAATAACCCCGCAATAAAAGTACAGGACTGCCTCAGCAAATGGTCTCAAGCCCTTCCAGATATGATCAGTGCCTTTCAACAGGGACTTGTGTACAACTGAACTCTTGCCTACCCCTTTTCCTTTCAATAGTACATTCTTGAGGAACTGGAAATCATTACCACTCTAACAATAACCATATGATCTGTGGGAGACGAAGCAGAGAATCAGTAGCAAGTTAAGAGAGATTTCTTGAATATTAGATATTCTTTGGTTGAGAGAGTGAGAGTGATTCTTTGCCTTCGGCTAGAGCAAATTCCTAGTCCGCAAGTGAAGTATATATTTTGGCAAAGAAAATGGCCACGTGTGGAGCAAGATGCCCAATCCGTCCACATTCCAAATGAACGATGGGAAATTTTATTCCTTGTCAATTCGAATGCGATTTGGTTGATTAAAATATTATGCAGTGCATTTGTATCTGCTGTTGTCGTGGCATGAATTGACACTCAAAACAGAAGAGAAAAGTTGCAGAAAATTATTATCTAGCCAGTCTTTATTGACTTTTGAGACTCTAAAAATATATTATAAGAATATTGAGAATTTATAAATTTTTAAAAAATAAATTATTTTTTTAATTTTTTTAAAATATTTTATAAGTTATTTTATTATATATAATAAAAATAATAAAAATATATTTTATTATATTATGTTGATAATATATAATTTATTTTTTTATTATTATATAAAAAATTATAATTAATTATGTTTATAAATTTTAATAAAATTTTATAAGGTGTTTTATATAAATATTTTATGAATTTATTTTAAAAATAAGATATATAACTTTATAAATTTTAAAAATTTTGATGGGCCCATGAAATTGGTTTATTTGTGATCCCATGTGAGAGGCCGTACAGGGGATGTCCAGCTCTTGAAGAATAATTGGCCAGTTGCCTCTCAAACAAAACCCTAGTAAACAAGAATTCAACTCTCGTGACCATATAATCTTAAAAATATAATTTATGGTACATACATATAAAATTGTATTGAGTATTCAACACTCATTGATTATTTTATCATGCCTCTCCAGTGAATCTTCCATCTTTGACCATGTATGAGAAACGTTTTTTTAATAGAAAAATATGTACTTCTATTTTTTTTATATATATTTCTATCCTTAAAATCTAAAAATGTATTTAACACTATTGTACTTATTTCATAAATTAATAATATTTTGGCCCCTTGTAAACTTTTATTTCATGGACATCAATGACAATGAAAAGGGGCTCCCCATATTTTAGTCATATTAATAATATTGACACATTCTATGTATTATTATTATTTAAAATTTAAAATATAAAAATCTTTAATATAAGAAAAATAAAAAAAAAAGATGAAAAGATATTAAAAGTGAAAAATTAAAAACACAAATAAAAATAAATTAGAAGAAAAAAAGAAATAAAAGAATAAAATCTAAAATAAAAGGAAATATTTTTATTTTATATTATACCATAAATAAAGTAAATGTGTCATTTTAAACTTACCTTTCAAACGGATTCAAATCCTGTAGACAGAAACACACACCCAAAACCACAACATGGCAAATTGACTCAAGTGACAAACGGACAAATATATTTTACCTATTCTTATATATTATTTTACCTCATTGTCTAGAATATATGGTGAGTGTTTCAATTTTCTTTTCTTTTCTTCTACTTTCCCATTTCACCCCTTTCTCCCATTTATTATTCATCTGTTTAGAAAGGACATATGTTGGGTCACTTCGTACTTTGGTACGTGAGATTTGCCTTTTTTTGACCATGAAATTGGCATGGCCAAACAACAAAAGTAAATTGCATGTGATTGGACGAAATTGCTTTCACAATTTATTTTTGGCATATATTTGAATGGGGAAATTCTTGGCCGCTCATGTAATTATAACATGAATACGACGGTCGGTGGGATGGGACAATATGAGTATACAATTGTGACTTTTCTATTTGTGTGGACTGAGAATATATTACTTACAACTCCATCATTATTATAATATCAAAATATATTATAAAATAGAAAACAATAATAGATATAGAATGTGTGTACTTGGAAGTTATATTGCTGAGAGTGAAAGAAGGCAAGAAACACAAATGTGTGTGTGTGTGTGTGTGTGAATGTTACTAATCTAAATATTTCTATTAATTTATATTTATTGAACTCATTCCAAAATTCATGCCATTTGCTATCCAATTTGATGTCTAAGAGCAACCGCCACGTGGCGCTGCATGTGATGCATATAATTGCACGTACATTGCTCCAAAGCACGTCGTGCACTTGATCTTGTTTGTCGGTTTCTAAGGTTGTCAACAGCACTACAGCAGTGTGATTCAGAAATCGAATATTTACTCAAATGCGACTAAATGGCAATACTTTTTGGTCAAAGAATGCGGACGTGTATGATGTCATCGGGGCATATATTTCACACTGGAACAACCAAAGAATGTGAGGGTGGGGATGCCGGGGATGCCAAGATTAAAGTAGCAATGGAACGACAGAGTGTGAGTAAAATTCTTTACTTTAAGTTAATCACTAAATTAATATGTGATTGTAATTATAACTCGATTATCAAATAAAATCATCAAATTCAAAGAAATAATCAATAATACATGAAATAAATGAACGTGGCTAATTTTTAGGTGGAAAACCCCAGATTCGGAACAAAATCAGGAGACCACACAATGGTACAAAAAACTCCACTATCAAAATAATCTCTCCTAATAATATCTAAGGGCAAACCAAACCAAACCAACAACAATTACTTAAAAGAACAAGACCCCTTACAAACAATGATCTCATCAATAAGGTGAAAGCAGCAATATATTTTCAGTTAACAAACTAGGATAAATAGGGAGGAAATAGGTTACCATATAATTTAGAAAAAAACAAAAAAATAAAGAATAAGAACCATTAGATTTGTAGAGTTTGTGGGTAGAGCCTCCCCAGGGAATCTCTTCAAAATCAATGCCTTTTATTTGACCAAAGCCCTTCACAGGCAGTTATGCTTTGTATCTTGGTTGTGAGATAGTTTTTGAAGTCTTCAACGTATAGACCAAATTGTTCTTCAATGCTCACAGTAGTTCCCTTATTTAGGTTTTTTTTCATTTCCTATGGTTGCCCTAACAGTTTAAATCACCACGATAATGGCATGAAATTCTTCTTGTTAATCACTCACACCTTCTTAAATTTGTTTCTGTTGTCCAGTGGGCCTCTAATTTAACTTCTTCCTCTTTCTTAAAATGTTTCTATCACTAATATATTTGGCTCATAATTGGAGATCAACACAAATCGAATCTCCTTGTCTTCATCTTAACTAGGATTCCCTTTAGGTCAAACTTGAACGTTGGGCGGCCTTCCTCTCGTCACAAATGTTTAAGTTTAATTAATGTGGCTTGGATGGGCATAAACAGATGAATTCTTCTCAATATATTGGCCACAAGCTATTTTTCTCTCAATGATGTTTGTCTATATTTTCTTTGAACTTTCTTGAAGTATTTATCTCAATATATGAGTTTCTATCTATTCCTTGAGTTCTCCACTTCTTTGGACACATCCAATTTATCGGCTTTGATGAAAGAATCAATTTCTAAGTAAATCAGGATGATTTAGTTCAAGATACCTGAATCTGTTACTTATTATGTTGGGACAATTTGTGTAACTAATTTATGTTTCCCACCTTCCATTTTTCTTGGCAAATTAGAACCTTTCCCTGATGATAAGATCTAATACTTAACTCCAAAATCAAGCCACAATTTGTTGGATATGCTTTGGATAAGGCGATGTAAACTCCAAATCTTTACCACAATTTTCATAGCCTAGGAAACTAATCTTATATAAGACAACCATACATAATCTTCATAAAATTAGCAGGCAATTAGAAAATCTCTTTAGTTATGGAAAGAAGGATCCATCAAATGCTTGTAATGAAATTAAGGAATATTTTCATATCAGACTTATTGCAATATCCACTACAGTAGATTACCTTATTTATAGTAATTTCATAAGAATAAAATCTGTCATGTCAAGTGCTAAGTAATATACCACATAAGCCATCGGTTTTGTGTCAAAAAAATGATAACTATGTAAATCATGGCACTAACATTCTTCTCTTCTAGCGTTATGGGGCACAATACCAATTCATCATAAATTAGATGCAAAAATTGATATGATAAACTATCAATTTTTATTGATACGGTTGAAGAGAAAATTTGTTAAAGTATACGTTCTAACATATCCTACAAATAAAGAGTTCCAATTCATCATATTACTACAACTAAACTGTTCAACAGTATTATACACTTATCAAAAAAGAAATCTTAGAAAACTAAAAAAGAAATCATATTTAATTGGTATCAAAACAATGAAGATAGAGCAAAAGCAACAATTATAGTCAGTAGTTGTCAGAAAGCCTTCGACTTAGAGTTTAAAACTTTGCTTAGGTGGAATAGCACCCAAACCACCATCCTCCAAACCACTCTGCTTTTAGGCCTATGATGAAGAGAACTCAATGGAACATGGTCATCATCATAATTTGATTTGGTCCTAGATGGACTAGGTGTATCCAATCTACGCAGGTACTTGAAGGTCCTACCTCAAAGTCATGGGTTCTAACAAATGTTGGAACAAGGGGGAGGACGGATCTTAGAATAGCAACTTGTTCATTCAAATGGAATTTCTTTTATTACAAAACACTAATTTGAGACTCTAAATCCTACAACAGAGTGACTAGGTTGTCTAAAGCCTTTTCCACATTCGTAGACTTGGGAGCAAAGGTAGGTATTTTAGTATGAGAAGCCTTTTTTTAGGTTATTAATTTTTCCGATATGAAAACCTTAAAAATATATCTCATAGAAGGAGATAAAATGGGCAATTTTGTAATTTTTTTAGTAATATGTTGCTCACAAAGAAACATAGTAATAAGACAGAGCTATGTCATTGTCTCTACCTTTGTTGCAATATCATTGAAGTTAAGTAACCTAAAATTGACTTCTCACTACTTCTCAAATAAAATATTAAAATAGCAACATTTTTTGCATCAGTGAGCAGTAGATTGTAAATCATAAGGCAAAACAACAAGTAACACTCCATCATGAGATTGGCTGTAAAAAACGTTCACCTTAACCAATTTATCACTTATCCTTTAGAGATAACAGCTGTAATTTATCAAAATTTAGAGTAAAGTCTTGAGGATAGACGGTGAAAAACGGTGTATTTCCTCTTTTAAGAACAACATTAATTCTTTCAAGTGAAAAATCAACAACCTTTTGCCTTACATGGACTCGAGAGTGAAGTGGAGAGATAAAATCAGAAATTAACTAAGTCCAATTATAGTAAAACTCAAATACTAGATCCTCATTATAATTCTTGAAGCATGTTACAACAATTCCTAGGCCAAGTTCATAAAGGATTGATATACAGCCAATATTAGTGAAACTTGTTTATCAATCTACCTCTTAATTGCAATAGCCCACTTTGTGACATATTTTAAACATGCGATGGGCAGTATTTTAAAAAGCAACTCAAACCGAATGGTTGAACTAATTGGACTGCCGACCGATTAAAAAAAACGGTTCCGATGGGACTTAAAAACTAAAATACAATAAAATCATGTAAATTGCAATTGAACTGCTGAACGAGGTGAACTAGTCATGGTTTATGAAAATCGAACAGTCCAACTTGATAAGTAAATAGACTTTTAATCTTAATTTTCTTCTTCTTAGTTTAATTTCTATTTTTTATCATAATTTATTTTTGATTTGTTATCTTTTATAAAGAAAATTTTATGAAGCAAATAAATTATCTTTCAAGATGTCCAATAATTTTTGTAAAACACATATTGAATATATAAGAAACTAAAATTCTATTATATTTTGATTAAATATTTTAATAAGATCTTTTTTTTGTATTTTTACTTTTATTTGTTGAATTAATATATATTGTTTTATATTTTTGGTATTTTTATTGTATTAGTGCAATAAATTTAACTATTAATAACAATTAAAAATGCTTGTTATTAGGTTCCAATATTTTTTCTTAATATTCACTATTTTATTTATTTTAATATATTAATAGATATTTATAACATAAATATTGCATCATCAGTTCAACCATGTTTAAACTAGTATCCCTTAAATTAGTAAATTTTTTGATTTGATGACTAGTTTAGTTTTTAAAACACTGACGATGGGCACTAATTCCAAACAACTTTTAGGATAACTCTTGTTTGGTAGAAATTCTCTTTAGTTCATTTTCAAGCGGTTTTACGATAGCCTTTACAACTTCTGATCTAGAATGTTTTGTGGTTAGGAATAGACGGAGGAAACGAAGACGAAGCAAGCACTAACCGATGTTTCAAGTGTTGCCAACAAATTGTGGGTGGAGTCCATTGTGTCTCTACTGCCATTCTAACATCTGGAATATCTGTTATTGTTGGATCTCAACTTTCGGCATATCAATTATTGTAGTTGTTGGAAGTGTCGACTAAGTTTTAGTAATTTCTTTAACTTCTAATTTTTCTACTATCATCATCATGCATATCGCCTAATTCATTAATTGGAGTAGGTTCTGGTAGCAAAATGGTGAGTGGTGGTGTATCAACTAGCATTTTGTACACAACCATAGCCAACTGAGCAATGCTTGATTATAGAGGCACATTAGAAGTAGATCTCTTGCCATTGTTTGAAGGAAAAGAACTCTTCATTGTATTTCTTAAGAAAATCTTAAAGAACTTCAAGAAGAGATGATTTTTTAATATGAGATTTGAAATCAAATACATACTCCAGTTTTATAGCCATTTGTTGCAGTGCTGTGATAAGGAAAGTCGTAACAAATTATGATAGACAATCTCAAATATTAACTGGTAGATGAAAAGTATTGATTCTAATTTAATCTTGTTGCTGCTACAAGGTTCAAGTAATTTTGGTAGTGGTAGAATCCAAACTTGTCATTTGAAACTCTCTTTCCAACATCAATCGGTTCTACTGCCAAGTCTGAGTTAATCATCATCCAACAGTTATGATGAATCCACTTATCATTGTTTTTCTTTTAAATTTCTTTATTGTATCTTTTGAAAGAAAATAATTATTTACAAAAAATGAATAAATTGAGAAATAGTATCAATTGCATAGGCAAATGTCTATAATTCTCCTTAGCATCTCAAACTTTGTTATATCTAATTGGTGAACAGATCAACATATTGATGATCTGGTGGAACATATTCTATCTCAAGTTTTTTCTCCACCAATTCTTAAATAAAATGATGTTAAATGTCGAAATGTTTAGTCCTTGAGTGCTACATTGTGTTTTTAGAGATAAATAGCACTTATATTATTGCACACTACCTTAAGTACCTTTGGTTGCAACTTATAATCCAACACCATCTACCTCATCCATTGCAACTATAAGCAATAGCTACCTGCAACAATGTATTATGTTTCAGCGATTGATAAAGAAACACAATTTTGCTTCTTATTGTGCTAGGCACTAAATTGTTGCCCATGAAAAAACATTACTTGTACTTTTTAGTCATTAGTAGTCCTTACCTAATCAACGTCATTATACTTAAGTAGCTCTATGTTATAACATTTGTTATAACAAAGCCTATATTCTCTTGTTATACTAGTTGAACTTTTGTAATTTAGAACTCTTTCAAATATATTTATTATCATGACAAAATATTCTACACTTGGTAGGATTCTTATTTTCACATATAGTATCCAAGGAACATATTACATGAACTCTATGAGATTCCTATGTGGCCTTTAAATATTTTTAGCCCAAAACTTATTTAATTATTAATCTAATTAATAATCAAACCCATATGTGTATTGTTCTTTAATTTACTTAATCCTATTCATTGAATTAAATGTCCATTAAGCTTCTAATTATTAAACTCATTATTAATAATTACAATGGGAAATCCACGTGGCCTAACCTAATTACAATCAAATTAATTTCTCTACGAAACTTCTCAAGCCTCATTCAAGCTCCAACCAAATTACTAATTTGCCCTTATTCCAATCTTTTGTATGTAACTTTCTAAGTTCATTCTTAATTAGTAACAAATATACTTCAGAAGATATAGGTTAACTAAGATAAAGTGAATGGATAACATGAACTCTCCCACTCGTAATACTAAAGGATACAGGTCTTTTATCTTACTTTAGCTTAATCAATAATTAAACACATTGGCTCACTCATATGACTAAATTAATATTGTTTCACCAAACTAATGTTCTATCAGAAATTCTATTCTGACTACCTTGGCTAATGACTTCTATCTCATGGAACATTGATCGCACAGGACAAACGACTTGCTTACTTTCAAGAAGATAAATCCCTTATTGAATACACATATGCCTCTATACGTATCCAAACAACAACATGTTGGGCTTATAGCCTTATCTCATATCAAGATTGATATTAGTTCTTAAAATCCTAATGTCATGTTGACCATCATACGCACAAAACAATCATTTTGTCTTAGATATATGGCTTATGCACATTAACAAGATAAAAAGTATGACATTGACAAGCAAAGAATGAACTCTACATATTTGCTTCGTTCATCAAATTTGTGTTCGAATATTTATTTTTTAATGATATATCTACACACATATACTTTGAGTATTTCATACAAAATAGTATGACACTCATTATATAAATACAAGGTGTGCGAGTTATATCGACTCTCTAATGACTATTTTAAGAGTCTATGACTTTCAAATAAGTTTTTGTGATTGTGTAATAAGAAGTCTTATATCCATATTCATAACTCTTTATGAATAAAGTTTTTTAACGCAATCACATAAACATGTGCATAACTTTACGCCTTATAAGATTTACATATATAAATAACTGCTAGAATATTGATACAAATGGCTATTAATATTTTATTAATTAATCAAAAATTTACATATACAACCAATATTCTTCACTATCTATTAGTGTTAGAGGATGTATCACTAACACATCTGACTTTGCAGCAAACTTTTCAAGGTGATCACAATCTTTAGTGTGTAGCACTTATAGTAAAAAATATGGAAATAGGATAGGTTTGGCTTCTTGCCCTTCTAGTTCTAATAGGGTGTCTTTGTCACGGTTGGATGGGGGTTGACCCTATTAGTGACGTAACAAATAGTATTAAATGCCTTAATCTACCATCTCAAATTTAATCCTTTAGCATTCAGCATCATTCTAGCCATCTTTCGTAATGTACACTTTTTCCCTTTCACCACTTGATTTTGCTATGGAGTTTTAGGGAAGAGTACTCATACAAGATTTCAAGTGAGTCATAAAGCTTAGAAAAGTTTTGATTTTTAAATTCCTTGCCATAATTACTCCATATTCAAATAGTTCCTCTAACAAGGCTCTCTTCTATAAAAATTCTAGTTCATAGTTTTGAAAGACTTCAACTGTGCCAGATTTATTTTTAAGAATGTCAACTAAGGTTTGCCTTAAGTAATCATCAATGCATACAAAGATGTACTGCTTACCTCCATAACTTACAATGTCTGTGTAGAAGAACCATAATTCTTGATGTTCCCATATGTTACAACATTTTGTGGCATACTTGCCTTTGCTTGCACATCTGGCAAGCACTACATTGATCTTTCGAACTTCATGATGTAGCTTTTACCTTCAGACATATGGCATTCGTCAGCAAATCTAACATCTAGGTAATGATTTCAAATCTAGTAGATGCCTAAGAAATTTGAATTCAAATTCTCAATGTGTAGCATGTTTTTCAGCCTTGGTAGTCATCTTTCCACATTCAACACTCGTTTGCTTATTGTCTTGTTTTTTCTGGCCATCACTAGATGTTACTGTACCATTGGAGCAAGTTTTGTAGTTGCTTAAGAAGTCTTTTTTTCAGATATATAACGAGAACATCCATTGTCAAAGTACTAGTTGTCACAAGTGGTGGCAAAAATGATGTATGGGTCACAAAACACATTTTCTTTGACTTCTTGACCCCTATTTTTCAAAAGGCATATTAAAATATATTTCCCTCCCTTGCATCAAATGTTTCAAATTGGCTACTAAAATGATAATAAGTACAAGTAGGACTTTTGTTCAGGCCTTTTCGCAGATGGTTATTTGTACTTTACTCTAAACACTGTTGGAACAAATTGTGTAATAAGTTTAATCTCTTTCATGAATCACAATATCTAGGCTCTTAACTTACTATAATTGATCTAGCTTATGTAACCCAGCCTATGATAATTTTCAGAAAACTTGCCCATAGTAAGGTTGTCTTCTAATTTTTTTTTCTAATATTTAGTTAATTTAAAGCTATTGTAGATCATTTTACATCATGTTGTAACTTTTAGTAGGATCCATTTAGATTGTAAAAATCCTCAAACATTTTTACTTGTGAAGTGCGTGTTTCATCTCTTCCTTTACTATTACCTCTTTTTCTAACTTTAACATCTTGTTTTGCTATTGTGAGCGGTAGACAAATTTTGTATCGATGTTTAGTTGATCTTCAATAGTTCTTCATAAGAAACCCCATCATCATTCTTGATACTATAATAAAAAACATTAGATGTTATAGGAGACATTATAACATCAAATATAGCAAAGCACTTATTTTTTTTTTTGTGAGACAAGCATTGAAGCAATGTGGTTACTGGTGTGCTCATTATCTTCTTCACAACTCTCTTCAGCTCTATCATCACTCCCAGGTGGTGGCTAGAGATCTCCTTTGCTTCTTCCATGCGCTCACATTAGAATTGAATGTGACCATATTCTTCACTCTCTTTGCATATTCTTCGCTTTCTTTGCATTTGATCCATTTTCTAGCTTTTAGTGCTTCAGGCTTTTGTGGCTTCCTTTGAATGTTTGGAGGTACCTCCTTTTTGAGTTTGTTATTGTTAGGCATATTAAAACTTTTTTTACCTTTCTTTAGGACTTCTACAAATCTTCTAATCAGGAATGTGATTTCATCCTCAACATCTTCATGCTCCTTTTCATGGTCATCATGATTACAGATGATATTAGATATCTACTGGACCATTCCTTTCTCCATCTTAACTTGAGTGATGTTCATTTCACATGCTTGCAATTATCCCAATAGTTCATCTAGTTGCATTATTGTGACATATCTTTCCTCTTCCATTGTAGCAACCTTTGAAGCAAAATATTTTGGTAGTGATCTCAATGTTTTTATCACCAATTTCATCTCTGAGTATTTTTTGCCCAATTGATACATTTGAATGGTAATATCCTACAATTTTGTATTAAAGATAGCCATGATCTCATCTTCATCCATTCGAAAATCTTTGAAATGGGATGCTAGAATCTAAAGTTTGGACTTTCGAGTTGAGCTTGTAACTTCATGTATATTCTGTAAAATTTCTCAGACTTCTTCTATTGTATCACATGTTATGACAAGTTTAAATTGTTCTTTTTTGATGCTTGCGAAAATTGCATTGATTGAGTGAGAATTACAGAGTGCATTCCTCTTTTACTTTGAGTTCATAGCTTGATGGTTTTTGAAACAATTTGGTTGTTTACTTCATGAGTTGGTGGTGACCAACCTTTCTCAACAATACTCCAAGCCTTTTCATCTTACGACGTAATGAAGGCTCTCGCTATGGCCTTCCAATATAGGTAATTAGAACCATCCACTAGAGGAGGGTGTGACTTGGATGCTCTCTCCTTGTTGCTCATCTCTCTATTAATCAACTTTCCTAAATTTCATCTACTTGAAATACAAGCCTGTCAAGGTAACAAGACTTTGATGCTGCTTGTTATGTTGGTTAGACGATTGTTATTGCAAGTATTGTTAGACCAAATAATGAAACACATACATTGAAAACTTAAAAGCAATGACATTAAGAATTGTTTATATAGTTCAAAGATAAACATTTTGTGTTTGCAGGGCTACGCTAACAAATTTTTACTATCACAATTATTACAATCATAGATTGGACAAGTTAGATCCTTTAGCAGAACATCTAAGCCAAAATCCATTTGGTCCGCAATTTGTTGATATGTTTATAGTCTAACTTTCTTAGGTAGCAAATCCTTTCACCTTCATTTTGACCAAAACTCTCTCTTAGCCTCAACTTCAAGGTAAATAAGCTAATTTCCTCTCCCAAGGAATGTTGAACCTTAATTTATGTGCATGGATGGGTGTGGATAGATGAACTCTACTAAATACATTGGCCAAAAGCTATTTTTCTCTTAATGATATTTTCTGTGAAATTCTTTTTGAACTATCTTGAAGTACTTCTCACAATACATGAGTTTCTTGCAATTTTGTGAGTTCCCAATTTGTTTGGCCACCAAAAAAGCATCTAATTTATCAGCCTTGATTATAGAAGCAATCTCCATTTAAGTTTGGTTGATTTGCTTTAAAATACCTAAATTTGTTATACTAGTTGTGTTACTTGTCCCCTCACGACAAATCAGAATCTTTCCTTAATAATAAGATTTGATAATTAACTCCTAAATAATTTCATAATTTGTCCGCTATGTTGTGGATAAAATCAGGTCAACTCTAAATCTTTACAATATCTTTATGGAATAGGTAACTAATCTAAAATAACCATAAAATTAGCAAGTAATCCAAATATGTCTTTAGTTATGGAAAGAATAATTCATCAAAAGCTGGTAATCAAATTAAGGAATATTTTCATAATGAACTAGTTGCAACAACTATTGCAACATATTACTGTATCTATGGAAATTCTGTAAAAAAAAATAAAAAATTCTACCACGTCACATGCCAAGTAATATTTCATTTAAGTAATTGGAGTTTGTGCCAAAGAATGAAAACTAAGCAAATCATGACATTAACCATGTATATAAGAAAGTGAAAATTTGAGTAAAATTTTTTATTAAATAATATGTTTGATTATATGAAATTTAGTAGGATGAACGATGACGACATGTTGAATTCCAAACACAGCATACAATTTGCTCAATTCAGCAAATTTTTCCATAGCACACAGAATGTGTGATTGAACGTACATTTATTTCATTTTATTATTTACAAAAGTATATGTAGCAAGCAAATAATACAAAGGAGTAACGAAATTGAGTTCTTAAATCAATCTTTGTGCTTATGAGAAATATATTTAAAGCTGGCTGGCGAAATTTGTGGATCAACACAACTAGTTTAGTCCTCGACCCAAAGCTCCGAACCCATTTTTGCAATGCAACAGTGGAATTAAATGTATTCAATTTTGACTTTCAAAATTATTGCGAATATGATTATTTTCTTTTCTTTTACAAATCTTTTCATGATACATTATATATTTCATACCTATATTCTATACTACCCAAAATCACATATTCTAGTCATGTGTAATTTTATTTGTAAATTGTAATATTACTGTATTTAAATAATGAAAATAAAATTATTTAAACAAAAGTACAAAAATATTTAAATAATAAAATAAAATTGACCAAAAGACTTTGAAAAAAGAAAAAAAAAACTTTGAGAGAAGACATAAATAGAAATAATTAATTAAAAGAAAAGAGAAACAAGAAAAGAAGGGAAGAAAAGATTTTTAAAAAGAATAAAATTAAAGGTAATTGTGTAATTTAATACTATGCAACTAAAATGACTTATTAACTTAATGTATAAATGTGCACACACACACACACACACACACAAAGTATTCTATTCCTTTTCTTGGTAGGCAATTGTATAGCACTATCTTATAAAAATTATTGAAACCCAACCTAAATTGGATCCCTTGCTTGCGATGGTTACAACGCATGCTAGTACTATGTGGAATTATACTTAAAATGAGAGTTACTGAGCCATTTCTATATATTTTTTACTTATTTGTTTCATTTATTTCATTCCTCGTTTGTTCTATATATGTTGGTTGCACAATTAAAACACTGACACGATGAATTATGAATAATGCATGGTATATCCATAAAAATAATGTTGCAACCCCATTTGTTATTGAATATTTGAGATATTTGTTTTCAAATTTTGGATTTTAAAAACACGCGTTCAATTATTATATTTTTTAAATTTTATTTTTTTAAATCTTTCTCTTATTTTTATACCATTCTCGAGATAAAAACACTTAAAAACTGATACCAAAATTTGAAGATCAGAGTATAATAATACACAAAAACTTTGCTTTTCTTTCAACTCTCATTTGAATTTTGTTAGGACAACTCTCATTCTGGTTTGGAATGAGAAGGAATATGTTTTTTGTGCAAAGATCACTCATTTGGGCCAGCTATGCGCTCCAAATTTTAATTGGGTTAACCCAAGCAGGTGGTAGAATGTTGGTAAGTAGGGTGAAACCAACATGACTGGCCAATCAATAAACATCATCAATGAAATTATGAATTTCATAAATCATCAAATAAAGCCATTTAAGAGTGCAAGTTGGGACATATTGGCCAACGAAGTTCTTGAAAGCCTTTTCAAATTTGAACTTTTTTATTCGAGCTCATTTCTTTTTGTTGAAAAGGTTACGAGCTAGTTCAAGAGTCTTTTCCAATTCTTAATTGTTTTATGTAATTAACAATAAATCAGCATAAATTCAGACAATAGATTTAACTATATGTAATAGCATGTTAATTTATAATCATTTTAATTAATGTATATGTATGTATAAGGTAATAAATTCCAATTTTAATATACATTTTGGAATTTTAAATCATGAAATTCTTTTTAAAAATTTTGAGAATATCCAAAATGTTAATTTTGATTTAAAAAAAGGCATGACGGGATATAAAAATAAGTATAACTTATAAATGAAATTTGGATCTTATAAATTAATAAATATTGTGCATCTTGTACTAATATAATAAAGTATGATGATTTTCATTTATAAATATGTCAAGCATTAGAGCTTAATTTTAGTATATATTTTAAAATTATAAATATATAAAAGTTTCATTAGAATTACGGGGATATATAAATTTTCAATTTATTTTTTAAAAAATAGGAAAGCACATAAAAATGATAAAAAAATTTAAATGACATTTTTAATATTATAAATTAATATAGTTATATATCTTTAGCATTATACTAATGTATAGTAATTATTAAATATATAGGTATGCACAGCATACTAAATTTCAATTTCAATTTCAAAGAATAGTTTTTATTTATAATTTATAAAATTTCGATTGAAAATTTTGAAAATATTTAAATTTTTAATTCATATGTGTGCGTGAGTGTGTGATACAGATGTAGTTAATTTGGCCAAGTGATAATTAAAATAAATTTTATAATTTTTACTTAATATAATAAAATAAATGTAATTTAGCAAAAAAATAATAACTAAAATTTATAAAAAAAATTATTAAAATAATATTTATGATTTATGATATATGCTTTCAAATTACATAAATTTTTTTGAAAAATCAAAGTTATAATTTATGGATAATTTTAAAATACTATATTTTATCTAGTTAGCAAAATATTTCAAATATTTAATTAAATTTATATGAATATCATTTTCAAAATTATTATAATGTTTCATAAATTTTATCTTATGTTCTAAATTCATTACTGAATTTTTCATCTTATATTTTTTTAAAACTAATTTATGGTTCTTGAATTTTATTTTGGAATTATCCTCTTAATTAAAAATGCTGAAAGCATATTTTTTTCAAATTATTTTCATCACATTATTGTAAATATATTAATGAATAATTAAATAAATGATAATTAAAATGTTAAAAAAAATGGGTAAATTTTGCCAAACTTGGGCTCAAACTCAACATTTATACTCTAAGTTTGAGCATGAACTAAAAGAAAATTGAGTTTAGCGATCTCAAGTTCACAAAGAAAAATAATAATAATAAGAACGATGGACTCAAGTTCGATTGGTTTACACTCGTAAATTGACTTCCAAAATTAATTAGTTTACAAAAGATCAAATCTAAGCTTGAACTAAAAAATATTATTACTTTTTTAACTTCAAACATAAAAAATAAAATAAAAAAATATTTCCATACAAGTCAAATTAACTCCACAAACAATCTAGCTTCAAATTGAGAAATTGAGTGACTTGAGCTCAATTTTGACAGAGCTAACTATCATGTCACTTGACTCACTAACAACTAAACCTATCAATTTTATTGGTTAACACCAAAATTCAAAAATCTATGCTTGCAAATAAAATGTAAAAGTAGCAAAAATGTATTTTGGCTTATTTTTCTCCCTTTAGATGACTTGACAAATTTATAGTTGATTCCAATTTTGATTTTCAAAAAATGGAATCGTAAAACAAAAAAAAAAAATACATATTAATCATATTTATATATATTAATATATAATAAAAATAAAAAATTTTAAATTAAATAATAATTTTTCAATTTTTTGCATTTTAGATTTAGTTAAAGTTTTTAAATATATTGCCATATTATTTTTACATTAAAATTTATAAGAATAAGTAATTAAATATAATTACATAGAACCAAAATCATAAACAATCATAATTAGGACCACTTTAAAATCGAAATTGAAACCGGAACCGTTCAAGAACCGGAACTAGAATTGAATTCGGAACCAAAACTATTAGTTCTAGAATTGAAACAAGAAGTGTGCGGTTCTGGTTCTTCATTTTTTCAGAATTGGAGTCGGTGATCTCGAAACTGTGGCCATCCTTATCCTTTTCACTTCTTGACTATGTTTATGTAAATTGAAAGCTTTTAGCTTTACATGTTACCAAGTTTCTTAGGAAAATTTATGTTTATTTTTAAATTTATCACTATTTACCAGTATTGAAAAATTTTATAAATTAAATATTTCACTATAAAAATTTTGTTAAAATTCAAATTAATTTTTTTTTCTTTTACATTTTATGACTAATTAATAATTTTTTAATTATTATACATATTCATAATCAAAGTAATGTCTAACTTTATAATTTTTTTACTTACATTCATTTTTTACTATTACCCTATAAATATATATACAATTATATCATCAAATTATTATTAAATATTAAATAAATAAATAAATATATAAATAAATAATTTTTATACCATACCAAATATAATCAGTCAAATATAATTTTTATTTTCACTCTTAAATCAAACAAATTTTCTTCTCCGTCCTGATTTGAAAACAAATATTGAGTCACTTTATCTTCCATTTGATTGCCAACCTGTTATGAAATTGTTGAATTTATACTATTGAGTATTTAATGCTGAATTATTAAAATTTATAATATCGATCATTTGTAAAATTTGGAAAGGCTAAATTTTTATGCAAAATGCAAAATATATCAAATTTTTTTAACGATGCAATCTTCAAATTGTGATAATTATTGCAATTTAAAGTTTTTTTCAATTAACAGAGTTGAGGGCTTATAATCGTAAAATTTTAACTTTAAATTTCATGATAAGTATGAGTGTTGGAATATTTTTGTAATAATTATTAATTAATAACTAATTTTGATAAATTGACACGAGTAATTATTATTTGATTATAAATCGACATATTTATATTTCAGGGGAAAAATACAACTGTTTGAAGGTTCATCACAAATTGTAGCTGTCAGATAATAATTGACGTGACACTTAATAATTGAATTCAGGTCTATCTTAACGCAATATATATATATATATATATATATATATCAGTCTCATTAATTCTATTGATAAAATACATTGCGCAATCCGACTCTGATTGATGCATCGATATCTGGTCAATGGCCCTCCACGTTTAATTATATTATATGGTTTATAATTGATCAATTGTTATCTTTTTAGTTTTGTCACTTTAGAAAGAAATACAAGACAACTTAATGTAGAATTTTAGACTTGTCAAAATAAAATAGATCTTTATATATTTTTAATATTTGTTATGGCTAAAAGTACTAAAATAATTATTTTTGGTCTACAAAATAAAAAGATCAAACTATAACCTTCGTATTTTTTTTTTTTTGCTCTTTTTCTTTCTTTTATATTTTTGTTTTTTCCCACGTTTCCAACTAATTAAATTTGATTTATTTTATTTCTTTAAACACTTTTCTCATTTTATATAATTATATAATTCATTCTAAAAATTTAATAATTTATTTTTATTATTAAAATATAGCAATTTATATTTTATTAATGTTTAAAAAATTAAGTATAATTGTAGAATTATATGCATATTTAAAATATGTAATTTTGTTAGAGAATAAATTATAAAATTAAAATAGAGAAGCTTAATAGAAAATATTTATATAATAAAAACCTAATTCTATTTATTTACACGATTGACTATATTTTAAATATTAAATACATTTCTGTACACCAATTGCTAGTTTATAACAATGTGTTGAAAGAGAAATGGTTAATAGGTGTGCCACAATATTATTACGGTAATAATTATTACTGAAATCTGATTCTCCCTATCTCATTTTACCATGGAATGCTTTAAATCATATCCTTCTTTGATGCTCATAAATCTTAAGTCATTTGAACAGGGTATCTATTATATCAATACATAACTATTTAAATTTTACTCAACTAATTTTTTTTGAGCTCGGATTTAAATTTGGATTTGAGTAATTGAATTACAAAAATATTCAAAGTTTGAGTTTGAATTAATTATAGTTTAAAAGTTTTTCAAATCTAATCAAATTCAAAGTCAAGTATACACTTAATTCGAGCATCAATATGCCCTCAGTCTTTATGTAGTGTTTTCCCCAAAAAGGTTAATTCAAATTTAATCCCTGTAACTAGGGAAAATTTCTTCTCTAAGTCACAGAATATGTCTTCTTTTTCCTCTTTTTTTTTTTTTTTCATTTCAAATATGCAGATTCTTGAATGACCATCTTTAATCGTCATATATTAATCACATATGTGTTAAATATATGGAGCTGTTCTTTGGAGGCACGATAACACCCTAGTTTCCATTGCGAACGATAACCAGCGGACAGGATCGACTCTGCTTACGGATGGGCCCACTAATTGACGCCTCAGGCCCACTTAATATTCTCTAATCTCCTTCTTTCGGAAATCAGAAACGAAGGAATGCTCGAATGATGGAAAGACCCACACGGGTTTGAAAGCGGGCATTTGCATTAGATGCGGAGGTTACACCTCCCAATCATTATTGATCGTTCTCTCTCACTCTCATTCGCCCGCATAGATATACTGTTCCTTTCTGTCTCTGGCATCGGGCAACACATTCTAGAAAGAACTTGCCCACCTCACTAATCCTTGCCCCGATCCCATCTAACCACTTTCTATAGGTGGAACTCCCACAGCTCAACATTGCGGGCTTATGGAGAGGGCTCGACTTCAGCACGTGCTCAGGCCCCCCGAAACTCCAATAGAGCCCATGGAGTTCCTCTCCCGCGCCTGGAGCGTTTCGGCTCTTGAAATCTCCAAAGCTTTGGCCCCACCACGACCCCAGCTCGAGAATGACCCTCATAATGGCGATATTATGCGTGGAGATTTTTCGGCTGAGTCTGAGGAGGCTGCTTCGGCCGCGGTTCCTCGGAACCTTTTTTCCTTCGCTTCTTCTGAAACTTCTCAGCTCGTCATGGAACACATTATGGCTCAGTCTGTAAGTAAAAGTCGCCTCTTTTTGACCTACCTTTATTATATCTATAAATCCGTGTGTGTTTGATTTCGAGTATCTGTTTTGTTTTGTGGCTCATCGGATGCTGTTGCTACCACTTGATCTGGTAGAGCAGACTCTGTATGTGTCCTTTTGTTAATGGAGAACTCCTCGGGTTGGCCTAATGCCACTGGTGCATGAAAAAAAGGTTCATTCTTGTTTGTTCATTTTTTTGTATTCTTGGAGTTATTTCTTGATAAGGGGATGTTGGAGTTTTCTGGGTTTTTTTTTAAATAAGTTCTTTAAGGAGTTTTGAAAAATTGCTACCCAATATTTTGATTATTGTTCCCTTTTCCTTTTTTTTTCCCTTCTCTTTCTTCTTCTTGTAGTTGCTACCCAATATTTCGATTATTTTGAGAAGAGTTATTTTCCCTTAGAGCCTGCTGACTTAAGTAGGTATAAGCTGACTCAATAGTATGGAAATTCAAAATTGGTTTCAATTTGGTGTTCCATGTATAAGTTATAGAAAATTCGATCCGATTCAATTTTGATTTTTATATTTGAAATACAAAAACCAAACAAATACCGAAATTTCTCTCAATTTTTTAATAGCTATTATATTTCTATATATTTTTCCATTAACTTTTAATATATATAAAAATATTATGTCTATGAATGAATTCTTTAATTTCTAGATTTTTGTTTTTTCCATTAACTTTATGAAATTATGTTGTATATACTAAATAAAGATATTTTATAATTATAGTAACTTTTTTTATATTTATAAAAATTAAATTAAAGTAATAAATATTAAAATAAAAATTTAACATTTATTTATAAGTGTGCAATTAAGAATTTAAAAATTTTAAACACGAATGCTACATTTTTATTTATTTTTTATTTTTTGAAAATAAAATTTGATTTACTAAAATACAGAAAAGTTTCAACAAATTATCAAACCAAATTGTTGGTTTAATATTTAATTTGTAATTTTAGTGTATCCAAATTTTATATACCAAATTCTATACCAAAAACGAATGCCCTTAATGGCCTCCTCGACCCCGCACGCGGTGCGCGAGATCTTCAATTAATTATTTTTTTATTTTTAAATATAATAATTTATCAAACAAAAAATTAAATAAAGCACGACATAGAATAAAAACTACAAATAATTTAGAACAAATATATTTAAACCTATTAAGTTGTTAACCACGTCAACAAAAAAAATTGGTGTCAAATATTTTTATTGCATATATTCATTTATTTCATTTAGTAATTTTACATAAAAACTAAATTATTAAAAATTACATTAGTTTTATCATATACAATTTTTTATTTTATTTAATATTTCATATAACTCTATATTTCTTTTGTTATGTTCAATAACCAAAAAAATAACTAATTTAATAACTAATATTAAACATTTCAAATGCTTTTATATTTTTTTTATTTCTAATTATTTAAAATTATTATTTTATTCGAATAAGCCCACCCCTAACACTGAATAAAAGTCTTTATGTAAAATTCCTTAGAATCCCTAGCTGTTTAGCAGCCATTTATGCTAGTCGGTCCCACCACATTGTTGGAGAAGGCATCTACAATTGTCAAATGTGAACGTAGTTTTGTCGTTCATGTTTGTTTTACCAACATTCCTCTCCATCACTTTATTCACAGTCCCAACAACAACAGTTCTTGTTCTCTCTTTTCTCCAAGTAATCTTATATACGTATATTTTGCGGACTTCCCGTGGTTTGAACGGAGTGTATACTCATATGATATGCGTACAATATGTGCAGCAGGAGGTATCACCACGTACTTCGGGAAGGCTGTCCCACAGCAGTGGGCCTCTCTTAGATAGTCCTCCGGTCTCCCCCTCTGAAATGGATGACCCCAAGGTATACTTTTTTTCTCTCGAGATTTAAAACGTTTATCTCTGTTTCTATTTTTTAATTTTATTAGTTAAATATATAATCCTGTTTTGCACTTATTCACTCGCCCCATTTTGGTACGACTCAAGTGTGTTATTGGAGTTTGGGATTTTGTTTGTTCATTTGCCCTGTGATCATGAGATGTTGTCTTTTTGGTCACAAAGCACAAGTTCTGAGTCAGGACAGAGAAACAACACCGACGAGAGTGTGTTAAAAATGAAACTGATGGCTGATGATTGATGACTTTCCTTCTCTACGCACTGCACGCTAAAATCGAAGTTATTCGTTTACGTATTTCTATCATCTTCTTGATTACTTCGTCTCAGGGTGTCATGGACACGGATGGCATTAGCTTTCATAATTGCTGAAATAACAACGTAGAAGAAAAACAAGTACTTGTTTATTTTTTATATAGTCCATTTGTGGAAATGTTGTCGGCATCATGGACTGTAATAATGGCGGATCAACTGACGATTTGAAAATTTATATGCTTTTTATAATCCTTGAAGACATAAAATTAAGGTGGGCATCCTGCCATTGCAGTTGATGAGTAATTGAAGAGCTATCACTTGGTGCATATGTGTCTATATCGTCATCTTTGTTGGTCATGTTAATATACGTATAAGCTTGTGAAGTCGAACTGACACGTACGGTTTTGTGTATACAATACTGCCAGTTGGACAATCCGACAGTCAGCAAGCAGCATAAGAGTAGTGCCGCTAGTGGTTTGACTGGTGGGAAAACAGTGGGGAGGTGGCTGAAGGACCGGAAAGAGAAGAAGAAAGAGGACGTGAGAGCACATAATGCCCAGCTCCATGCTGCCATTTCCGTCGCTGGAGTGGCGGCTGCTGTTGCTGCAATTGCCTCCGCCACGGCCGGATCATCCGGGACGTCAGGGAAAGACGAACAGATGGCCGTGGCATCCGCCGCCACTCTGGTTGCTGCGCAATGCGTCGAAGCAGCCGAAGCAATGGGCGCCGAGCGTGAGCAGTTGGCTGAGGTGGTAAGCTCGGCCGTCAATGTTCGGTCGGCTGGCGACATCATGACCTTGACAGCTGCTGCTGCTACGGGTATGTATACTTTGTCGTTCTTCCTGTTCATGGGTTCTGGTTTTTTTTTTTCCTGTCATTGACGACTTTGCTTTTAGCTCTGCGTGGTGCTGCAACGTTGAAGGCAAGGGCACTAAAGGAAGTTTGGAACATTGCATCCGTAATACCTGCGGAGAGAGTGATGGGGGTTTCCAATGGTGGGAGTAATGCAAGTTCAAATGATAGCACTTTTGGCGGTGAACTTCTAGCTGAAGAAAACTTCCTAGGAACTTGCAGTAGAGAATTGCTTGCCAGAGGTTGCGAACTCCTGAAGAGAACTCGCAAGGGTGATTCATTGAGCTATTCACTCAAAATGCTCTAAGCTGCCATTGAATTTTTAGGAATTATTTTAAGGCTATAAGAAAGAATTTGTTACATTGGATGATGCAATGGTGTATGCTCATAAGTCCCCTATCATGTACACTCCAGAAGCTTAACATGATTTGCATTCCCCATGGTATATGCAGGCGATCTTCACTGGAAAATAGTGTCTGTTTACATCAACAGCATGGGTCAGGTTGGCCTTCCTTGTCCATGATTGAACTATAAACCTCACATTGGATTTTACCCATGCAATTTTATAGGCATCATTGAGACTTTGTTTTAAATATAGAGGAAAAGTTAAGGTTCTGCACCATTCTAAAATATTGATCTGCTTCTCACTTTAGGTTTGTGATCTAAATCAGAATTCTTTCAAACTTGCAGGTGATGCTTAAGATGAAGAGCAGACATGTTGCGGGGACCGTCACCAAAAAGAAAAAGAGTATGTCTTTTGTTTCTACGTTGGTCTTTTCTCTCATCATGAAAGCAGAATTAGAGGTTGTGGGACTTCTAATATGGGGATTTGGGAAAGCAGTATGCAATTATGTGGGGAAAAAGTTTACGAAGTTGCCCTCTTTTTTTTTTTTGTTTTTTTTTTCTCTCTTTCTTTTGAAATCCTCAGATGTGGTGGTGGAGGTTTTGGTAGATATTCCGGCATGGCCAGGCCGCCACTTGCTTGAAGGAGGCGAGCATCGGAGATATTTCGCGTTGAAGACCGTGCCACGAGGGGTGGTCGAATTCGAGTGCAGGAATCAAAGAGAATATGACATATGGACTCAAGGTGTTTCAAGATTACTCACAATTGCTGCAGAGAGGAACACCAGAGACACATGATCTGATGTTCCTTTCAAAAACTGGCAGGACAAGAGCACAAGGTATTAGGGGCTTCGGACTTGGTTACCATATATGATGAAGTATGGTTGAGGCTTGTTTTTGCTTTGTTTACTTATCATATTAATGTAAAAACGGAATCTAAAGTTTTGAGTTGCTCCAAATGGGTCGTCTTTACAATCTAAAATTTGATACAGAAACTACATAGAAGTTATCATATACTTTGTACAGTCAACTTTGTTTCTTGCTAATTAGACATGATGCGTGATATGACATTGATGGTAAATTTATTCATTCTAAAGACAAAATGAATATATATTCATCTATTATTTTATACTTTTTCTCGATGTTTTAAACGACAAAAGTGAATTTACATACGAGGAAAGAACAAAAGTTTTCATATGATTGTAGTCTTTGTTGTTCTTTAGTGGGGAAGAAAACGGGTATCTCGGACTGAGGTCGGTCAAAAAGAATGGGGGGATCCTATTTTGAGATAAATAATTATTAAGTGGAAGTTTTTATTCATGTGGGACTTGGCTATTCTTCCTTTTAACGGCTGGTGGGGGTATAGATGAAAGGTTTCTGATTAGGACTTCTTCTGTGATTAGCACTAAGTATGATACATCTAATTGTTTTTGTTACATCTACCCTTTTGGTAATAATGATGTTCTGAACTGTTTCTAACACTAATTAGGATTTTGGGCAGGGGACAAAAACAGGGTTCTCTGGAATGATGACAGGACTTTGAGAACAAACTATTGTTTGCTTTGGACAATCTTTGCACTGTTAAAACGCATTGTAATTTAACATTTTGAAATTGTTTTCTTTTCAAATTTTTAAAGAAGGGAATCCGACAATGCATTCTATTAACATCAGATGATTTATGATAAGCAGAAAACTTGTCATCACGCGTCTTGTATGTCATGTCTGCACTCTTCTGAACTAATTCTTGAACACACACCACACGAGATCAAATACACTACTCTAAAACACAGTTTCAGTCCTTTTTGTTTAGTGTGTAAAGGTGGAGAGCCTGAGCTGCTTTCTCTTCAATGATCACACTACTTGCAAGATCAAACATCCACTCCATGAACAGGCAATAATCCCCTCAGCTTCTGCTGCCATCAAAGATTTCGAGTAGACTCAAGAAGAGGTTGATGATGTCAAGGTAAAGGGCAGCTGCTGCCTCGATATATTGATCGTAGTTGAAACGCTTGATCACGTTATCGGTATCGTATATGATATAAGCAGAGAATAGGAGTGCCCCCAAACATCCATACACCTGTGTCATTACATTTCCCATAGGGAAGATAATCTGCTGACCAAAACACATTGAACCAGTCACAATTCAAGCGGCTCGTATACATCTGATGACTCTTATTGTAATGAAGGGGAACAAAAAAATTAAGGGAAGATGGAAGACTGAAGCGCAAGAACGCACCCGAATAATACCAAAAGTCATCAGCAACAATGAAGCACAAAGCAAGAATGGCCCTAGAAAGCTGAAGTCGTAGCCTCGGCAAGCAGCAAAGAATGTAAATAGAGTGAGGGCAAATGATACAAGAACTGTTGTGCCAGTAGCCATCAACACAGCCTCACCTGATGGGTTGTAAAACATTCGATTTAGATTTCTTAGTTTCATTCTTCACTGTATGCTTCCGGTATCAACTGATACTACAAACACAATATTTCTTTGCGGGCACAGGTCAAAATCTGTTTCCGCTAGGACCATACAGATTCTATGTATGCTGCTATGCATAGTGAACCATGAACAAGAAAAAAAGATAAACACTAGCTTAGATGAAGCAATGGGCTGATCATCCACAAACAAAACTACGCATTCTCAGCACTTGATGCAATATAAACACTGTAGTAAATATTTTTCAGATACAAATTGAAAAGGGAATAAAAAATGTTACCTGTCCTTTGACTGCAAATAGCCCCAACCACAAATGCCATTGAGAGGGTGAAGAGAAACATGAGAATATAGTTCCATGGATGGCGCCGGCTAAAGCAATGCATCGTCAGGAGAACTGCATGGATTAAGTTATGCAAGTCCAGTCAGAAAATCATCAATTAAAAACCATACATGAAGACATGAGAACTTTATAAACGTGAAGGGAGGCATCTCATTATTCTAAGAATAGAAATCATTTGAGTAATATCAAATATATAAACTAATTAACAGTTAATAAAACTAATAATTCAAATTCTGTCAGCCCACCGGCGTATCAAAGGAATATATAGCAACAGCCATACACGTCAATGTATGAGCACACGAATGGCATAGATTATGTGCAAATTTCCTGGGTATTCAGAAACATGTATCTAGTTTTAAAGCATTTAACAAAACTATATATACTAGTAAAGATTGCATGTAACGTGTATAAATTTATTTATATATTATAAAATTATTGTATTCTAACTAATAAAAATAAAATTGTTTAAACTAAAAGTGTAAAAAATATTTAAAACAATAAAATAAAGAATCACTAAAAGAATTAAAAATAAGGAGAGATAATTTGAGAGAAAATATAAATAAAAATAATAAGTTAAAAGAAATGAAAAAAAATGAGAAAGAAAGGATAGAAAAATAAAAAAAATTAAAATAAGACAATCATGACATTGTGTAACCAAGAATTCTTATTAAGTTAATAATATAGTGTGTGTGTGTGTGTAACTAAATGCCCAGATAAGAGGCTTAATTTGTCTCTCTCACTCCATATAATTGAAGGAACGAACCAAAAACCGCGCGCTCATGCATATATTGGCACGTCATGAGATAATTGACGAAAAAGCCATGAACAAAGTCATAAACAAGAATTCGACATTCACACAAACATTTCAAGAAAATCGCCAAAAAAAATTAAGACTAACCAAATAATACACCCCAAGTAATCCTCCACAAAACCACATTAATTCCATCCTACACACACACACACACACATATATATATATATGTCTGTCTGTATGTATGTATGTATCTATTGAAGCAAGAATTAAACAACATATTCTTGAAAGAGTAATTTACTAAGTTCTTTAGACTCACATATAACCATAAGAATCGTGACAGCAATCATGGCAACGAACCCATTAAATGTATGCATGAATTCTCGAACAGGTTCCATTATAAACATTATAAAGGAAACCCCAAATGTGATAAGCAACTGCATGAACAGGATGCAATAAACTTTACGAATGAAAGCCCATCTCAGCTGCGGGCTCTCTTGCATGGCCGGATACAATTTCCCGCCGTTGCCACGCTCAACATCAATGTCATTTTTTCCTGAATAATATGACATTGCTTTGAGCCCTTTTTTTATAAGATTTATATCTTCTTCCTCTTCTTCCTTTCCCCCTTGAAGAAACTGCGAATTAGTTCGTGTAGTCTATGAAATTTCTTGAAAGTTTTGATCCCTATATGTGTGTGTGTGTGTGTAAAGATAGGAGGGATTTTGGAATTTGGCGATTGAAATGGGAGCTGTGGAGGGCAACGGAAGGTGAAGAGAATTTGTGGGAGTTTTGAAGGCCAAAATCATAAGAATAGTCAACCGCCGTTGCTTATTTAGTTCTTTTCAATTGTTGTGAACTTGCTGTGTTAGAATAGTGGATGTTATTTCACATTACGTATGTATAAATATACACACACAGAATTATTTATAAGTGCACAATATTTTTAGTTTTAATAAATAATAAAATTATTAAACTTTATTTTAACAACAAAAATAGAATGATCTAAAAAATAAAATATGTAAGAAAATTAGAAGAATAGACATGAAAAGAAAGTAATTAGAGGAGAGAGAAAAGATTTTTAAAAAATAGATAGAAGAAAAAACCAAAGAATTTGGTAAAACCCCCACAATATCTGCCCTCACATATACTTAACTCAGAATCCCACAGCACAATCCAAAATATTGCTATAAAAATTAGTGAACTAATTATGGTTAGCAATTATCCATGTAAGTGATGGCATAAAAAAAGATTTAAATCCTAGAGAACATCATCAAAAACTAAGTTCCCATATTCTTTCAATATTCTTTCAACATCCAGCAACCTTTTGAAGTACAAGAACGATAAGTAACCACAAAAGTTTCTTGTTTTCCTCGGTGAAATGCCTCATGCCTAGTCATCTTGATTCCTTTCTCATTTTCCATTTTTTTAGGCATCTTATTATGCCTTTCCTCCCTTTTCTTTTGTAAAAATTCCCTTTATTCAATTTAAGGAGGCTTCGTGTGTGTCTTTTTAAATGTCAAATTTATCCAACTAGGGTAGAACTCCCTATGCTTAATCGATCTCCACTGATTTTTTTGTTCATATTTTAAATGAATCATTAGATTCTTCTAGTCTTTAAACGGGCATAGGATTCTATTGAGGTGATGTCGCAACATTTCCATCTATTTTTTTTTTTTTCAAATTTTCTTGATAGGGGTTTTCATAAATTTATTACAGTTCATTTTTAGGTGGTCCTGTCTTAACTTCACGACTGATTTTAGAGAGTTTTCGTCCTCTTCCCTATATAAGACACCATTACTTAATTGATTGGGTCATCAATGTCAAAAACTGGCCAGTGTATCTACTAGTATTGGAATAAGAGATGTTTTCTGTCTAGATATTGCTAGTGCATCACCTTAACTTCTACAAGTTGAGTTTCCTGATAGGCATCAAAGGGATCACCCAAATTCTCTTCGGATATGATAGTCTCGTCCTCCAAAAGATCAAATTCTTGAGTAATTTTTGTGTTTCCTTCCTTCAAAATCCCTTCCTTTTTGACTAAAATATTGTTTTCTTATGTTGATATTAGAGCCTTGTCAAGTGACCATTCTGATGATGCTGAGATCCTTTATGATAACTGGTCCAGGAATGCTGGTGCTTGTTTGGGACAATGCAGGCGGCGCCATATTTTTGCATATGCTCTTGTGTTCAATTTTAGCAACTGTTTAGCTATCTTACCCAACATACTTTTCCTTTTTTATCTAAACTCAACCATTGGTTACATTTGTGGAATTGATGCATCACAAGACAAGTGCTTTGAATGTAAATTGGTGCGGTAACATTCAATGTGAATTTTTCTTCTATTTTCCTGCTAGTACATTTCACATACATCGTTCACTAATTTGGGATTTCATTAGCATTTAAAACCCTTGTTCCATTGATATATCCCTTTTGGTGATCGCCAATGGTCACAAATTTTTTAAAAAAGCTTTTGTAATTGGTTAGATCTACCTTATCTGTAGTCAGATGTTTTGATCAATTACTATCATGGTTCTAAGTAGTGTTGGAATACGCTTGCAATGAAGTATGAGTTGCGTAACATCTTGGGTCAAGTTTCTTAACCCTCATCCTTTTGTATAGTCTTTAAGTCCCAATCTTGAATTTCAAATTGATGCTCTTTCCATCTGTGTAGTCCTTCAAGGGAAAAAAATTGTTTGGAGAAGATATGTTCAAATTTAAGACAATATTCATAGAAAAGCATATGTTGTCAAATTCTTCTTCTGCCCTTCCATTGTAGTATTTCAATAGGTGCAATAGTCTTGATAGATTCTCTCATGAATTTAATCTCAAAAGGGATTGAATCATTGGAGCCAAGTTGATCAATAAAGCTAATACCAAGATAATTTTTTAATGTTTTTCCCATGTTCAGAAGATCATCAACTTTGCTTTACTAGTGTTTAATTTCTTTCAACTTGTTCATCTTTCATTGCAACTTCTTGATACCACTTTGTCACCGTGATATTTTCTTCATTTAACTCTTTCTTTTCCTTCTAAAGAGACTCCATTTCAGCTTTTAAAAGTTTTTTTTTTTTCTCATTTTGCAACCAATATCTTGTCATACATCATCTTGTAAATTGACATAAGTTTCTCATGTGTAAGTTAAGTGTTTGTTATCATTGCTATAGTTGGATAGAATATTTGGAGTTGCAACATTTGGGACAATCACCTTATTCTTTGGTCCAACACCATTGAATGCATCATGATTATTGGTTTGTTCATATTATTCAAATTGTATAGAATCATCCCCGCTTCTAGTCATAGCCATTGATTTCCCTTGCTTTTTAATGGCTTTTTCACATGCTGGAAGGATGTCCATATTCATCACACTCATCGCATTGAACCCCTCACTTTTGATTATCATTTTTAAGGTCTTTCTTAAAGTTCTTATTTCCAAGGTCTTCTATAGTTTTTTTAAATGTATTCCTCAATTCGGTCATGGGTCCTTTTCAATCTCTCTTCATCAAGTTCCTTAACCTTTAGACCATTAATTCATTATCTATGTTGGTGTTGCAATGCTCTTCATCCTGACTGCTCAATTCAATTTTTTATGGCAAACCCCTTTTTCTTTTTGACTTAAAACATGTTCATCTTATAAGTCTGTAATGACCCCGCTAACTCATTCAACCTTATATTTTCAATGTCTTGTGCCTCCTTGATTGTTTCGACCTTGGCTAAAAACCTTTTATGGCTAGACCTTAAAGTTTATCAGAAAAGTTTTACTTCTAAATATCTTTTCAAAGTTGATATGCTTGGTTAGCTATGTTATGAAGCTTCCTATTATAAATGGCAATCAACTGCAAAGGGACTGAAGATGACAAAAGTACTTGGGCCTAGCGCTGCTTTAGGATAATGTGATATTCTATTCGTAGCATTTAAGTGAGGCATGAAAAGATTTTGCATGAACTGGCCCAAAACCTATATAATATAGCTAATGCTGGGTCAGATGATTATTAGATAGAGTAATCTTCCAAAAAGATGATTTAGACTGCATCCTTGACCAGTTCACCTATTCTATTGCCAAAGTATGTCATTGTTTCATGGAAATGCGACAGGTCATGCATTAGATAGCTTGTTTGTTCAAACAGATTAAGAGTGCATTTCCATGAATTAATTAGAATCCCTTCCTTGTTATGTGTTGCTTAAATGCAAAAAAAATAATGGAGTTGCCTAAGGTTTTCAATGCAAAAGGCTAAATCAAAATGGTACTTTACCCAATTAGTGGTACTAATCATTGCTGACTAAAACTCCATCATCATTGTAAACTAATAATTTAGTGAAGTGTGTTCCTTAGTCATATGTAAAAAGTGAGTTATTTATAGTAAAATGATTGAAACCAATACCTTTCATAAAAATTGAAGAATTTTCAAAACCAATTTCAAGAAGCATGCTTGAGGCCATACAATGATTTTCAAAGTCAGAGAAAAACAGTTGTCATTTGATCGAAAAAACTTTGTAGTCCTTTCCTATAAATAAATAAATAAATAAATAAATATATATATATATATATATATATATATATATCTCCTTATACAAATCTTTGTGGAGAGAGGTATTATTGATAATCAATTGATACAAATCCTAGTGTCAGATGGTAGGATGCATCTTTCTACGACCCGCTCCACATCCCCCTTTAATCTTGGCCAATAGAAGTGTTCCTGCAAAATTAGCACAGTCTTGATGACACCAAAGTGTCCTATTAGCCCTCAACAGTGAGCTTCTCGGATAAACAATTCTCATAAAGAACACCATGGGACACATAATCTATTAATATGGAAAAAGAAGCCCTCATGCCTAAAATATTTGTCATAAGCGCTTTTTCAGTGAGTGCATAGGCTTGACCGAAGTCAATGTTGTTTTGGTAAAGTTCTTTAATATGCTCAAACCCTAGTAATTTTGTGCCTAGCGTGTTTAGTAAAGTATACTTATGGGATAACGCATCAGCAACTATATTCTCCATACCTTTCTTGTATTTGATGACGTAAGGAAAGGTGTCAATGAATGACACCCACTTGGCATGCCGTTTGCTGAGCTTGCTCTGACTCTTCAGATGTTTCAAGGATTCATGGTCAGTGTGAATCACAAACTCCTTCGGTCTTAGGTAATGCTGCCATGTCTCCAAGGCCCGCACCAAGGAATATAGCTCCTTGTCATATGTAGGATGATTCAAAGCCGCTCCATTAAGTTTTTCACTCAAGTATGCGATGGGTTTCCTTTCTTGCATCAGGACTACTCCAATACCTACACCAAAAGTATCACACTCAATTTCAAAGGCTTTATTAAAATCTGGTAAAAAAAGTAAAGGAGCATGTGTAAGTTTATGTTTCAGAGTATCAAACACCCGTTGTTGGGCTTCTCCCCACTTGAATTTCTCATTCTTCTTAATTATAGCGGTAAGTGGAGCAGCAATGGGTCGAAATCCTGCACGAAACGCTTGTAGAAGCCAGCCAACCCATGGAAACTTCTTACTTTAGATATTGACGTCGGGGTTGGCCATTCTTGTATGGCTTTCACCTTATTTTCATCCATCTGTATTCTCGTGATAGCATTAACAGTTCTGCAATCTACGCACATGCACACTGTCCGTTCTTCTTCGGCACGAGTAGCACGGGAACGGCACACGGACTCATACTTTCTTGAACCCATCCTTTACTCATCAACTCCTCCAACTGCCTCTAGATCTCTCAGGTTTTCTTGAGGTTGGTTCGGTATGTTAGCTTGTTGGGTATGGATGCCCCCCGGACAAAATCTATCTAGTGTTCTATCCCTCGAACTAGCGGTAACCCCTTGGGGACCTCCTCTGGGAACACGTTGACATATTCTTGCAAAACAGACACTATAACAGAGGGGAGGGAGGATGTGGCATCATTAGATAAATAGTTTGATTCTTTATACATCAACAGCATAAGAGACCTCTCAACACTCAACGCCAACCTCACATCCCTCATAGTTGCCATCATACACTCTTTCTTTTCCTTTCCTGTCTCATCTTTCTTTTGTTCTTTCCCTCTTAATCCCTCATTTCTTTTTTTTTCCTCTTTTCCAACTCCAACTCAAACTGCCTCTGTATGTATGATTGATCCTTGTATACTTGCTTTGGACTCAAGGGGGCTAATGTAACCTTTTTTCCATGGAATAAGAAGGAGTACCGGTTAGTCAATCCGTTATATATCACCTGTCGATCAAATTGCCACGATTTACCAAGCAGAATGTGACAGGCCTATAAGAACTACGTCACACGTCTCCTGATCCTCGTACGAGCCTATTTTAAAGCTCACCAACACCTGCTTCACCACCTTAACCTCACCACTGTTATTAAGCCACTGTAACATGTACGACTTAGGATGATCCTTCATTGACAAGGCCAACCTCTCAACTAACGTCGTACTTGTCACATTCGTATAGCTCCCCCCATCTACTATCAGACTATGGGTCTTTTCATTAATCAGGCAGTGAGCATGGAATATATTCTCTCTTTGAGCCTCGTTTATCTTCTCCTTCACTTGAGCGCTCAACGCCCTCATTACCACCAAATTAATTCCTCCTTCCTCGCATAGCCCTTCTTCGTCGGATGGCACTTCATCCAGTGGTGGCATTTCTTCACTGCTATCAGTCTTCTCATTAGTTACAATATCCCCATTTTCAGACAACAGTATAGTTCTTTTGTTGGGATACTGTGAAGTGATATGTCCCCTTCTCTGACATTTAAAACACATATATCCTTGTTTCGTGTGCCAGATGATCCAGAAGGAACAGGAGCCGTTACCTTAGGTGCTTCCACTTTAGGTGCAGTCCTGGCCTTCGTGGCATTCGTTATAGGTGCCTTATCCTCCTTTTTGGGGAAGGGTCTGCTAGCTGTGTTGGGTTAGGACATGAACCTGCCCCTCCTCTTAAGTTGCCTCTCTACCTTAATTGCTTTTTGCACCATTTCTTCTAACTCTACATAATATTGCAATTCTACTACGTCAGCTATGTCCTAGTGCAACCCACTTAGGAAATGTGCCATAGCAACCTCTTTATCCTCCGCAACATCTACTCGAATTATAGCTATCTCGATCTCCTTATAATAGTCCTCCACACTCTGATTACCCTGTGTCAATGTTTGCAGTCGATGATACAAGTCTTGATGGTAATGACTCGGCACAAACCTCTTCTTCAGGACTGCTTTCAACTCTGTCCAAGTACACACTAGTCCCTCTCCAGCTCTTCTCCTACTAGTGCACAACTGATCCTACCATATAATTGCGCAGTCTGTAAATTCCACTACAGCTAACTTAACCTTTTGGCTCTTTGAATAGCGATGATAGTAAAAAATCAATTATACCTTTCTTTCCCACTCGAGGTAGGTGTCGGGATCAGGTCACCCCCGGAAGGACGGCAGCTATAACTTCACCCCCTTTGTTACCTCGTCTTCCATATTGTCCTTCTGTCGATATCTCCTAAGCTCGTTGTCATATGCGTACCAATCCTCATCCTCGTTTGACCTATATTCCTCCTCATAGTCATGCCGATCTTACCTCACCAGCCTAACATGATGCTCATGTCTGTCCCTAATCTGAGCTCAACCTGGCACGGGGCTGCCTCTACATCCAAGTGGTCTGGACAGTGAACCGCCTCTTTCTAGGGTCACAGCTTGGGACGCTTTTACGTACCATAACCGGTCTTGTATGTTTGTCATCCTATCCTGTATACCTTCTACACTCCTAGTAAGCTTCCTCAAGTCTTGTCAAGGCTATTACCCTGTCCTGAATACTAACTGGTCATCCCACGTAACTGAAGCTCCAAGAAAACAACAATAAGATATAATAATTAGCAGTAAAAGTCTTCACCAATAATCTTACAAAATTCATCATTCTTACTTCTCTCAGGTGAAGGGCTTTCTGACACTCATTTCTTATATCTGCTCATGTATCACACAAACTCAATTTAAATCTTACAAATTCCAATTTCTCATGCCCGTCTCGGGTAATTCCAAAGTGGCCTTAATAATTCAAATAATATAAAACAATACAAGCACTCGGTATGAATGATATGGGGCTATAACGAAAATATGAGATAAGTAGGTATCTCAATCTACAATATGCCCAAACACAACCCCTAAAATAAATAAATAAATTTCTCCCCTTTTTTTTTTGCCCACCTTTTTTTTTGCCCCTTTTTTGGGCTTTTTTTTGCCTCTCTTTTTTTTGTCCTATTTTCTTTTTTTAAATAAATAATTAAATAAATATATTAAAAAAAATCAACAACCAAACATGCCCTTAAGTTGAGACAGAAAATCTGCAACCAAACACGGCTCTAAGTTGGAACAGAAATTTTGGATCCAAACACAGTCTTACCACGTCAACACGGACGATCCAGCCCAATAGTAGTCCATGGCCCAGCCCAATTCCTTTAGCCCAAACGCGACCCAACGGTTCCTCTCCTCTTTTTCTTTTTTTTTTCCCTTCACGGCCCAGCTACAACTCTGGCCCATAGCCTTTTCAGGCTAATTCAACCCTCGGACCAACCCAATTTTTTTTTCTTTTCCCGTTCGCAGGCGGCGGCGCCGATGCGATTGAGGTTGTCTTTCGCCTGCGTATCCCCACGGTTGTGGCTGAAGTCAACCGGTCCAACATCGACAAGGCCTAGGGAGGCTTCAGCGGCGGCGTTGGGTGGAAATTCCGAGTGGAGCAATGTGATTCTCGACGAGAACCTGGGCAGCGATTAATGGTGTCGCGGCGGCCAAATCACATCTCCTCCAGCAGTGAATCAAGGCGAGATGGGGTGGGCTCGTGGTGGCAACGCTGTTGGTGAAGGTTGCGGTCGTGAATTGGTTGAATCGGCGGAGGATTACGGCTGCAATATTCGGCCGGTCGCAGCAACGACAGTTTTTTTTTTTTTCGACTTTTTTTTGGAACTCTGGATCGTGTATCGAATTAGAATTAGACACTAGCTTACTCTGATACCAAACTGACGCGATCAAAATCATGTCGAAACAGCAGGATAGCGACGGTGTAATCGAACTCGAATTCGAGAATCTCAGGGACACAAACCATGCGAAAAACGCCAACCCAATGTGGTAGAATTGGATTGAAGTCGATGAAAACGGCTACAATCGTCACACTGAATACTGATTGATACGTTACAAATTACACGGACCACTCTGGAATTACTCGATTTGAGATTAAACTTCACGAGAAATTGAATGAACAATTTCAGGGAAATTGAAAAAGGAATTTTAAATTGATTAAATCTCTGTTTGTCTCAAATGACCGGTGAAAATGAATTTATAAGAGTTTCAACAACCCTAACCTACCTACAGTTGGGTTTACTTCCCCTACCGGGCTTATCCTGACTGGACTCAGAATAATAAATAATTCAGGAAGAAATAAATAATAAAAATTAACTAATCCTTCTGCTCTTTTGCCTCTGGGTCTTTTGCACAACTCATAATGTTCATCCTGCGCTTCTTTTTGAGTTCTTCGAATTTATGTCCACGTGGAATTTCATACGCCAAAGCGTTGATTGCTTCCTTCAATCTTTTTGCTCGTACTCTAATTATTGGTCTAGTTGAAATTGCTAATGGGTTTCCTTTATCATGCCGAGTGTCCACGTCAAATATCTTAAATTTTATGAATGTTTTATGTTATATAAAATTAAATTTTATAGAATTTTGTGTGAAAAGCACAATGAGTGTTTTTATACGAAACTAATAATTGTTATGTGACGCAAAAAATTATGTGTATTATTAGTATTAATGTTGTTGGAATAAAATATTAATAGTAGACGATATAATAGTTTAATGAAAAGAGACCATTAGTTTAAAATAAAATGAAAGTAGACGTAGGAGTCGGAAGAGAAAAATTTGAGGTCAGAATTTTGTAGGAAATTTTTGTTTATATGAAAGCTAATAGAATATTTTTTTATTAAAAAATATTAATTGACACCCTATTTCTAGAAATAAGGTGTCATCCAAGCACACTCTTAGAGTTAGTTTATTTTTCATTTTTAAAAATGTGAAATTTTAACAATGCAAGAAGGTAGTGAGTGTTGTGACAGGGGAGGAAAGAATAATATGTGTGTGTGTTAATAACAATTTTCTTTATTTTGAAAAAAATAATTTTGATAGTCATTTTTGTGGATCTTTGTACCTCGACTTTCAATGTTACATAGTTTGGATTCACAAACTAGAAATTTATCCATTTGTACTACAATTCCGTTGCTTGATTGTTTATTGGGAAAAATATTTATATTTTGAGCTAATTTAAAATAAGTTAACATTTGTCAAATATATGCTATCACTTATCAACTTATGCTAGGGTGTAAATTCGACAAAATCAAATCGAATTTATGGTAAATTGAAACTTCGATACACCAAGTCTACATTGCAAATGTTAAACTAAAAATTTCAATTCAATTTGATAATTTATGGAATATTCAATGTGATATTTTGGTATTCTAAATTTTAATTTAAAAAATTAAAAATTCTATATCTATAATTATAAATTTTAATTTTATAGCTTATAAATATACATTAGGTATTTTATTGTAATATTTGATTATTTTGAATTCAGATTTTTAAGATAAAAATATATTTATAATAATAAAATATTTTTGTTTAACAAATATAAGATAATAACATGATTTATTAAAATTTTAAATATAATAATCAAAAAATTAAATCATAGATATATATATATTAATTTAAGAAAAATTCACTAAAAATGTGATAAATACTAAAAAATAGAAACAATATTTAATATTCAATTTAATACGATATACAAAAATCGAAGTGGAAAGTTAAATTTTAAAATTATCATATGAAATACTGAATCGAGCATCAAAATTTCGATTTTGCTTCGACTTCACTGATTTACCATATGCTAAACACGCTTTAACTTATTGGCAAGAGGAATTGCGTCCAGCCCAAAAAATAATTTCGTGAGTCGTATAAGTCCGATTCAAGTTAAAGCAAAGTGACCAACCCGCCCAAATAACCCACCCGAAAGAATAATCAGCCCAACTTTAAGCCCAATTAAAAATATCTGGCCCAATCTTGACCACAATTGGCACATACAATACGCCCAGTCGCTTCTCGTGGATTTTCATAACCCTGCTGCGCAAAAATGGGATATGCGCTTGAAATGGATGTCCGAGTTATGATATACATAATAAGCGATACGGAAATAGATCGAGTAATTTGTTCCTTTATCCAAGAAAAAGTATTTCTAGTTTGCATGGTCTAATCATTGATCCGAAAATTTATACAATAAATTGGGTAGGTCGCCAGTATAGTTCCCTATCCACGATTCTGCTATTTACTGGAATCATTTTACTGGAATACTATAGGATGAAAATCCCCCGGATAGAAAGTTTTTAATGCTTATGTAGAACTACAAAGTAAGAAACATTCTAATTGATTAGATTAATATTGGTTTTTATCAATCATTCATTGAATGATAAATAACTACAAGTGACGGAGATACGCGATTTAAATAACGGAAAATCCAATATTTAAAAATAGTATCCAGAATAACTGGAAAAGTGGAAACAAGACCAGATATAATTTGATCATTATGAACAAATCCAAAATCTTTGTAGACAGAACCAATCATTAGTTCCCAACCGTGGGGTGAATGAAATCCGATACATAAATCGGTTAATAAAAGAATCGAAAAAGCTTTTACTGTATCACATAAACTTCTTGAAAACCCAAGAGACAGAATAGGAGGCCCAATACCAGAACCCAAATCCTGAAAACCCGACCGCAATGTTCTCCACCGAAACACTTCCCAAATGACTAACCCACGGAACAGGCGGACCCTAAACCCAGATCGGGAGATACCGGCAGCAACTCTTCGTCTATCGGGCACGAACATGGCCGTCAACGAAGATAATGCACGTTCCCATTCCAATGAAAGTGGAGCCATGGAATCCGAAAAGAAGAAGCACAAGAGAAAGAGGGGCAAAAAGAACGCAAAAACAACATCAGAACTCCCTGGAGAAGGGGGAGGAAAAGGCGAAGATTTGACACGAGAAGACGACGAAGAAAAAGAAGTGGCAGAGGCGGGGAAGAAAGAAGTGAAAAAGATGAAGAAATTAATGAAGGAGGAGGAAAAAGAAGACGCAGAAGAGAAGAAGGATGATTTGAAGAGGGGTGGGTCCGGCATTATGAGCAGTGAACCGTTTGCAGCGTTGCCCATATCTGAGCCCACTATGAATGCCATCAAAGACATGGGTTTTCGGTACATGACTCAGGTAAAATTCTTATTCTGGGAATTACTCAACTGTTACCGATAATTTTCTACCTGGCTGCCGAGTATGTAGGTGTATCGGTATAGCACTTCTGTTTTAGTTCTTTTGTAATTTGTTGGCCGACATTTGAGATTAATTTTGAATTCTTGAGAGGAACACTTACACTTTGATATTGATTGCTATGTTTTATTGTTGATAGATGGAGTGCTTCATTGATAAAGATGGGTTTTATCATGGTTCGCATGAAACATAAACCCAACTGAAACACGAATATGTTGTGCACTATTTCTTGCAAGTGTTCTTGTGAAAGCAGAGTTAAGGGCCATGGAAATGGTGGATTGCCTGCTTAATGTCGGGAACTACATGTATTGAGATATAATTGCGTGTTGGTTAAATTAAATGCCAAGTGGATATTTTTAGGTCCTGGCTTTTTTCATGAAGCACGCTGTGATTCTTCCGTTTCAATTGGGTGTTAATTGTGGCTTTATGTTCATTGTGATTCTAAATTTGTGCTATGTTATGGGAAAAAAGAACTTGACGTAGAAACACGGCCTCTAATTTAAGTCAGTGCGACAGAAGAGCACAGTTTCTAATCAAATTTAGTTTTTCCGTTTTCTTTTCTAGTTTAAATCTTAACCCCAGTTGTTATGGTGTGTGGCAGTATAATGTAGCAGCATACTGTTGCATGCATTGTAGTAAGCAATAGGTGATTGTTTTTACATTGCTCTGGAATCTGGTTTTATAGAATAGTCAGTTCCTCAAAAAAATAATCTGAAGTATATAGAATGATTTTGTCAGCTGCAAGATGTCTGCCTTATAGAGACTGGAAGTTTACCTTAGAGATTACATAATAGAAAAGCAAAAAAGTAGCTGTTCATCTATCGTTGAACTTTTGTTTTGTGTTGGTGATGAAGATCCAAGCTGGAGCAATTCCACCACTTTTGGAAGGCAAAGATGTTCTTGGAGCTGCAAGGACAGGTTCAGGAAAAACTCTTGCTTTTCTGGTACCAGCTGTGGAGTTGTTGTATCAAATCCAATTTACACCTCGAAATGGGACTGGTGTTATTGTCATTTGTCCAACAAGGGAGTTAGCTATACAGGTGTGCAATTTCTATTTCTCTTGGATTTTCACTTTTATATGCTCCTCTCCTGGACTTTAATAGTCAACCATAATTATTAGAGGAAGTCACCCACCTGGCTTTGATACCTGGCTATGCCGTTTTTCTTTTTGAAATAATTTACCTATTTTGAGTGTAACATTCTATTGGTAGTTCACTAATATGTAAGAAATGTACTTTAATAAATAGTGTATTGTTACCTCTCCCTCGTCACATTGAAGATTGTAAAAACAAATGTGTAAGTTTGAGTTGATGTTTCCACCTCTGGCTACTGAGATCATTCATTATAAACAAAGGTTGTAACAACATATAGTTGCAGTGCCATCTAGCTTGGGCAAAAGGAAATTGAATAAATGGACGATCCTTTGAGTGACCATACCATTACACATGCTATGATAAATGGAGAGGATGTTTCTTATTTTGAGGTTTATACTTGTTTGGTTAATATCTATATTTTACATGGATTTGATTAACTTAGACACCAAATTTTGAATTGACTGGGATGAAGAGATTGGAGACTTCATATGCTGAGGCTTGTGCTTATCTAGTTGGTTTCTTTTCTTTATAGTGTGTTCTGTTAATTTAGACATTAAAATTCCATGTATATATTGTTAGCAGAATGCTCCATAAGGAATAAATTTATGCAATACAATCAATTTAGGTTAATTGTCTAAGTTAACATTATAACATGCATGTTTTTCCAATCCGTACACCTTAGCTCTTTTGACCACCGATTCTTGTCAGCTCTTTATCGCTTTCATATAGGTTTGATGTTTAATTTTCTTTGTGCATGGTTTGCATTGGCTGATTAAATAACAGGTTTCTAAGCTGCTCTACAAAGTCTAAGTTATTGTCATATGAAAATAACTTTGATGTCAATAAAGGCGTCCTCTATTTATACAGTAGAATTTTTTAGACTAATGTTCAACTTAATGATACAGACACATGCTGTAGCTAAGGACCTTTTGAAGGATCATTCACAGACACTGGGATTAGTAATTGGTGGTTCAGTGCGAAGAGGAGAAGCGGAGCGTATTGTTAAAGGAGCAAATCTTTTAGTAGCAACTCCTGGTCGACTTCTTGACCATCTTCAAAACACTAAACGCTTTATATATAAAAACCTAAAGGTATGAACTCTTCCCCATAGTTTTTAATTTAATCTTTGTTTACCCTCATCGCAATGGTATCTATGGCAATGAGCATTGTCATTGTTACCTATTTATTTCATTATATTCATATGCAAGTATGCAACTTTAGTTTTATGAGGCCCTCATTCTCTCTTTAATGGATTGCATTTTATTTGACACATTAAAAAGAAGCAACATACTAGATTCGATCTTTTTAATCCTTGTTATGGTTGTCTCATAAAAATTTGTGCCTCTAACTTTTAGCATCTCTTCATTTTACATCCACTAGGAAACGGATTTTGGAAAAGGAATTATTCCTGCTTTCTCCATAATGGATCTTTGATAGAAAATTACAATTAAAGAGACCTAATTAGCAATTGCATCAAAATATTAAATTGTGTTTCCAGAGTCCGAATTTCACCTTAAGTAACTTAACTTTGAATGTTGACAGCGACAATTAATCTGCTTTATCTTTTTATATTTGAATCCATGCATGTCTTGTAGCATGAAAGTATTATAGGAAATTTTCTTTTCCTCAAGTATACTTGTTGCTAATGGTATGGATTAAATGGGCATCTCTTAGTTGTTTTACATCTCGGTGAGCCATCCTAAATTACTTTGGCTTTGCCTTTCTCAACACTTTCCAATTTTTGCTCAACTTGCCCATGCAAAATTGCTCTAGGTGTATGGTTGCTTCTAGGAGGGGACAGAAATGGTTGTTATTGAACTATAGCTAGGAAGTACATTTTTGCATCCTCCCTAAAATACTTCCTAACCAAATAAGAGCCATCCCTCCTCCAATTAAACTTCACTTTGCCCTCTGTTTCATCATTCAACCCCTCTTAATAGTTGTTCTAGTATGGCAAATGCTTGATAAAAACATATTCATTGCAAATTTCATTCATCATCTTTTAGTTGGCACATTTCAACTAGATATTAAGCATGAGGAAGTGTCATGCCCTAAAATTTTCAAACATGACATGGTAGCATACACAAGACAATTTTTCAGTAAATACCTAAGCTACGAATATAAAAGTAACTAAGCTAAATGTTTCATTCATTGTAAAAATACAAGTTAATAATAATAACATTGCCAAAAATAAAGTAATTCCTATTCTATTGCATTCTTGTCTTATTTAGGAATAAATAGTAACTAAATAATTTGCATTCCTTAGACTTTACCATCACAAAGTTTGCTCGTCCTCACTTGAATTATTTGCAAAATACACTTCAGAACTGAGCGACTAATTGCTCAATAAGTGGTTTACTGCCTTTTATTGAGACATGAACATAATAAAAATCATTTATCAAACTTATATAGTCATTTGGAAATTCATGTAAAAATAAACAAAAAATAGTTATAACGTGATTGTATCGCACAGCTACATCGCATGTACTTTCCATTGGTATGGCCAGAGATTCAGACAATTCATGTACCATATTGACTAATCAAGACCTTAATCTATAACCTCAACTAAAGAGGGTCACATTTAGCCTTACGGTTGTCTCAATTTTTGAACTCAATTGAGAGGGTTATATATCTTATCTTATAATCACAGTTGAATAGCCCTTGTGGGCTTAATTTTTTTTATCCTAAACGAGTCATGTATCTCACTTATTGCTTGATAAATGGGTGGAACTAGCTCTTACACTACCGTTTGGTCTCCAAGGGCATTATATCACACATTCTAATATTTCAGAGTTAACATATCTGAAGCAGTCAAAAACACAAATAGTTGGTACTTGTTCACATCAAAATACTCGTACTATAGTTGGTACTTGAATATTAAACCTGCCGACTATAGTTTTTCGCAACATACTCGTTTCTCTCTCCTCCCTTCTCTCTCTGGATGGCTGATGGGTGTTTTAGATGTGTGGGATGTTTTATTTTCTTCCACCCTTATGCCCTATTTATATTAGAGGAAATCTAGTGTTTGAGTTATACCAGATTTCTTTATTTTTGATTTTGGGATTATTCCAACCTTTTTTCCAGCCAATCCAAGTGTAACTTTCATTATTTCTGAGCTTAATAGATAATTAAAATTGCCTTTTAATTTATCTAATAAGTTGGGGAGATTTAGTCTATACAAATGTATACTTAACTTCCTCCACACTTAATTATCATTATGCCAAAATTTCAGAAAATAAATAATAAATTCTTCCTTAATGATAACTTCCATTATTTTCTAATGCCCAAAATTTTTGGGTATTACGGGAAGTGGAAGTATTGTCCGTACCTATTTGCAAAAGTCAATGCATGCATTCATTTACAGCAATTGATGAAGTCCACGCATATGGCTCTTCTTTTCTCCATTTTGTATCTTCTTGTTCCTGTTTTCACACACTTATTGGTGGTTCCAAATTTGAATTTTGTGCAAAGTTTCAACAACATGTCTTCGTCCTTTTTCCTTTGCTGATCTAATATTCTTGTTGACATGGAGATTCTTGTGTTGATTTTTATGTTCATTTTTTGGGATTTGCAGTGCCTCATGATTGATGAAGCTGACAGGATCTTGGAAGCTAATTTTGAAGAAGAAATGAAGCAAATCATTAAAATTTTGCCTAAGGTGCTTTTGTAGCCAGAGCTAAGCTTGATAGACACGTTGTTTAAACTGCTACTTTTGTATCTGTTATTGTTTTAACATTCTTGTTCCTTGTTATTCTTGATGATCAATGCTTTATTATTTATCTTCCTTTTGGTCAATGCTTATTTAAATGGAGATTTTGCATCTTTAAGCAGGCTTATTCTATGTTGTACACTATTTTCATACGATGGAAATACTACAGAACTGTTCCAAAGTCTGGTGGACTGTTATATTTGTTACACATTTTGGTTTAGATATTATTTAGGTGATGATCGGCAGGTTTAATATTCAAAATGCAGTTGCCCTTATTGAATTACACTTAACTCTTTGTTGGAACAATATAGATGTATTGACTTGTTTTGGGATTATTTGATATGCTGTGTATCTTACAGGCAAGGCAGACAGCTCTGTTCTCTGCCACACAAACAAAGAAGGTATGGTTACTTCTGTCTGCAGAATAAAGACATTCTAGCCATTATTTTTGTAAATAATAAGAAGACAAGTATAAAAGAAAATAAAACAAAAGGAATGATAAGTTTAAATTATAAAAATTTTTGGTCTGTGAATGCATCTATATTGAATGGACCATTGAGCTTTGGAATATTTTTTTTTTAGCATACTAGAGCCTCATCATATGGTGCTAAGAGTGATCTTTAACTTCTGGGTTTGAAAAGTTAGGATTTTACTAAGTTACATGAAGAAAATCTATTTACCAATTTCAGGTTGAGGATCTTGCACGCTTATCATTTCAGACGACTCCTGTCTATGTCGATGTGGATGATGGAAGAAAGAGGGTATGTAAACTGTCTGATAGATATTTGTTCTAGTTGATATGCTAATGTCCACTACTCACCTTTTATAATAATTATTTCTATTATTGAGTGGTGTAGGTCACCAATGAAGGTCTGCAGCAGGGCTACTGTGTTGTTCCTAGTGCCAAGAGATTTATTCTTCTCTATTCCTTCTTGAAGAGGAATCTGTCAAAGAAAGTGATGGTTTTCTTTTCGTCTTGCAATTCTGTCAAATTTCATTCGGAACTTCTTAGATATATTCAGATCGATTGTCTCGATATCCATGGAAAGCAAAAGCAGCAAAAGCGAACCTCTACCTTTTTTGATTTCTGCAAAGCTGAGAAGGGTATCTTATTATGTACGGATGTAGCTGCACGTGGCCTTGATATTCCTGCAGTGGTATGTTATTTCACTTTTGGCAACCTAGTCACTTCTTCCTAACCCTGAATCCTTGAAAGAAATTAAAGAAGAAAAGGGATAGATAATTCTTATAGGGAAACAGAATGACAATGGAACAAGACTGTAGAAGCAGTAAAGTGACATGTGACTGGTAAGCATAGGAAAAGTTTTTTATACAGAGGAAGGGAGGGGTATGGCTCATGTTAGTCCTTTTAAATGTGGATAAGGAGTTTGCTTGGATGAGCTTCGAGACCATTAACCATCAACCTTTTATTATTCTCTTTGTAAGAATAATTAAATATGACATGATACATTACTCTGAAAGCATAAACTTTATAGGTGAGGTGACCATGGGTCAAATAAGAGGTTCTATATTTGAATCTCAATAGCCACCCATTTATTAAAAAATTTTATTTTTATGTGCAAGGTTTTATTAAAAAGAACACCACTTGCATACGAGGGGTGTGTTAGGATAATTAAATGTTAAATGATATATCTCTATAACATGTTAAACTTCCGAATGGCATGGTCATTCAACGCACTTATCAATGGATGATGAGTATGAAACATTTCTCTAAATGAAGGCTTTTGTTGGAATTTTGTAATGATAATTGCGTAAAGAGGAAAGTCAGGAACATGACGATATAAAGAGGTTTAGCTATTTGGCCCACATCCATGGGAAATACATAAAAGGGCATCATGTTATTCTATCTTAATTGTATTTAAAATGACCTATATATAAGTGAATATGTGTGAATAAATACGGAATGTTATCTTCCAAAATTTATTGGAGGAAAGTACTTTAATTATGTTATCTTGAGTATATGATTTGATTTATATCATAATCATAACCAAATTTGATGTTGATTTTCAACTCTTTTAATTTGAACATTCAAATCTTGATTGGATCTTCAACTTGAAACAAAATGAAGGATTTCAAAATGTTTGATAAATTCTAATTCTTGGTTGAATATCCATTTTGAGAGGAAATAGGCTCAACATGGCACATTGAGAAAAATATGCATGAAATAAATATCTTGGTCTGACAAAATGAACAGTATACCCAGAATGACCATTTTGCTATGACAAAATGGAAGCATAATAGAAGTAGGTCTAAATAGCATGTCAAAATTTATTTAATGATAAATTGGGGGAAGAGAATGAAAGAACACAAAAATATAACATGGTTCAGCCATTTGGCCTATATTTATAAACAAATATACAAAGGTTTAAATTATTTTTTTTTCACATTATTTATGGGTGACCTAATAAATAATCATATCTGACAAGGAGAACAGCTCAATTGCATAATTTTACAGATTTGATTTGATGTATTTATGTCATAATCGTATTCAATTTGATATTGATTTCCTACAGTTTTTGTGTTTTTCTATCTACTTTTCAAATGAATACATGGAGATGGTCCATGTACTAAGTGTTGTGAGAGATTGGTATAATAACCAGTTGACTCAGAGTTGCATGAGATTTTTCTGTTTCTCTAGATTATCTCTACCTCTCGATGCATGTGGCACTCCTTGTCTCTCTCAAGTGTTTTCTTAATTATTATTCCTAGCAAAATTAGTTTAGAAATTTTTAGGAGAGATTATTTTGTTCAATAAATGGCCAAAACTATTTGGTTTTATCACTACAATAACCTAGATCCAAACCAATTTTCACTTTTTCCTATACATGTATTGCTTGTGCTGAATAATATTTCTCTTCTTTTTTCTAGGATTGGATTGTGCAATATGACCCCCCTGATGAGCCTAAGGTGATTAATAATTTCTTATATGAAGTTGTTTGCTGGTTATCCCATAATGTTTATGTTCTCTCACTTGTGGTTTTTTGTCAACTCATTAAGGAATATATTCATAGAGTTGGCCGAACAGCACGTGGGGAGGGTGCTAAAGGGAATGCTCTGCTTTTCTTGATTCCAGAAGAGTTACAGTTTCTTCGATACCTTAAGGTCTGATTTATGTGATTGCAAAGAAATAGCATATTGCAGAGTTAATTTGTCATGATGAAAATAACTTTGTACTTGCACTATTTTATACTCTATTTTGTTTTGGTTCTTTAATTTTGGAAATCCTCAAATGAAAGGATGATTAATGTAGTTGGCATGCCTCCTCTGTGAGCTTTTAGAATATTCAGTCTCTGCCAAAAGTGAGGCTAAGACTTATTTCCTCTGGCAAGTCACAGTTTATTTATGTTAATTTTGTTATAAAAGTGCTGTTTTTTTTCTTTAAACAATTTTTCATTGATGATTTGTAATTCTTTGTTGGTTGGAATCACTTGAGTGTACCCCCCCCCCCCTCTTAGGGAAAAGATTGCTTGGGGGTTGCCCAAATTTAGAAGGTGGTTTATGATTTGTGCTAGTAGTGTTAGAAACTGTTACATTGCTAGAATATCCTTTGTATCTATTAGGATATTTGGTCGTGATTTTGTCTCCTACACTTTACTTGTATGGGCTATCACAAAAGCAGAACCTTTTAAGACTGTCTGTCTTAGCAAATATTGATTGCTTTCTCTCTCGTCCCCCCCCCCCCCACCCCCTCTCATTCTCTGAAAAAATGTTTTCTGAAATTTTCAGGCTGCCAAAGTGCCTGTCAAAGAGTACGAATTTGATCAGAAGAAATTAGCAAATGTTCAATCTCACTTGGTAATTTCTTGTTCACAGTGCTGAAAGTTCTTGCAACTAAACTGCTACAGTCCATATCTGATCGTTTCTTAAGCTTGAGCAAAATATATTTTTTTATAAATATGATCTTGATGCAGGAAAAGTTGGTCTCCAACAACTATTATTTGAACAAGTCAGCTAAAGACGCGTACAGGTCTTACATCCTAGCTTACAATTCGCACTCTATGAAGGACATCTTTAATGTACATCGGCTAGACCTAGAGGTGCTCATATTCTTTTCACTGGTTGCACGTACAACAATTATTTTTCCTATCCAAGGATGCATTCATTAGAAATTGTTAAATTGGATTTACAAATTGCTTTAGTATTGAATTTTCTTTATTTAGTCAAATGATTTTTTATTTTTTTTTGTAATGTCCTGTGTTTGTACTGGGAGATAACTTGGATTGTTAAATAAATAACGGCATCCATTTTCTCAAATATGGGATGAGTGTGAAGTAGTTGTTAATGCTCCCTTTCTTAGTCTCTTGAGGATCCTCTAGGCCACAGGTTACTGGGGCATTCCCAAAGAAATTGGTGTATCAATGGAGTTTTTGGCAATAGAAGTTTAGAACAGTTGATTCTCTAAAAATCTGACATGTATATATTCTTGTCTTGAATAATTATTGAGATTTATATTTTCCTGCCTTGTATAGTTTAAAAATGAAGCTAACGAGTTTGAAGATAACCTTGATGTTGGATGGATGACTAGTGCTTCATAGATTGGTGAAAGCGCCCTTGGCAAGTTGTATGCTACAAGAAATGAAATAGTTAACCTTATGGTTGGCACACAGTTACTTAAGATGATATGTCCTCTGAATCATCCTTGAACCTTTTCCTGAATGCTTATGCGAACTGCAGAAAAATGTCAGAGAAAAAATGCATGAAAACCTCTTGCAAAGTAGACAATCAAAGGAAGAGGGGTCAGCTTGGTCATAATCTTTATTGAAATGTTCATTATTAAATAGCTTCTGGAGCCAGATTAGACCAAGTTGAAAGGCACATGTTCATTGTAATGAAAAAGAAGCAATATCAGCTGAGCTGCCGTGCGCCTGTTATTGGCTGATTGCTTATTAAGTCCAGAATATAGGCACTTGTCCATTTTGGATTTGGCCTCACATACAAGTATGGGAATTTAACTCTGCTTTGTCCGCAAATAGAAAGCTAGTTCATAGATTACAATATCTTGATGTGCCACTAGTAGTTCTTTTCTCAATCTGCTTATTGACTGCTATGTCACTGTTACACTTGGGAGTCAAGCTTACCACTATACAAAATGAAGTCTGAATCTGCGAAACCATAGTGCACAAATCTTTAAGAATTACAATCTCATTCCAACATATTAATCTATTGTCTTATTTATCATTTTTGGCAGGCTGTGGCTGCTTCCTTTTGTTTTTCATCTCCTCCCAAAGTAAACTTGAACATAGACAGTAATGCCTCCAAGTTCAGGAAGAGAACTCGCAAAGTTGAAGGAGCCCGACAAAGGTTCAGTGAGAGCAACCCATATGGGAGGAAAGGTGAAGATGACACTAGGCAGTTCGTTAGATATTAGTCTACAGACATGCTTTATCCTGGAAGCCATCGCATATCTGTCCGGCAGAGGAAGAAATGCCAGAGGGGCACTGGTGTTGGCCCGTCAGTTTTGTTGAATATGTATTGAAGGCAATGTTCTTGATATTGAAGAACCAAGGAAGTAAACTAAATTAAGTACAACATTTGGAAGCTTGACATAATGCATATTTCTTTGGATTATTTTGGTGATTTGGAGCATGCAATATTCTCTAGATACTGATGGTAATGTGTAGAAAGCACATAATATATAGTCTTTATTGATATGTTGTGAGGGAGACGTTTTTACCTAGACTTGCGCTGGCCTTATTTGCAAGGAGTGAAATGGAATGAGGCCATACCAATTAGGCACATCACGTTTCTAGGACATGTAATTTAACAAGTGATGAGGCCTTGGGACACCATGTTGGGAAATGAGCACAATGCATCATATACAAGTGTGTGGGGACATCTTATGGATTGAATTACAAGGAGTAATTAATCATGTTTATATCTCAACCTTCGAACAAAAGAGATTTTAAATCAAATATGTGAATCAAATTTGATTAGAATGTGCTTCTTTTAACTTAAATTTTAATCATATATGCATATGTAATATTATTCTTTCTATATGGTAGAATTTTTGCACGCTTATTACGTGATTAATTCGAAAAAACCATCTTGTGGATGAAATTATCTAAATAAAATATTTTTATATCAAGTAGCATAGTTTAATTATATTTTTGACTGAAAAATTACATCAAATTTAAGAAAAAATATTTGCTTTCATTTCGGATATTATATAATTATAATGCAATCATATATGAAACGTGTGATTATCTATTGTATTTTCTATGATTTATTAATTCCAATAAAAGAATTGAGTCTATTATGAATAGGGGTGTTAGTCACCCGAGTTACTCGACTCGACTCGGTCGAGCAACTCGGTCAAAGTTCGACTTGACTCGATATAGTCACCAAATCGAACTCGAGTATTTTATAGAGATACTTGAGCTTAATCAAATAGCTCGAGCTCGATTCTCTATTTTTTTTTTTCGATTTTTACCAAATATAACTTACACTTTGTAGTACACTCAGTTCAAGCTCGGGCTCTGCTCGATAAGCTCGAGCTCCAAGCCTAACGAGTTCGAGTTCGAGTTGCAAAATTTTACTCGAGCTCGTCAAAAATCAGCTCGAGTCAAGCTCGAGTAGATTACTATTCAAATTCGACTCGATTCGATTCCAACTCTAATTATGAATGTAGAAGAATTTCAATTTCCAACGACAAAGTAATCTCTTTTTTTCTTGTTTTAAATTTTAATATACTTTATCTTTTAATTTTAAATCCTGACTAATAATGCATTGCCGTTATCAATTCAATAGGGCTCGTCTGGCTCGTACTTGCCCCTTAAAAAATATCCACCTTTAAAGTGCTAAGTCTAACATGCAATATTTCAAAATTTATTTTTAATCTCTTCATACACACACACACACACACACTAATATAGTGAAATTAATCCATTACAATCGAATTATTATTTATGATGCGAGCATCCAGCCACTTCTGATCCTTTAGAGGTGATCCTTAGCTAATGCAAGAAATTGAGAGATGTCATACAATGGTCAATGATTGGAGCATGTAGGGGGAAATTGAGAGGCATCTTGTCGACATTTGTACATGACGTGTGAGCGAACATGACTATGAAAACAAATATGCAGAGTCCAGAAAGAAGATTTGGATCACGTTCACCGAATTGGTCTGCAGTGACAAAGAACATAACTCGAGATTTATTTAGTAGCTCATGTCTATGTTATTCAAGTTCAATTTTTCATTAAAGAAGATTCAAGGGATCAGAATAACTCTAGTAGCGTGGATTTCATGAGATTGTAATCATTCCAAAGGAGGATTTTATTCGATTAGAATATTTCTAAGAGGTTTTTGAAGGGATTAGATTGATTTTCTTTTTTTTTTTTGTAAAATTATTTATTGTAATACCTATAAGTATCATGTTCACATGATCTCCTAGTCATTCAAGTTTGAAATTGATGAAATATTTTTTTCTTGAAGCGTTTCCTAAAATTTGTCTTCTACACTCTTGTGAGGTTACGCTTTTTTAAATCGAATCATTTTATGAGGTTTTTAAGTTGATTCGTAGTATGTCAATCGTCAATGTGTGATGAACCATCTATTGTGTTTTAAATCATGATTATTTTACAGCTTGCTCAAGTAGTATTTTTTCGAGTTTAAATTCATGCTAGTTATCCTCATTCCTTCTAATCACTTCCATGTTTGCTTCAATTTATATATAGATATTCACTGACACACATACTAGCAATTGTACACACACTGTGTGTGCAAAAATTAAATAAAAAATTTAATTATTGGTATAATAAATTTTTATAGAAATATAGATATATTCCATACAAATATAATTTGAAATTATTTTATCTAAACTTCAATGCAAAAAACATAAAGTTTAGATCATGATTTTTGTTTGAAATACAAATTCAAAATTATATAATATGAGTGAAGGTGTTTGAAAATGATAAATAACTTTAACCGTGTTGATAATAAAAATAAATTAGTAAAAAATAAAAAAATAAATGTAATTAACTCTTGATTCAAATATGAAAATGTATAATGGATTAGTTGATATTAGTTAATTGATAGAAATAATAGGGGTATATTTGGTAAAATATTAAAAGACTATAAAGTAATTTATTGTAAGGGATAAAAACTTTCACATATTGAATTTTGCATAATCTACGCATATACATACTTATAATCAATTGTAGAATTTCATCAATTATAATAAAATGTAAAATTATTATATTTTTAATAGATCATTATAAATTAAAATACACCTAAGTATATAAATATACAGGATAAATATAGTAATAAAACATATATGACTGAAATATTATTAAATTTAAGAGGGATTAAGTTAGTAGAAGAAATAGATCAACCAGTTAGTAGCATAAAGAGAAAATTAAAAAAAAAAAAAAAAAACTAGAGAAATGGTTATAGTTAGAATGGTGCCTCACTTATTCAGATAAAAGATCAATTACGCCATTCTTAATTCTATAATAATATAGATAAATGTCCAAAATAAATTATTGTTCTAATATAAAATCAAATCATCTAATTTTCAAATAATAACAAATACACAAAAATGTCTCATTAATCGTGCATGAAGTTTTATTCACACATTAATATTATTCTAATAGAATTAATATCGAATTATAATAGAATACCAAACAATCACTCATAAAAAATTATAAAATGCTTTTCAAAGGAATCATAATACTTCATTACTAGCTTCTTATCATATTTCATTACTAGCCTTGTTCTAAGTAGAGATGGCCACGGTTTCGGAATTGCTGATTTCAGTTCCAAGAAAATGAAGATCGTGGTATTTTGGTTCCAATTCCGGTTTTGAAATGATTCCAGTTACGGTTCTTTACGATTTTAGTTTTATGTAATTATATTTAATTAATTATTCTTATAAATTTTAATATAAAAATAACATGCAATACATTTAAAGTTTTTAACTAAATGTAAAATGCAAAAAATTGAAAAAAAATATTATTTTGTTTTAATTTTTATTTTATTTTATTATAAATTAGCATATACATATATTAATGTGTATTTTTTATTTTTTATAGTTCGAAATTAGAACTGGAATTTATTTATTTTTTGAAAACTAAAATTAGAACCGTTATCCACAATTGTTGAATAATTTTAATTCAACTATTTCAATTTCGATTCCAATTCCACTGCAATTTGATTCACTCCAGTTTTCGATTCTAATTGGGGTCTGCCCATGTAGGGCTGTTCAATTAATAAAATCGAATCGGATCGTCGGTATACTGAAATTTCAGTAAGTCAAAATCATATGTCGAATACTGAACCAAATTTTTTGATCTTTCTTAAATGGTTTCGGTATGGTTTTTAGTAAACCGATTTTTAATAAAAAAATATTATAAATTAAATTCTTTACCACTAATTCACTATTTATCAATGATAATTTAAAAATATAATAAAAAAATTTAAAATAAAAAAAAATTCAATATAATATATTAAACCCAAATATCATTATCGAATCAAAAATCAAATTTTTAAAAAATTGTATATCGAATTAAAAATTTAATTCGATATTTAATACATAGTAAAATTTCGATTTCACAGTTGAGCTGATATTTCTAATCGATTTCACAGTTGAACTGATATGTCTAATTATGCACGACCCTATCCACATGACTATTGCCAAGCTTCCATTTATGCAATTTCAATTTTGTGCGTGCGCGTTGTGTGTGTGTGTGTGTGTGAGAGAGAGAGAGAGAGAGAGAGAGAGCGTACTGCAAAAGGAATGGGTACACTGACCTCACATTTGGGTGGGGATGAAGAGTGGGGTGTCTGCCCATCTCCACTTCTCTCACCAAAACTCAATAATTATGCACCTACTCCCCCCTACCCAATCTCAATTTCTATTTTATTCAAAACACATAAAATATATATAAATATAGATATATATATATTTCACACATCCAATTATCCATAAAATTAAAAAAATAAATGAGTGAATAAAGAATGGCTATGTTGGTGATTTTGTAGAAGAACGAAAATGAGTAAAATTTTTAATAGGAGTGAAAATTTGATTTGTTTAAATATTAAATTTATTTTTGAGTATATTTATGCATATAATGTGAGTGCACGTGTGAATATATACAAGTATTGATTAATTTTGATTGGATTTCATAATTGAATTTTAAATACATATAAGCGATGGAATGAGTTGAATTTGAAATTTAAATAAAAAAAATATTATTGATTAGTACGTTTAAATTGTGTAAAATTGAATAAAAGAAATAATCCAAAGTTGTGAACGACATTTTGTGACAGTACAAACATTTCTATTTTCTACTTAACATCCGTTAATGGACGACAGTCAATAATATTTTTAATTGCTATTGCCCTTTGGTCGGAAATGTAAAGTAGAGAAGATCATCTGGTAACAATCTTATTACAGATGCATGCGGCATTGAAACTCAAGAAACATGGCATAAACTGCAGATAATTAATATAGACATGACTCGTCGGCAGAGTGCATCATTTCTCCAAATTTATTATACCTAATATTTATAGTCCCATTCCTTGTTCTGATATGTCTTCCAACAACATTCATAAAATGACTAACAAACGTAGAGAGGCACAGGAATTTTAGTATTGATCAAAAACAAAGATTCACAAATTAAAACAAGAAAAAAAAAATCGAAGTCCACTTAAAAATCCGAACCACTGAACAGTCTATGTTATCTCAAAACTACTGTACTACTGTATTTGCTCATTGCATCTTCATCTATTCCAAAATCAGTAAGAACACAAAAATGTACAGAAGAAATTTGGCTCATACTTTCATTAATTTCATTTTTAAATAATCTAAGGCACGAAGAGATTGGTTCCACACTTGCATCTCCAAGCCTCTGGATAGTACTCCAGTGGCATAATGAACCCTGGTTGAATCGGCACGTGCACCGCTCTACACGGCGCGCATCTCCCGCACTTGGATCTGCATGTAGGCGGCGACGACCCTGGGCCACCGAGTCGCGGCTGCGTCATCACTTGCTCCACCACCTCCTCCCTGATCTTCCTCACCCCAACATCTACGAACCCTCACACACGCGCGCACACACAAAATGAATAGACAAAATCTAGCAATGCTACAAGAAAAAGAAAAGAAAAGAAAAGGACCCTTTTCTTATCTAAAACTACAGTAATTTTGAAACAACTTACTGAATTGGTGACTTGGGTTGGATCCAAGAGCTGAGTCTGATGCAAGGAAGAGTAAAGCCAGAGTGGTGGCGAACGAAAGTTTACATGATATGCCCATGCCCAGCAACGGTGGTGGTGGTGGTGGTGGTGGTGCAGAGAAACAATTAGGAAACAAATAAGGGTAATTAAGCTAAAAGATTATCCATATAGCGCGACGGAAATTTGATTGAAGGTGGCCAAGAAGAATGGGTAAATCGAGTGCGCGAGCTTGGTAGATATCGGTATTGTTAGTGCTGAGAGCTTTGCCTCCGAGCGTGGGAGTCAGTCAACCCAAAGTCAAACAAAGACGTACTACTTTAAAACATGGCAGGTTGTATGTGTCCGTGAACGTGAGTGTAAGAGAGAGTGACTTTTATGTGTGTCGTTATGTGAGTCAAACAATGATTTTCTCAGCTTCTGACTCAAGATATTATTAGTATGTCTAATTTTTTGTCAAATTGTTTTCGCCAGTTTGATTGAGTAAACAAATGAGTATTCTTTGGTCTCCGAATAACACCTGGAGAGAGGAAAAGGGTTTAACTTGATGTACCAAAAAAAGAAGATTTCAATAGATTTGCCTTTTTTATTTTGATCTATTTCTTTTATATGGAAGAAAAAGAAAGGGTCCCATTCCATAAAATAATTGCGTAGTTCTGTCTTTTTTTTTTTTTTTTTTTTTTGAGAGTAACCATGAAGTATGTATATCATTCAGTACAATATATATATATATAAAATATCGAATATTTATTGAATACATATATTGATTAATGAATACAATTTCATTTCTGGAAGTGCATGGAATGCTATTGCCATGTTTGATTCTTTGAGAAAGACAATTTTGGTGATTTGAGTTTTGATATTAGGTTGTAAAAGAGAGAAAAAAAATTATAAATTATATTTATAAATATATATACATATATTAATTATGTAATAGTAATTTAAAGATGTGATAATATATAAATTTACAAGGTATTAATATGTGTGTGTGTAATAGTAATTTAAAGATTTGATAGTATATAAATTTACAAGGTATTAATATGTGTGTGTGTGTGAATAGGTGAATTAAAGGGTCGTGTGTTGATTTGATTTTTAAATAAATATAATAATTAAAAAATAATTAATTTATTATAAAAGATAATAGTGTAAAATTTTGATTTTGAATCTTAATTTGAAAAATATTTATAAAATAAGATATTTAATTTATAAGTTTATTGAGCCAGAATAAATAGTCAAAAATAAGTAACGAAATATAGCCTATCAGATTGTGATTTAAGAAACTGTCAGTGTGTATAAAATTGTTTTCTTTTTCTTTTTCTTTTCCCTGTAAAAAATGTTGGCTTGATTTAATTGAGTTATCAAATGAGTAATTTTTGGTCTCCCATTATTGGCTGGAGAGAGGAAAAGCATGCACCGAAAAAGGAGTCCGTAGTATTGATTGATCTGGGCAGGCAACTGCTGGCCTGTCATAAATGCTCAATTTGCCATTTGAATGGATATGACTTTTGGAGATATTTATTTGATTGGTTTGGTTTGGTTTGGACAATTAAATGATTTGGTCATCTGGGGGAGCAAAATTTGGCAAAAGCAAGATCCGAGGAGTGGAGGATCGATCTGGACAGCAGACAGGCTAGCGAGCATGTGTCCGTCGTCGGGAAATGCGATCGATCGAAAGGGGACGCGATCCATTAGAAGACGGACGTGATCGATCGGACCCAAGCACAGGCAAGGTCGATCTGGCGGGCGAGTTTTGCTAAATTTTATTATTTCAAAAGTTCTACTTTAGTTAGGATTCTTTGCAGAAATTGTTATATTTGTCCAGATGTGTGTAAAATTAGTTTTGGATGGGAGAGTTTGTTATTTGAATATTATTTTGATATTGTTTAGCTATTTTAAGATTTTTTTGAAGTTAGTAGTATGATAAGATACAAATTCTTGATATTTTCAATTATAAATAGTGCCATGGTCATTGAAATTTAACAGCTATTTTCATACGAATTTTAAAATATTTTTTCCTATTTACACGTGGATTCTTGTTATTTTACAAACAATCTTGTGTTCGTATGTCTTGGATTTGAGTGTAATTCATTCTCTTATACTTAGATTAGTTCGAGAAATAATTCCTAAACCTATTTGTGTTTCCGTGTCGTGTTAGGTGGAATTAGAGCAAACTTCTCTTGCTTGCGTAAGTATATTGGCTGCTTACATTTGACGAGATTGCTGCAATGACAAATTCTTCGTCCTTGCTCAAACCGTCGTCAATTTTGAAAATCAACCAAATCAACTTTTCCAAACAAGATGCAAAGCTTTGGGTAAGGTTTTTAATTTGATTATTGATGAGTATATTTTTTAAAATAAAATTTTACGAAAAATTATGAAAAAATTGAAATTATCTTTTAAAAGACACCATGTGATCATTGATGGTAAAAAAAATATACTTTTGAATCCTTTGAAAGAAGATGAATAATCCTTTATAAGAAGATGAACAACCTTAAGAGATAAGAAAAGGTAATGTAATAAAGAAAATATCTTATATCAAGATTCAAAGAGCATGACAGAATATTATACTAAAAAATCATATCAAAAAATGTGTTTGACTTCTATTTTGATTCAAGGAGAGATGTGGGCTTAGTCGAGGCATGTTGAAGCTTAGTCGAGGCATGTTGAATTGAAGAAAGAATTGATCAACACATCATGTATTGTGGAATGACGATATTGCATCTAATGGATCCTCAAACGACAATGCCTCCAAAGGTTACATGAAGTCAAGCCCTTAAGCATCAAATCCTGAGCTAGCTCGAGATTCTTAATCATCAACCCTCCAACTAACAGATTAGTGTTGGGAATCAAGAGTTCGGGAGCCCTGGAGGATGGCATGGTAGCTGAGGGGGATGGGGCCTAATAAGGCCAGCGAACTAAAAGAGAGGGAGTAGACGAAGAATCTTTCCCTATACTCATAAGAATGGCTACCTGACAAGCTGCTACTCTTATTAAAATGTTAGTAGAAGAGGTAGGGCAACTAGCTGGGGTGGCAAAGGGAGCAAAAGTGCTCATGGGAGTTCAAGAATTGTTAGCCCCTTGAGCCACATGACACCTTTTTGTGGCCCAGTAGCTTAAGAGAGCCTAGTTCTAGCAAGCTATTTTAAAATGGAGTAATTTTCTATAGCAATACATACAAAGAACAAAGCATAAAATGATAAAATAATAATAATAATAATAAGATGAGTAAGGGGGTGGATGGATTGAATAAAAACTTACCAACGTCAGCACAATGATCCTCTACATGGTATTTAAGGACAAAAAATGAAGAACCCCACACTAGATAATAACACTAATTTGGAGAGTATCTATTTAGGGTGCTAATCTACTTGTCCAAAGTAGATCTGGGAATAATGATTTGTAGAAGTTAAGTTTGATGGTAAAAGTAGACTATGAGGTGGAAAAGCCCCAAGGGTTAGAACCCTTAATAAAGAAAAACTCATTCTTCTAGTCTTTGATATTGAAGTAAAACATCTTATGTTCAAAGGACTTGATAGTACACATAAGCCTAAATAGATCCTTTAAGAGTTTGATTTAGGCTTTGCTGCAAAGAATAATAAACCCAGTCATCTTGTGAAATGAGTTAGGGGTAAGTTAGGTAAGAAAGATTTAAAGTGGTTGGCTATTTTGGAATAAATGGGAGGAATGGAAACTAGTAATCCTAATCTTGACTAATGAACAAAAATCGATATATAATTAGGAGGAGGACGGTTAGGGCGATTAGTGGCAAAAAGAATGTAGTAGTAGAAATGGGAAAGAATGCCATAAGTACGATAAAGGAGTGCAATGTAATTGGCACCACAGGAACAAGAAATAGATATATAACAAGGTTCGTTGACCATTGTGGGAAGAAAGAAGAATTACCTGGTAAAAGGTCAATAATGAGCAACAAGAAGAAAGTAGGAGAAAGTTCTAGAATCACAACTGTAAGAAAAAAATGAAATCAAGAAGAAGGTAACCTTATATATAAAAGGAACAAAGCAAATTAGATCGTACACGTGGATGGCCTTATCCAATAAGAGGATAAGCAAACACACGTGCGGCAAAAATAAATCTTGAAACTGAATAATGACATGACCTACATTAAATGCATATAGTAAGAAAAAAACGACAATAACAATGAGCAAGTTTGACAAAAAGTCAATTGAAAGTCATTTTCATTAAAATAACAAAAAGAGACCCATTTACATTGAGCTATTACAACCCTTTAGACTTATAAACAAGGGCTACGAGCCTAAGGTAAGTGTGGGTGCCCCGCCCCACCTTAAGCTCGGAGCCTAAAGCTCGAGCATCATTTACAATCAGCAAAAATCAAAATACATAGAAACATTAAAAAATTCCTAAGATTCCATGTCAGAAGGATCACTGGTAGAGATGCTACTCCTAAACTGACCTAAGATCAAGCTTCAATCAACATAAAGCAGTTAATTTTCCATTCCAATTTTCCCAAATCAGCTTCCGACCTAATACACCTTACGAAAAGAGCTAATCTAAGTAGTCATAAAAGATTTACCTATAGCCTTTCTTTGCTTGGTGAACTAATAGATCAACAAATTATGGAAAAGCACAATATTCTATTAAGTGTTCATCCAAAAATGATTGGAGATAAGATTAGCTGTTGGGACTAGAAAGGTATATGTGGAAAAGATGACTCTTGGCATGCTGACAAGCTCGGGATTCATCCAAAAGACAGTCACGTTCACAAAAGAGGTCTTCACGGGAATGTTCTAGTTCATGGCATTTTTGAAGATAATCATTAAGTTTTTAGTAAGCTTCAAGAAAGTCTTTTTGAAATTGATCCACCTAATCAAAAAATAGGGAAGTCTTTAGAGGTATAAGGAAAGGATTCCATTAGGAGTGTTCCAAATCACTCAAGACTTCAATCACTTGCTCTACTTATTCAAAATGAACTGAAAAAGAGGCTAGCAGGTCCTCGTCCATGGATTGGCAAAATCTAGAACAAGCACTACGACTAATAGAGGGCAGATGAGACATTCTCAAAAGCTAACTAAAAATCATACCATAAATGCCCTTTTTATAGGGCAATGAAATGGTTGGTGGTTAGAATAAAGGGAATAATGATGCAGTCTCCTACACTATAAAAAGGTGAAAAAAAAATTTATGAAAAAGAAAATAAGATCTAGATAGCAAGAGTATAAGAAATTTATGGGCACACCATACAACCTAGAGGTTAGAAAAGAAGCAGAGCATAGGATCCACAAGACATGCCCATCCATACTCATTATGTTGTATAGAAGGACATGTTTTCCAATATTCCAAACAACAAGAAAAATAACAAAGAAAGAAGAGATCAGCGTGAACAAATTTCATTACTCATAATAAAATATAAAGTTGCTATATTTTTAGTAGTTCAATAATAAAATAACTATGGTAATAAAAGATATATAGATTAAATACTATTAAAATTTAAAAAATTAAATTAGTAAAAGAAAGATGGCATTTGTTAGTATTATAATTGAAAATTAAAAGTGTTAGATAGATAATTAAAATTAAGAAGATATTTTAAAATTTTAATAGAAAGACCCTTTGAACTCTATGATAGTATAGATATGCTTAAAAACTATTAATCACCATTAAAAAAATATTATAAATTAAACATATTATTATATATTTTTTAAAAATTTAAATTTAAAATATTCTCTTTCTTATTTTTTATAACTAATTAATAATTTTTAAATCGTTATACATGTTCACAATTAAATTAACACCTATCCCTATAGGTTTCTTCTGACATTTATTTTTTTTATAAACTATAAACCTACATACTACACATCATTCAATCATTATTATATTTTATATAAATATATATATATATATATAATATTTTTATAACCATTTAAATCTTACAAACAAATATAATTTTTATATCTATTCAATTTACTCAAATATTCTTCCCAATTCTAAGTGGGAAACAAACATAGCCTATGCTCCGCAACTTTTTCACGAAATCCCCACCGTTGCCAACCTTTATATTCAATTAATCTGGACACACAAAACGAGGTCGATGAAGGGTGAATTAGTCTTTACTCGTGACGATAGTGTTTGCAAATATCGCTTTGAGATGTAAGTCCGCTCCGTTCTTAGGACCGTCTCAGGGTAAGATTGTCGCCGGGGAGAGAGGAAGAAAAAATGGGTTCTTTTGGCAAGGTTTGAGATTTCCACAATCCGCAATATTTAAGTGCTTTTGAGAGTTTTTGATGCTTGATTGTAGAAAAATTCAGTTTATTTTGCTCAAATGATCTTTAAATTTCTGACTGTGTTACGATTTTAATTATGTGGGATTTGAATTTAATTTGCTTGGGTAATTATTTGTTCTGCTTTACTTGCTTAGTTATGATTTAGTCTTTATTTACTTCTTAGGAAGGATTATATCCGATGTTGATAGTGTATGTTTCGGTTTCTTATGGTAGCAAAATTTTGTACTTTAATATTTAGGAGAAAAGGGAGATCCATTTTTCCCCATGCTCACTTTGTAAAATAGAATTCTTACAGTTTGCCGGCTCTTGCTTTTAGTCAACTAATGTTACCTTGCTAAAAACTGCTTATTGAAGGTTTAATATGGTTATGTTTATATAATAGTTATTCTGTAACCTTTTCTGCGGAGATTGGCGTAGTACTTGTGGAAATAATGGGCTGGGGGGAAGAGCTGGAAATAGTTTTCTCTTTTAAACTTGATGAAGTCTCACATTGTTAGAATCATAGATAGTCTTATGGGTTGTTTGAGATCTAATAATATGGTAGAAGGGGGGGGGGGTACAAAGACTATACAATTTGTAAAAGCTTCTGAATGGTGTACTCTTGCACAAGACAAAAGCTAAAAAAAAAGGAAAAAAGAAAATCCTTTGATCCCCCTTTCTCAGTGGCCATCACAATTACTAAAATAATATTCATAGAATAACATCTGAATCAACAATTTGTTTTCTTGCAGGATGGCCGGGAGGAAGTTATTCAGGCATGGTACATGGATGACAGTAATGAAGATCAAAGACTCCCCCATCAACGGGATCCTAAGGAGTTTGTGTCTTTTGAGAAACTTGATGGTATGCTTCTTAGAACTCTCCATTGTATTGTCATGAAGTTTACCTTGCTAAAATAGCCTAGAGACAACAAAGGCCGATCATGTGATTCTGATCTATTACTTAGGTTGTTCCTTCTGTAGATAACCATTTTAAACATTGTTTCGGTCGGCTCCTAGTTCATCCTTTTGTATTTCAATGTATGCCCCTAAAGAAGCATATTTTGATTATTGACTATGTGGCTGATTGATTGATGGAAGAATTGTGTCTGTATTGGCTTCTTATTTGTCTGTTTGTACTTCTTTCAGAGCTTGGAGTGCTGAGCTGGAGGTTAGATGCTGACAACCATGAAACAGATCCAGAGTTGACAAAAATACGTGAAGCTCGTGGATATTCTTACATGGTATGTGTGTTCATAATATGAAGGAATCGTAGAAATTTATGGTGGATGTTCCTATTTTCCTATTGAAAATGGTTATCAGATTTGCAGTGAAAATTGAAGTGCAAATATAGTAAAATGTATGCTGTATTGTTGCCTTTAGGATTTTTGTGAGGTTTGCCCAGAAAAACTTCCAAATTATGAAGAGAAGATAAAGAACTTCTATGAAGAGCATCTGCACACAGACGAGGAGATCCGCTATTGCGTTGCAGGAAGTGGTAGGTTCATGATGACTGGGGGTAAAGTGATAATGATTTGCTCACTGTTGATTTTGGTGCCTAAAAAAATTCTTGATTGTTAAGGTTATTTTGATGTACGTGATCGAAATGATGCTTGGATTCGCATTTGGGTCAAAAAGGGGGCGATGATTATACTGCCAGCTGGAATTTATCACCGTTTTACTCTTGATTCAAACAACTACATCAAGGTACACAATAAAAGAGAATGAATTAACATGATCATAAATTTTCTCACTCGACAAAGTATATCGACAATTTCATGGTATACTGAATTATAATATTGGTAAGTTGTACGGAATATGCTGTTATGTCCCAATGATATGCAAGTCTCATTCAATTAGATAAGCAACATAGGGAAATGGAAAGTTCCATTTCATGCCTTTTCTAATGTTGATTTTCTGTTTCCTTCTTACATGTCATTTCTATGAAATGAAATTATGTGTTCTATAAATGTACCAGTGATGCATATCTATATGTGTCCCTTGATCATTAAATCTATATCTGCAGGCGATGCGACTCTTTGTTGGTGATCCTGTTTGGACTCCATATAATCGCCCTCATGATCATCTTCCTGCAAGGTACGGTCCCGCTTACTCTCCCCCTACTCCCTGAGCGCACCCCTCCCCTATCTCTACCACTGCTGAGGGATAACTAAGAACAAGAAGAAATGCCAAAACAGAAAGGCAAAAACCCAAAAAAAAAAAAAGATGGCTTATACACACGGAGAGAGGAAAAAACATGAAGTGTTAGTTCGGAAGTTTTAATATTTTATTGTGTTTCCTTGCAGGAAACAGTATGTTGAAACTTTTATGCAGGAGGGAGGTGCTGGTCAGGCAGTGGATGCCACTGCTTAAAATCCTTGTTAGATTTGTGAGAAACTGTCGTGTCTGTCTGGACTTATGGCTTTCCGCTAATATGATGTAATTAGTCCGTAATTAAAAAAATAAAAGAAGATGAAGTCTACCAAATATGGGTTGCTTGCGAAAAGTTTAAGCTATTAATGGATTCTGGCGAATGTGTCTAGTTAAATACATTTATGGCATCTTCGGAAGCTTATATTTTGCCTCAGATTCTGCATTGTATTATTCATCGTGGATTCTTATATTGTGTGATTTGCTATCTAGCATGCAGTGGGACTCAACTTTTGGGTACAGCCTTTCCAATATAAACTTGTCAATGTAATTGGACTTTACTTTGTTTGGGGCGATGTATAGTTTCTACCAGATCGATTTTTTTGACATTTAATTAATGTTAATTGGTTTAATCTTGCCTGCTGTTCTGTGCTGGATGTTTTTCACCAGAAAGATTTGTTTGTATCACTTAAGCTGGAAGTGGATTTTAATGTTGATGCCCTCTGGTTATGTTTTATTTCACACGTTTCAAGTTCTCAACATCTTATCAAGCTTTATACGAACAAAATTTCTATTTAATAAAATTTTTGTTTAAATTTAAATTTAAATTTAAATTTATTTTATATGTATAATTTATTAAGTATTTTTTAATCATTATATTTATATTTTATTGTCAATTTAATACCTATATATATATATATATATATATGAGAGAGAGAGAGAGAGTGTGTGTGTGTGTGTGTACTCTTAAGATTCTTTAGAACTAATTTTATATTTTTTCTTATATATATGTATATATAATTAATTAATTAATTTTTAATTATTACATTTATTTTTGACCGGGAGGGCAATGCCTATGTATGTATGTGTATACTCATGTATTTTGTGTGTGTGTGTGTGTATTTAAATAAATTAAATTTTAGAAAATGTTAAAAATTTACAATTAAAAAAGTGTTAATTGTAACAATTTTCACCCCACATTATCTCTTAACAAAACCCTTTTTATCCATCATACTCCAACAAAATTCCTCTTTCGGGAAGCTTGTAAATCTTTACTGCTGGGTAAGCATGTAAAGGTAAGGGACTTGTGTTTTGAAGGTTTTTTCTCTATGTTTTAAACATTATTTGTATAGAAAGTTTAGAATGAAAAATTATAGTGATGGTTGGTAAATAATCATTATAGTTTTAAAAAAATTAATTCGTGAGCGTTTGAAAAGTTAATTTAATAATTAACTTATTATGTTAAAAGAAATTGTTTTACTTTATAAGAAAATTATTTTGTTGAGAGTTTGTCTCCGGGGAAAATTTAAGAAATGTTTTAAGTTATTTTTGAATTTGAGAAATTTAATTGTCCAAAGTAAATTTAATTTACATAATAAATCCAAAGGTCATAAGATTATAAGAGGCACCTAGGGAGCATGCCTACTTTAGTTTAAAGCTAATTTCTTTTTAGAAGTTCAAAGGAAAAATAAAGTTTTCAAACACTCTTAAATTACTTTTTCCAGTTAAAAATATAAAATATGAGTGTAGTGATCGCATGATAAATTAGGATTAATGGGTGCAATGTAATCCAATTAACGTTAGGTCAGGCTACACCTTAAAATTCTTAGATTGAACAATATTGAGTCAAATTATTGAATTTAACCAAATTTTGAATTTAAAATGAGTTTGTTTTGGGTCCAACCTAGAAACTAATTCTCGGTTTGGAGGTTCATTATCTACAATCTTTCTACCATTACAATTTACACTCTTAAATATAAGATACAATAAGATATTTATTTTTATGCATGTTTCTCTTATTTTTACATTATTTTTACGTCAAATTTTTTTAAATCTAATTAAATTAACTCAAACTCAACTTGGATTAAGCAGTTTAATTGGACATATCCATTCAGCTTTATATTTAGGTTTTAAACCTAATCCAACCGGCACCCATCAATTTATCATCTTTAATTTTATGGTTATGATTTATGATCACTTATTGTCATAATTCTAATTTCTAGGTACATAAACTCTCAAATCCCCGTTGAACTATAGGAAACGTGACATTACACAAATTATTCATATGTAAAACAAAAGAATACGAGACAACCCTAAACTCCAACGAAACAACAGACTTTGCTGCTTATGTTAATATTTATCTTCTTTTACAAAAGATTTCTTTTTCTGTAATTATGTTTGAAAGTCAATTTTTTAAATACTTTCGTTCCAATAGGATTTACTCTCCATCACTATCAAAATGTTGGACTGGACTGGGTCAACTAAATCGCTATCCCAAATTATTACAATTTTGGAACAATGTTAGGATAGTTTTTGAAATTCAACCCAGAATTGTCTCAAAAGACATCCAAAGTTGCCACTCTTAGTCTTAGAAATAAACAATTCCAAAAACATCTCTAAAACGGAGAATAAAAAATCGTCACAAATTTTAAAATGACAAGAAAAATATTGACACAACTTTTTACCATCATCGTGAAATTTAGTATGTCTTTTTATCTGCTGTCTTAAATAGGGACCATTGTTCCATGTCATCTCTAATTCCGTGACGAATTGTACGAAGTCATATTAGGTTTTAAATAGACAATTTATAATCATCCTTACTAGGGATGACGATAAATAGTCGTCTTAAAATCTGATGTAAGACATCTAACATTGTCCCCATTTGCGACGGGCGTGGGTTTTTCATTTTGGGATGTAAAATTCGTCCCAAAATTGTGTGTGTTTGTAAAATCCATTTTCTTAGGAGTGCTGACACGTCAGAACCCCTAGAACTAGAATTTAATGTAATGCTGTGTCCACCTAGGAATCTAGGATTGCGTCTGAGGGTCTGAAATCTAAATTAGTGATATTTATCACAATATTAGTGACATTAATTGTTTTGTAGATCTCTCTCTTCTTATCCGTTTCAATGAAAATTATAAAGTTAAGTTTTAAAATAAGTAAAAGAAATAAAAATTAAAGTTTGAAAAATAATTTTAAAAGATGACAAACATTCAAAATAAACTTTTAAAAAAACGTTTTTAAATGCATTTAAAAAAAAAACCATCCAATCATAATTCCGGTTATTATCATAATTTATGCGCATGTTTACTATATTTGTTTTCAAATTTTCACCCAAAAAATATACTCTAAAATTATTATATTTTTTAAAATTTATTTCTGTATCTCACGTTTATATATTTTTTGAAAAAAAAAAACATTTAACAGCACACCAAAAAATCAAAACCAACATAATTTGGATTCGAGAATGAGTTGTCAAATTTGATTTGCGAACTTTTTTTTATTGATTTTTGATATGATTGAGATTTATTTCTCTTTAAAGATAGAAATTTAAATATTAAAAAATATGATTATAATTGGATGGCATGTTTCTTTTTAAAAGTTCACTTTGAAAAATTGTGAATATTTATCAACTTTGAACATATTTTTCATACTTTTAGATTTACTATTTTATCCTCATTTTAGAACCAACTTTGTAATTCTTATTGAAAGAATGAAGATAGAAAAATGAATTAAACAACTAACATCCTCAACGCAGCGACAAATTGAACAAACCGAAACACTGTAAATCTCGCCGGCGCGTGATCAAGAAGACCCAATCTGGGTTAATTCTATGCTTCAAAGCTTGAAATTTTTTAGCTCATCTTTAATAATTAATCCACTCTTTTACTTCATTAATTATTAAAGGGACCATTAATTCTTTCAAGGATTGATTTAGTTCTTTTCCGTGTTTTTGGGGTTTTACTTTAGGTTAATTTCAAGTTATAATTGTGAAGAATGATGTGGCAAAATGCCTATACAAGGGGTACTCTTAAATCCATTGCAGTGTGTCAATTTTTAATGATCCTACCCCAATACTATCTGTAGCCTTTGCCAAATTCCATCTTCAATCGAAGTTCAACTAATTCTCATTTTCCACCAAGGAAGTATTTCATGTATTTTCTCTGTCATTTTTCTAAATTTATTTACATATAATTAAATATCAGTGATGTATATGTGCGCGTGTATACATTTTTATTTTTTTTTTTGACATTTCCAGTAATATTTGTAAATAAAATTATTGCTACGGATTCATCTGACCCATTCGAATGCGCTTGTGGCTTACTAGTCATCTGCAGTTGACCGTACAACGACGTCGAATGGAGGGTCGCTCTACTAATTTACTCCCGTCATACATTTAACGGACGTCAAAGCATGTCGGCTCCTAAACGGCGTTGTGAAGTGTGTACTATATTACGTAGGCTTTAGGACTTCCCACCTTTTTATGGCGCGTGGTTAATGGGTTTCCGAAGTACAGGTTTGGTGAGTGAAGGAACGCTCGACGGGGCGAGTGGGATTGGGGCCTTAAATGCCACGCCAACTCCTCGCCGAGGAATAAAGAAGTCCGTTGAATCTGCAATTGTGTTGAACTCCATCGACCTGTATTATTAAATTACCATATTGCCCTTTCAGTCGGTGGACCAAGTCAGCCAAGTTCCAAGCGGGGATGGGTGGTGTCCGTGGGAGGAGAAGTACGTTGTCTCGACTGTGAGGTTAAAACAATGTTTTCAGAATGGGACATCGTACTGGGTATTTGATCGATTTAATTGAATTTAAAAATTGATCAATTAATATTATTTATTTTATATATTTATATATATATAAATGTATGCATTGTTTTAATATAAAAAAATTTAAAAATATATTAATAATATTTTAAAATTACATAATTAATTTGTAGACTAATCAATGTATAATTATTATTTGAGTAAAAATATATATATATAATTAATTAATTAATTAATTTTAAATTCAAATAAATTAAATATATAATGATTAATTTATTAGTTCTTAATTAATAACTTATTAATTATATATAAATTAAGTATATAATCATATACAAAGACAAAAAATAATAAATACTTATTTAAACTATTGTTATGATATAATTTTTTTCCTTTTATGCATTTTAAATTTTATTTATTTATTTTTTCGTTATATTTCTATCTAATTATTCATTTCTATTTTTTTATCTCTCATTTATTTCTTTTTCTCATTGTTTTCCTTTTTCTCTTCGTCTCTCCTTCTTCCTCCTCCATTTTTTTTCTTCTCCTTTAAAAAAAATAGAAAAAAAAAAAACCAAACAAACATAACGAAACAGTGTGGGTGCCTCATAATTTGAAATCTCCCAAAAAATCCTTACGCTATGGTTACCGATCTCAGTCATCTGTTTCCATGCACAAGACCATCTGTACATTTATGAAGAAAAGCGAAGGCAAAAAAAATAATTATGCATTCTAAATCGAGTGATTAAAAAATTAATAAAAGGGTGTTACCGATTATACGTGGCACCATACGGCACTACCAGAAGCTCTTCACTATCAGGTAGAATCAGTTGACTTAAGTCAGAACCGTAACCCACAATCTGTGGTGCAAGTCTTGGTATTCGAGACTATGTCCATATCTACATCATTGGCAATGAAATTACCATTACAGTCTAATTTATGTTTGAAATCAAAATCCTATTATGTGAATATAAGGTGTGTAAAACATACACGTAGAAAAGACAACAAGCCAGAAATGGACGAGCGCTTTCTTTGGCAAGTAACATAGAGATTTCAGTATAAATATACCAAAACTGCACTATCCCAAATGTATCTATCAGCAAAATCCAGATCAATGACCAAGTTAAGGTAGGACTATAATCGAGTTGAGAATTCGAGCCCAAACTCAAGCTTGTTGAAATGCTTATACGAAACTCCAGCTCAGCTTGCACGAGAAGAGGTAGTTTGGGAAATTTAACAATGGGTGGGGGATGTAATTTTTGTCTTGTTGAGTCAAGTAGCTCGACAAGCTTTCGAGCTTGGAAATATAGGCTCAAACTGAGCTTGCTTTTACTCGAAGCTCGACTCGAGCTTGAGTTTGACCAAACTTGAATCGAGCTTTGACCGAGCTAGTCGATCGAGTCGAGTTGAATAGCTTGGTCAAGTAACAAACTTAAGTTAAAGATAGAGCAACCCAACCTAATTGTTAGACCAGTTAGGGAACAAACTGTCCCCTAATAGAAGTAACATAAAGCCACAAACCAACTGAGCTGTGTACTATTTGCATGCAATGAGTGCAACTTCATATGCTATACGATATGTGCACGGGAAAGAGTATAACCTTTGAAATCCTAAACTCTCAGTGCCCAATCTAATGCCCTCATGCAAATTTGCATTCATTGTGCGCATGTCAATCGAGGCTCTATGCCAGTGACTAGGTTGCCCTCTACCGATACATGCCATATCAGTGTCACGTCCTCCAGTGTAATGATGGCCTCTTCAAGCACAAAGTAGAATGTGTGTGTCTCTCAACACCATCTCTCAACTAACACTGTAATTAGGTAGCAATCTAGTTACAATGCACCACATATGTATGCACCGTACAAGTAGATGCGGTGAAGGATATGAAACACTCTAAGGTCCACATTTTCAAAGCACAGCCAGTAGTTATTAGGGACTTGTAGGGTAAGACATCTATTGAGGATACTAGCCTAAACGTCTTCCGAGCAATGATTTTCCTATAGACACAATATTGAGCTGTCGATCGGACTAGGGTGATCGGAGATATCTGTTGACATTCTATAATTTAGGCAAAAATAGGTATTAGTTTAAAACTATGTTTTTGAATATTTCAAGTAAATTAAATAAAACAAAAATAATATAAAATATATATCAATCAAATATATTTATTACTAGAAATTAAAATTAAAACAAATAGCTGACCTTATTTTAATAAAATTTTTGTATACAGTGTTTTAATATTTATTAGTATAAATCAAAATACTTGAAATTATTGTATACCCTATTTCAATAAAATTTTTGTCACACTCACTCATAAGTGAAACAGTGATTAAATCCAATGCTAGTGCATGAGAGAAAAAAAGATAGATATATTGATACATTTATATTAAATAGGAGTTAAATAGATATTTGATCATTTGCGTTACAGAATAAAATCATACACCAATACATTTTCAACTAAATGTCTTTATTTTAGTGAACAATATATTAAAATATAAGGCATCACTACTGACTATCTAGACTATCATATGCAAACTTTCTACCTCTGCACGTCTAAGAGTTTACCTAGCACGTACTTACTCATGATCTATCTCATTTGTAATGCGAGTTGTTCGGTCCCACCCTTCGCGCTAAACTCGTCAACGTTCTACATTATACACTAACTAAAACAATGCAGGATCCTAATAGTCCTCGGGCTACATTAGTTGAAATTTGCCATAATAGGTCCCCATACATGCATTAATTGAGTAATGAGCACTGACAAACTCCTTTGAGTTAACAAAATATTGAAAACACACATGGGTAACATGAGAGCATATAATCCCACTCAAAATCTATTTGCCACAACTACACTCATACCACGTGAGACAAACAATATAATTAGTCCCACGGTACCTACAGTTGTACACAGTTCGTACATTAGCGAAAAGCATACGCTTGTCAATCAATTGAAATATGTGCCTAATAGACTCCCTCTTTGTATCTCAATATTTATTTGTTGGCCACATTGACCAATCACAACCTCCTGTCTTCATATTTATCATCTTTGTGAGTCTATCGAAAACATAACCTAACAACATGATCAAATATAAGTTGAACAATTGAAGTTATTGGAAGTGGCCTTGTACCTTTCAAAACTCCACTAAGGGACTTTAAAATATTTTTTATGAGGATCCCTTTACACCGTCCTCCATCATATAGTAGTGTCCGCTTCGCTTGGTTAATTGCCACAAGCCAATTCGATGCATCAAGATTGATGTGTATCTCTTTCATGCACCTATTGAACTTTGGTAACACATGCTCAGACCTCGCCTTTCAACATAGATCTTTTAGAGCTTGGCTCTTAAATGCTTTGCTGAAATTTGAACAAAAATGCCTTAAATAATAGATATGTATCCCACGTAGTTCTTGAATCGCAGGAATCCTCTCCATAGCTACCAGCAAGCCTGCATGACAATCAAAGATAAGACATGTGCACTCTCTATCGCGCACAACATAATGGCTCATTAATCCATAAACCAGTGTCATGACTCTGTGTTGATAACCATCTAGAAATGGTTTGAAAGTCTAAAAAATATACCCTAATGTGTATTGACTTCGATCACCACTCTCATTGTGGCACCACTTCACAATAGTTTCAGAGTTGTTCTTCTAAAGGGTGGCCATGTACGCAGGTAACTTCTGCACTAAACTCTCTGTCATTGACATCATACTAGAGAAACAAGTGTGTGGACCTTCATATTTTATAAATTGCCAGAAACCTAACTTTGGTTTTAGAATAGCCCTTACACCCACTTATAGCTTTCTTTATCTTGTTTGCATTTCACCCTTCACAGAACTGATGTGCTCTTTACCATTTTGTATTCATATTGTGCAAAGGTGAATGGGTATTTTTTAATGGTCGAAATTACATGATTTTATTATTGAAATTCATACCTGCGAGTAATTCTCTACTATCCTCTTCATAAAATTGGTCTTACGTAGTATGAGAATTATCCTAAAAATCTTGGTTGCAGTCACCAAGAATGATTTGTAAGAATTCGGTGGATGGGTACGTATGTTGCTCCGAATCTAAATTTGATCGCATATAAGGTTAAGTTGATGTCCCAACGTACCATTGGCTAATTCGTTTTGTATCAATTCCATTGTACTCACATGTACAAGTCCCTTGTCATTATCCTCCTCTGACGATACATCTATAACACCCTAATCTTATCCAAAACTATCATTATATACCATTGACACATTATCATGTAGTTTTATTTTTAGGTCATCCTCATCATTCAATGTATTATCTAATTACTGAATCACATGTAAAGGTCTCTCATCAAAATTATGCTATCTGGGACTTTTGTAAACCCCCATCTATGCCAAACCTTTTGTAACTTAGTTTCTCATTTGTGGGGCACAAATGAAAATCATGATCTGCTTTAGGATGTAGGGTCTCATGAAATTCCAAATATAACTCCAAGAAATGGAATAGATTAATAGGGTTTAAAAAGAAATGTAGATTATCGTTAGTGTTTAAATTAATTACAATAGCTTTGTCATGTCTATGTCCATTGTTTAGTTCAAATGGCATGTAAACTCTCAATTCAAATATATTATTATCAACACTACTCAATTGGTACAATCTTCAGAAAAGTTATATTAAGTTCGTGTCGTGAGAGATAATATCTAATGTACATGGCTCTCAATCTTATCTAACAGAATTTACATCTCGCAAAATAGTGTCATCCTAATAGAATACGATTTGCACATAATCTCCACCAATCGACATATCTTTATAAAAACAAGTAACAAAGAAAAATATTACCAATTCTATGAATTATTTAGTTATGTATTTAAACTATTAAATTATTTTACGTATACTTCTGATTAAGTCAAACTATTAAGTGGATAATTTAATTGTTGTAAAACGATATATATAACTTATCTATATCTTTAAAATAAATTTTATGTATTCATTATACACATTGTACTTAATCAACTAAATTTATTAATAACATTTTTTTAGAGATAAATCTAATTTTCAAGCTAATTTGATTGTTATAAAATAATATGCAATATGTAAATAGATATTTAAAATAACCTCTACATAATTTTTATATATTAGACTAAAAAGTATTTTTAAATTGTTAAAATAAAATATGAGACATATATAATTTTTATGAAAAATACACACATACATATGGAAATTAAATAATAGAAAATAAATTTCTGATTAATTTAAACATACATATTAAATAATAAAACAGCCTACTGAATTATTATTTATACTTCTGATTAAGTCAAACTATTAAGTGAATAATTTAATTGTTATAAAATGATATATAAAATTTATATATATCTTTAAAATAATGTATTCATTATATTTTTAAAATAAATTTCATATCAAACATCATATATATCAAATAGTAAAGCAGCTTACTATAATTCTAATTAATTCAAACATACATATCAAACAACAAAAAATCTCAAAAATCAATTGCGACAACCAACTAAATTATTAAATTAATTCAAAAATATTTTCTCATTGAAGTAGTATATTCATATATTCAACATGTATAAATATGATAATATTTCTATATATGCCAAAAAGCATACACACATAATCAATAAATATATTTATATATTATATAACAAAGTTGTGTACATATCTTAGAAATTTCAAATCAAATGTTGACTTAAATCACACCAACCAAACTCTGCCTAAATCTAAAAACCAAATGCGGCCTTAAATCTCAAAACCGACCAACTGCTGTCTGTCCACATTTAAATCATATAAATTTATAACATTCTAACATATAATATATAATATGTAAATAGATATTTAAAATAAACTCTAATTATTTGTTTTATATTTAATTAAATATATTTTAAATTTATTAAAATAAAATACAAAATGTGTATAATTTTTGTAAAGTATACACATATCAACCTGCCAGATATAAAACAAATTGTAAAGTATAAACATATCAAACTGTCAAATATAAAACAAATTGTTGATTAATTCAAATACAAAAGAGAAATAATAAAGTCAAACTATTAAATTATTAAATTAATTCAAATACATTTTTTTCACTAAAATAACATACTCATATATTTAATATATACGAATATAATAACATTTCTAAAAATACTAAAAATATAAACATATAATAAAAATTTAAAATTATATTATATAACAAAAATTCAATACAAACTTTAGAATAGAAATAAATATAAAAGGTATAGACTATTAATCCTACTAGCAATTCGTACACACTTTTAAAATATAATTGATCATGCATTTATATACTTATATCTATATATATATATATATATATGAAGTTGTGATTTTTAAAATAAATAATTTAAAAATAATATTTAAAATAAGAAGAAAAAGATAAAAAGAATTTAAAAGGAGATGAAATTTAAGAAAAAATAAATAAATAATAAGTTTAAAGAAAAGAGAAGAAGGAAAGGGTAAAAAAATACTTATGCATAGATGTGTAAATTTATAATATGCAACAAAGAAGTCGTAACATAGAGTGAAAAAGAAGTGATGATATATTGGTTATTGTTTTAAGTATGATTGTACTTTTAATTGAGAATTTTGGTATAATCTTATTAATCAAGTGTAATATTAAAAAATCATAGTGTGCAACCAAATTAAGTCCAACTTTTGATAATATAACATGATAAAGATAGCAACAACAACAATTAGTGAAAACAACACACCTTATAAGTATAACAAGTTTATTTATAAGCTATAATATTATTATACATTAATGTAAACATACATTAAAAGTAAATTCTAAAGAATATTTCAGATAAAAGAAAGATAAAAATTAAAGAGAAAAAACTTTGAGAGAAAAACAAATAAGAATGATAAGTTAAAAGAAAAGAGACAAAATAAATAAAGTAAAAATAAAATTAAAGATGGTTATGTAATTTTACAATGTGCAATCAAAAAATTTTACTTTTATAATTATGTATTGTAGATATAGATTAAAAGTATAAAGAATATTTAAATAAGAAAATAAAGAAAATAAAAAGAATTACAAAAGACAATTTAAGAGAAAAATTAGAAACAATAAATTATAAGAGAAAAAGAGGAAAAAAGGATAGAAAAAAATTAATTAAGAATTGTTGTGTAATCTTACAATGTGCAATTAAACTCTTACTTCTATAACTGGTATGAAGAGAAAACAATTGAAATTATAAGTTATAAGAGAAAAAAACAAAGAAACAAAAGGATAGAAAATATAAAAACTCAATTAAGGATCATTGAATAATTTTACAATGTGTAATTAAAACCTTACTTCTATAATTGGTAAAAGTACTTTACTCTATGCATATGACAATTAATTTATAATTTATAAAACTATTATATTTTTAAAAATCAAAAATAAAATAAAAGATAAAAAAGAATGTTAAAAATAAAAAAAGAATAAAAGAAAAACTAAAATAAATTGATAAGTTAAAAGAAAAGAGAAACGAAACGGATTCAATATAAAGAATAGAATTAATGCTATTTTTTTTAATTTTATAATGTATAATTAAAAGCCTTATTTTTAGTAATGATATAATATAATATACATATATATATATATATATATTAAAAGTATAATAATGTTTAAAAGAAGAAAGTAAGAATGGTAAGAAAATTTTTTGAAAAGAGATAAAATTCGTGATGAAAAATGAATAAAATAATGTGAAAAAAATAGAAAAAAAATGAAAAATAAAAAATAATAATAATTGTGTTATTTTATAATGTGAAACTCTTACTTTAATAATAGTAAAAATAAGTATGAATAAATAGCATGTAAAATAAGTAATGATGTATTAACAATTATATTTTTGTATGCTTGACTATTTTTTAAGAAATAAAAGTAGGCCAAAGCTCATAACAATATAGCATAGATAATATAAATAGTATAAGTACAAATATATAGTATATAAATAAATAATTATATATAATAATTATATTTGACTCCATTTAATTATTTTAATCAAAGATAATCATATAAATTTATTAATTAAGTGTAATATTATAAAATCACAGTGTGCAGTAAAGAGTTAGGGGCATAGTTGATTGAACCTTGTAAATTTACATTGTTCTTATTAATTAATGAATTTACGTCAATATCATTAATTAAAAGTATTTAATACACTAAAAAAATTATTAAAAAATCATTACTTTTTTTCTTATTTTAAATATTCGTTATGCTTTTAATACACACACTCACTCACAGTAAATTATTTAGAAGTAAAACTTTTTATTGCATATTATAAAATTATACAGCTTTATTGATTTTTATTTTTTCAGTCCTTCTTTTAAAATTTTTCATTTTAATTTAAGTTCTCATAAATTTTCTCTTCTTTCAAATTCGTTTTATCTTTTTATTTTAAATACCCCTTTTACCCCTGCCAATAATTATAATAACAATAATAATAATAATAATAATAAATAAATAAATAAATTCCACCCTCCAAAGCCTCGCGTCAAAGCCTTGGTCCTTAAGCACTCTTCTTCATCTTCTGTCTTCCAGATCCAAACATATCGTCAGTTACGTAGACATACGTATGCTATTGCATAGTTGCATTGCCGGCGCGAGACCGATAAAGAATGGGCGGAGTGCCATCGACGCCGCGGCTAGGCGGCGAAGCGCGGCAGCAGGAGGAGGCGGAGCACTTAATTACGGCGTTCGTCGGTGAGAAATCATTTCCTCTTGCATCCGATTACTGGCAGAGGCTTCTCGAGTTTCCGCTCGATCTTCGTTGGCCTTCTAACCGCGTGTCTCAAGCTTGCGACCTCTTTGGTGAGGACATTGCAACCTTTTCAGATAGTCTTTTTTCTGCAAATTTCAACTGTAGTTTGTGATTTCTCCATCTGTAACTAGCTGTACATGTGTTTTCTTGCTTAGTGATTCATCTGCATTTCCAGTGTGTATTAACTTGTGTCATCTCGCGCGCGGGAACCTGATATTGTTTTGAATTTAATTTTGTGACTGGAATTACGTTCACGTCTTTTACTGGTTGGAAATTAGCTTTTTATTCAGGTCTCGAGAGGTACCATATCTCGTAGGAGAGGCACACATGTTGTTATATTTTGAGTTTGATAGATTTTCTTGGTTTTTATAATCCCCAAAGAATGTTTGAAATGGCGCTACCTTAAAATCATTTCAGGAGACTTACTAATTGACCACTATAATACTATTCTGGATTTTTGTGCAGTTTTAGGAGGTCATGTTGATTGCAGAGTTCTCATGACTTTTCTTGTTTTCTCGCTGAGTTAAAGCCTTGTTATGTTCTTAGGGCACATCGGTGATATTTTCACAAATAATGGTGTACTTTATATTTTTATTTTTGTCAGTATCATGTTTCAAATTTTCATATTTTAATGATCTTCTAGTCTAATGGATCATGCTATGCTGCTTTTATCAGTTCTCGCTTTAAAATGTTTTTCTCGACTCTTGGTCTAGAGATGCTGTTGGTAGATTTAAACAAAGAGCCATGCAACTTCTGCAGTGAAAATTGCTTGAATTTTGAAACATTCCATGACTTTTATTGGAGACTCACTGATTTAGTAATTGATTTGCAGATCTCTGGGATAAGATATGGATTGATGGAATAGGAAATGAGTCCAACTTAGTGCCATTAAAATATAAGTACACAAGTCATTTAATCTAGGTAATCTTAGTAAAATTTAACAATTGCTCTATTTATAATAAAGAAATCTTTGCAATAATCTGCGTCTTATCTGCCTACATGGGCATATTTGTTCCTTTCTCTAAATTTATGGTTGTTTGTTAGTTGGTGGGTGGGAAGTGTTCCTCCAACCTTTACCTTAGGCATTATTGTCTTTTTAATAAGCATGAACTGAATCTTGTGAGGAAGAGCAATGAGTTTATGCTATCTGTCTTGGTTCTTGAGGTGTGTATGGTTCAGATATTTGATTTTATTCAAGATCAAGAGAAGATTAAAGATATGACCATTGACGCACAATTGCACATGCATCTAAGCATTCCATGATGAACTTATATTGCTGGCATCTATGATTGTCATGATGGTGTTATCCATGGAATCAATGCCAGAATGTCATCCTACACAAGCTCCACCACAAGCAAACAATGGTCCAGCAATATTTCTTTTCTCATTGTGTTTTTTTTTCCTTTCAGTTGGTTCATTTCTTTTGTTTTGGTCAAATGACAAATATTTTGTCTTGTGTTCCATTCATCAAATGTAGTCAAGGACATGCTTTTTGCTGCTATTTAACTCTGTCATCTTTTGGAAACATGCTTTTCCTCGTGTGGTCTTTTTGGTCACTTTAAAAATTATGCATTCCCCTTGGTATTTTTTCTTCCCAATAATGCTATCTTTTAGGTATCTTTGCTCCAGATATTTGTATGTCCTGACAATTATAAGATTTATAAACTACTATAGGCAAATTTGGACAATTTTAACTTCAAAGTTCAAATATTATGTGTTTGGAGATATACATGTTTGTAGTTTCTTAGGTCTCAGAATGGCACAATGCTTTAGCAAAGTATGATTTTATTTTGGTTGTGCTTGGAAGTTAGTCTGAAAGAACAGAATTTACCTATAGTATCTGCTTCTTGCATATGATTTCTAATATCCTGATATCAGTAAGTTAGAGTTTAACATATTAGCAGCTATTGACTTTATCTTCTAGAGTAATGTAAAAATATCTCTTATAGCCACTAATCCTAAATGATACTACACTAGAGCAAATATATGAAACTAGTTAACAGAAAGTTGTTCTTATGGTACATATTCTTGAGATATATTTCACTTGTCTGATTTTCTTTTTGGCTTATTTGCTTGCAGCAATAAACAATTGTAAAACAAGGCACCTTTCAAAGTGCTTGATTCACTTGTCATGGTGCTTGCAAGACTCTATTTCTTCTTCTGGGGTGGCATCTCCAGTTTTCTCGAAAGCTCTTAATACATTATTTCTATTATCTGTTTTTCTAAAGTACCTGATTGAGAATGCGAAGAGTGACAACTTGGTAAAACTCTACCTATCCTTGGATGAAACCGAGCCAATACCAAGGAGTTTCTCAAAAGGTTCGCTTTTACAGCATAACTTAATGCTTTCGCCTTAAGTAGGTCCTGCCATTATAACATGCTTGGTTTTTATTTCATTCTCTAATTTTTCTTCCCCCAAATGGCCAATAGCCTGTAGAATCAAATTTTTGTTTTAGGAAAAGTAGCATTAGTTTATCACTTTCATAAAAAATTTTTTCACCAATTGTAGTTACCTACATGCTTGTTATGTTGGAGGTGAATTGTTATTGCCTTTCCTCCATTTGCTTTGGTGGTGTAAATCCTGATTGGAAAAACAAAAAAAAAAAAAGATGTGCAGACAAGAAAAATGAAATATATTTCACAATAAACCCATTATGAATGCATGTGCTTACATCAACACTTCCTCATTGAAACTTCCTGATGATCAAACATTCATTGGGACTACAAAATGGTTATGCCATGGCTTATAACTAGTTTGACTATACTAGCTAGGGATCACTTGTGCATGATGAACTTGATTTATGGTCATTCTGAATTGGCTATTTATCAAAATTATCAGATTCTCTAATTCAAACCCTCATAAACTTGTTCGTCTTCCCCTTCCTTTTTGTTGAGATTGACTAAAAAGAGTCAACTAATAAAAGGAGCTTTGAATGATCCTTGTTAAATGGTTTGACACCTTAGACATGAGTTAATGAACCAACATGTTGAGCAGGATGTTTTTGCATTCAAATGATAATGCTTAAGATGGTGCATTTGAAGTTATGCTAAGTTCTTGAAGTGCACAACTGCACATTAACTGGTTTTGAACTCAAGTGATGAAGTTTTTCTAAAAATTTAACCAGTAAGAAGAGAACTAAGACATCTTAATAAATGGTTTTTGGTATTCCCCTCAACAATTTGTCCTTCAATAAATTTGGGCCTTGGCCTTTGTGCTTCAGGCATACTGCTTCATGATCATGATGTTAGCTGTTTGTGCTCAATTTAAATTCTTTTAAACCAAGCTGTAGTTGAAACTTGAATGCATATTGAGTGCGAAGAAATGTTTCATCCGTGCAATGTTGGCGATGATCTAATTATCAGTGAAGCCTTTTGATCCTTTCTGAACTATTGTACAACCTCATGCAACTCTATTTGAAAAAGTTAAAGTTTTCGGCTATAAAGCTTACTCAACTTTGCCCCAAAAAAAGGTTTTTAATTTTTGTGTAATTGTATCAACGAAGTGGCACCCTAGATATAAATTGTTGATGCTTCTCCATCTTTTGCATCTAGTGTAAAATTTTTATCATGGTGAAAGAGCTCAAGGTGAATGTAACATAAGGGAAATTCATCTGCGGACCATGTAAATCTGTGTTTTGTCTCTCTAATTTTTTTTTTGTGTTCCTGCATCCTAATATAGAGATGGGTCCCTTTTTCTTGGAATAAGAAAATTAGGACTCTACAATTTGTAGTTGTTCAACTCAGGTTAAAATGAGTTTGATTTGGGTGTAGTCATATTGATTTCTTCAAATAGGCGCCTCCTCAGTTAATTTGCATTAGGTAAAAAGACCAGTTTCTGCTCATTCTTCCTAGATTGTTTACATTTTCTACTCACTCAGCATCTCCCATTTCTCTCTCTTTCCAAGGTACTTATTTTCCTGACTCAAAATATTACTTGAATTTGTTCCTCATTTCTTCACTTGTCAAAGCAGGAGAAGGAGTTGAAAACCTTGTTATGTGCAGTGCCCTGAACTTTATTGCCAAAGTTGATATTAGGTATGATTTCATTGGCAAAATATGTTTGTTATGATACTGTTTTCAGTTTACTTCTCCCTAATTCATGCAACCTTCTCAATAAGCTCTGGAACATACCTTCTGCATCACGAGCTGCTTAACTTCATGCTGATTGCCATGTCAACTCAACTTCTCTCTGAGCCATCACCAGTACCAAAAGATATGAATCCTTTCATTGATGCAGCAATGATTCAAGTAGATCTAAGTAACTTTGCAGGGTGCAATGCTAATTCTGCTATTCCTTTCTGTATTAAATTGACTGTTGTCTTTGCAGGAATGTTCTTTGGTTGTTTCGGTTGTGCACAAATTATTGCTCAATTACATCATGCGCGAAAGAGTTCCATTAAACATTTCGTTTTATACCATACTTTCTGAAGGAAATCAGGATGGTGTTTGGAGGAGAGTCAGCTCTGCAGCTGGTATGGTAGTGCACAACAAACATAACATTCATCTAGGCTTTGCTTTTATGTGATGAGCCTTCTCTGTTTTGTTGGGATCTTGATTTCTTGCCCTGAAAATTCTTGGGTCACAGTGATGTCATTTTGGTTCAACAAGTTTTATTATGTAGCAGATTACATACCTGTGGATTAAAATCTCTACGCCTCTTGTTTGGATGAATGTATGCGTAGTTGCCTAACATGATTATCTGTTTTTCTTATTTTAATTGAATTTTTTTTCTATCACGTCTTTCTAGTGAATAAAATGATGCGCATGCTAAAATGCCTTTACATTTCATGTCTATACTAGCCATTGTTTAATGCATTTTTAAGTAGCTCTTGATTTCTCTCACTGAAATATATTCTCTTGCAGCAAAACTGATGCTATTGCCCTTTAGCTACTTAAGCAGGTCAACTGGTGAAGCTTTGAGAAGTCCATTGGCTGAAAGCAGTCTTAATGTTTTACTTATTCTTAGTCATTACCGTAAAGATATTTCAGTGGACCATGCAAATGATAGAAGCGATTACAGCAGTTCAGATACTCTTCCTAAGGATGAAACATACTTTTCAGAAAACCCTTTCTGCAAAGCGATAGAAAATGTTCGGGATATTGAATGTATGATCCTGTGCATTACCAGGTTATGTTGTTTTTTGGGCGGCAATTTTCTGATATCTGAAAGTGCTTAAGTCTCTCAGTGGCTTGCCCGCAGTTAATCACATTGACATTGAGGGGAATGCACACAGTGGTTCACTTGTGAGGCTGCCTTATGCTTCGCTATTTGATACTCTTGGCAGGTGAGTGTTTCAGTTGCTTGTGCTTAAAAGAAATGTTATCTTTTGAATCCTCTTATTGGTATCCTTCATGTGATCATTATTTATTGAAATTTTGGAAAGGATTAACATTAAATGCCAAAATAAAGCACACGAGCCTCCATTGTATGGTGATTGGTCTTAGTTTGGAGCTTGGATCTTTTTAACTTTTCCTGGTTGTGATTTCCTACCAGATTTCTTTGCTATTGGACTATATACTGAACTGTGGTGTAAATGAGTCGAGCATGAATAAATTACCCCTTGTTTTTTTTCAAGTTCGAGTTTGCATGTGTTTAAATGAGCTTGAACTCGAGCTCGATGCATAAATGTTGATCTCAAGTTGAGCTCGAATTTGAATCAAATTAATTAATTTTTAAACTCTAAATATCATTTAATTAAATTATTTTATAATTTTAATATCTAATAAAAATAATATTTATAATAATTTAATTAAACATAATATAATATTTAAAAATATATTCTTTCACTTAAATTTAATTTAGATGATAATTTAAAAATGAATATTAAGAATGAAATAGTAATTTAAAAGAATATGAAAAGTAAATATCAATACTTAAACTTTATGAAATAGTACAACAATTAAAAAAAACAATATTTGTTCGAGGTTCTTAATTACTTATTTGAAACGATAGAATTAATTTATCTAAAAAATTTATATGATCTGAAATGGGATTTATAAACAATATGTATTTATTATTTTGATAAGATCTTATAAATTTTTTGCTATTATTTTCCTTGAGTTATATTTACTTTTATAATTTTAAAAAATTTGAAATATATTTTAATTGTATCATTTGACAAGGCAATCAAATTTAGATTTTCTCAAATTGTCATCTAAAATTTCACAAAATATAAGAAAAAACCATGCATCAAAATCAGAATTTAATATATTACATATACAACAATTACTATACAACAAAATAATACTAAAGATGCATAATTGTACTAATTTATAATATTTAAAATTTCATATAATTATTTATCATTTAATGTATATTATTAATTACGGACATTACAAAATTTTATATGAAATTTTTATAGAACTATATTTCTAAAGTACATATTAAATTAAATCCTAGCACCTTATCTCTTTATGACGTGATCAACGATCGCGTCGGATAGAACTGTGTAACCGGACCCGAATCCGATAACCCCAGGGACGCGAACCGGGCGAAGAACGCCGACCCAACGTGGTAGGATTGGATTGAACCCGATAAGAACGGCCACAATCAGCACACCGATTGCTGATTGATACGTTACGAATCACTCGAACCAATTCGGAATGACTCGATTTGGGATAGAAACTCACGAGAAATTGAAAGAATCAATTTCAGGGAATTGAAAGGAAACCTGAATTAATTGAAAACACTCTGTCTGAAATCTGATGGTACATGAGGAATTTATAGTGCCAAAACCCTAACCTAGTTGGGCTGCGGGCTCCTACTGGGCTTATTTTGACTGGGCCCAGAATTAAATTAAAAGAGAAATAATTAAACTAAGTTGAAGGATAAATAATTAATTAAATTAATCATCCCTATTTATTCCTTCGCCCCCAAGTCTTCCATCCATCTCAGGATGTTTACTCTACGCTCTTCCTCGGGTTCCTCGAATTTGCATCCACGCGTGACATCTTCTTGAATTTCGCGCACCAAGACGTTAATGGCTTCTTTAAGTCTTTTTGCCCGTGCCCTGGTTATTGGCCCAGCTGGAATTACTAGCGACTCCTCTTTATCATGTTGGACGTCCGCGTCACTTTATGTATGAAATGATTATACACTAATATGTTAATAAAATATGTATAATTATATTAATTTACAATATCCCAATATCATTTAAAAATTATAAGTATTTTAATTTACTTTCTTAAATTTTTAAAATAAAAACAAAAGTTTTGGATATTTTCAAAATTTTTATAAAGAATTTTATACTTTAAAATTTCAAAATATATTTATTCAAATCAAACTTTAATACAATACACACACGCACACACATGTAGCTAACAATCATAGATAACATAATTACTATAAATTAACATATGCTACTGATGAAATTTATCATTAAAATATGTATTAATGTATTATTATTTATATAAAAATAAAAACATAAATAATTAAAGGAAAAAGCACATACTCACGAGCTTTTGAACAAAGAAAAAAAAGCTTGAGCTTGAACTATCAAACTCGAGTTGAGATTTAATCGAGTGGGCTCACTAGGCTTATGAACTAACTCGATTCATCTTGCACCCCCATATTGAACTGTATGTTCAATATAGTTGTTCGTGTTCATGTTTTAGGACTGGTGAATGAAGGTGTGGCTTTACTGAGATTTAAATGATTGTTGAATCCAGGACAGTATGAATTCCATTGAATCAGGTTTCCCCTTTTCTCAGGTGCTTGGCTGATGAAACTTCTGTCCTGTTGCTTTATTCTCTGGTGCATGGAAATTCGTACTTTTTGGAATATGTTTTGGTGCGTACAGATCTGGATATACTGGTATGAATCATAAAACTTCACATTCCTCATGAAGAATTGGTTCTCTTCTTTTTTGGAAACAGTGTCACATGGATCCGCCACTTGAAAAAGAAAAGGGACAAATGAGTGAATCATAACTCCAAAATTGTCTTAATGAAAAATATTCTTAAAGTAGTTCGTTTTTCTTTTACCATTTTATGACATAGGGTAGTCATAAAATTTTTCCTGTTAGTCATTGTATTAAGAAAGATGGGGCATCTACTTTGTCAACCTTCATAAATTGTCATCCATGAAAAAGTAGATATTTCAGGACTATGTATTCTTGCTAGGGTTTTTTGTTTGACATGTGTAATTGTGAATGAGTGAGACAATTTCTACAGCTATTCTTGCGATATATATAGTGAAGAGATCATTATAGTTCTCTGGTGGTCATTGATGTGCTGTGTTAGAACATGTTCTGTTTTCACTGCAAATCTTGGTATTGATATTGAGTTCTTTTGGTAACCTATAGTTGATGCCCATGTTGGAAATGCTCTATAATGCTTCAAGAAGGATGCCCAACCATATTTATATTGTGCTGATTATTCTTCTTATACTAAGTCAAGATTCCTCCTTCAATGTTGGCATTCACAAACTGGTAAAGATAGTTTTGAATCACCTGTGTATTTTTTCTTCTTTTACAGTCTCATCATCTGAGTGAAGAATTGTTCTTGCAGATGCTTCCAAATGTTCCGTGGTATCAAGAACGTCTCCTTCATCATACTTCTCTTGGTTCCCTCATGATCATAGTTTTAATTAGGACTGTGAAGTATAGCCTCTCTAACGAAAGGGTCAGAGTTGATGCAATTGTTCTATCATGCTCTCCCCATCTCACAGCACATTCATGTGTTGTACCGTATTACAGTTTATGGTTTTGCATAATGACGTGTTATTAGATCTATTCGGTGATTATAATTATCAGAATTCTGTGCTCAAAAGTCCGTAAAAACTTGAATTGTTTTGATTTTCAACATGTAGATATTTCTAACCACTGGAATTCTAAGGCTATGTTTGTTTTCATTTTTTCACCCCAAAAACACACACTACAATCATTACACTTTTTAAATTTTATCTCTATCTCTCTCTTACTTTCACACACTTTCCAAGAAAAATATATCTGAAAACATGCACCAAAAAATAAAAATAACATAACCATAAGTTTTTATAAGTTCAACTGGTTATATATTTTCTATTTTTCTGTTGCAACAGGACATCTATCTTCATACAAATTGCCTAGCAACTTTAGCAAATATGGCTCCACATGTTCACCATCTGTGTGCTTACACATCACAGCAGTTGGTTAGCCTTTTTGATATGCTTTCACGAAAGTAAGTCTCAACTTTCTTTCTTTCATTTCATTACCTTATTTTAATATTATTGGTTGTTCAATGCTTGATTAATAGACTTATTTCATGAATTGGTTCTCCCTTTTGTTTGTTGGTTTACCTCTCAATCTTTAGGTATAATAAATTAGCAGATTCTAAAAATGACAAGATGAATATGGTAGATGTTGATCTAAGAGGAGATAGCCTTCCCGAGGATTTGGTAATTAACTCCTTTTCATGATCATCATATTTAGAATAGCCTTTGTCCTCAATTTTATTTGAATGCGTTATGGTCCTTACTGACCCTTCCCATCATTTTTGCAGTCAGCAGAACTGCATATTTATGCTGACTTTATGAGACTCGTGCTGGAAATACTGAATTCAATCTTAACTTATGCTTTGCCAAGGAATCCTGAGGTGTCACAGATTGCATTTGATTAGTGAATCAAATATTGCACGTTAATCTTACTTTATATCTCATACTTTGTTTAACCGTGTCTGTGACTGTCAGGTTGTTTATGCAATTATGCACAGACAGGAGGTTTTTCTAGCTTTCAAGGGTCATCCACGCTTTAATGAGTTGTTGGAGAACATATATACTGTATGTATTCTGCAAATAGCATTTTGATTTCACAAGTATTTACTTTCGGCGATTTGTTATCAAAATTCAGCTTTTGGTGGCTTTATAGAATGAACCTTAATCTTTCTTGTGTCTCACTTGTACTCTGAATTTTCTTCTATCATAGGTTTTGGATTTCTTCAATAGCCGTATGGATGCTCAGAAAATGAATGGTGATTGTTCAGTGGAGAAAGTGCTTGAACTTATAATTAACAACTGCCGGTCTTGGAGAGGTGAAGGAATGAAGGTATGAAGCAAATGCTTGTTCTAGTCGTTGACATCAGTCTTTGTGATGTTTTGTTTGGCTTTATATCTTATTTCCACATTTTTGGTTTGAAAAGATGTTTGAACAATTACACTTTGCCTACGAACAAGAAAGTCATCCTGAGCAGTTCTTCGTTCCATATGTGTGGCAGGTGGTATTGTCTTGCAGGTATGCTTCTCCTAGCATCATAAATATTTACAAATCAATTTTTGCAGTTACTTTTCTTCATGTGTTTGCTTTTGCATTTTTTCTATCTATTTGTGTTGAATAATCATCTTATCTAAAAGGTTGAGTTGTCAGAAAAATTTATCATTTAATATTTCATTATTTTAACACTCGCTCATGTGCAAGTACTGTTTTCGAAAGTGTTGCACATGTAACATTTTTTCTTGAATAGGTGGTGGTTGAGATTCGAACTTAGAACCTCTCATTTGGCTTGGCTCTTATACCATGTTGAATGACAATTTTATCTGAAAGATTCTATTGTTTGAGTGATGTGTCATTCAATATTTAATTGCTCAACAGTTAGCAACTGTTTTTTTTTCTCCTTCACGTGATTCTTCTGATTTGGCTGTGGCTTTAGGTTTAAATTTCTCATTGGTGGTTTCCGTGGATGCTGGATAATCTGTGAAGCTTGCACAATTTATATTATATTCTTTGTTTCTCTGCTGGCTTTTGATTACTTCAGTGTTTTTCTAATACTCCATTGCAGTGGTTTCGCGTTCAATCCGAGCAGCATAAATTTATTTCCAGTTCCTCTGGAAGTAAGTGGCGTTTCCCATTGAGTCATTAATTTGTATGTCTTTGTTTTGTGAATTGTTAGAAACAACACTTGCATTTCTGGTAGTCACGGCTTTCTGTGGTTGCAAGCTTTTAACCTTCACCATAATTGCCGAATCTGATGTAAAGAATAATTTCTCTAGTATCCATTAATCAAACCATATGTAACTCAAACTATACTCGAGATCTCGGTTACCATATTAACGGTGAATATTTGGCACGACTAGGTCAATAATGTGCTGTAGCCTGGCATTGGTTATGGGGTATGGTTGATTGTACTCACTGATACGGGACATAAACGAGGGATTGGAGGCAGAGAAGCTTCAAAATCAAGCGCAGAACCGTGGCATGGAGGTCTAGTTTCACCTGAGGACATCAGGTTAATGTACATACACACGGACCAGAAAATTTCATCACTCGTTTATATGTTAAATAATATATTCAGAGTGTATATATATAGGCCTTTTGTTCTCCATTCTCTGTTTTGTGATATCTACATACATATGTCTGTGTGTGTGTGTGTTGCAAATATAATGAATATATTCTGAAATTTGCAGTTTAACATAGAAATTCCAAATAGATGCACACATCCACAAGAACCGAAACCAATACAGTAAATTCATATTTTCTCTGGGGTATTTGCTAATCTGTAGGTATACTTTGAAAAGATTGCATACTCTCTTTCACCGCCAACTTCGTCAGTAGGAATAGTGGCAGCAATTTCTTCTAACTCTTCTGGTGTCAGCTTCACTGCTAAGGATCCGACGTTATCTTCCAGGTTCTTAATCTGTGTAGTCCCTGAAGGGCCTCACATTCAAGAAACTCACATCAGACCTCTAACATAACATTAAGATGGAATCGAGAAATATTACAAGTCATAATTTGAAACGTACCAGGTATTGGAACCACATCCTTGCCCTGATGGAGAAGCCATGCCAGAGCTAGCTGAGGAGGAGTACAAGAATGCTTGGCTGCTAAGCTGGCAAACTGGGAATATAAAACTCTGTTCTTTTCTTGATTCTCCCCAGTGAACCTCGGATGTATCTCCTGAAACCACAACATTTTTCTTGACGAGCTTATGTGCGAATACAAGATATAAAATCTAACAGCTACATAAAGAGAAAAAAGAAAGAAGAAATGAATTCATGAGCAACGATTAACCAGCAAACTCTCTGAAGGCAAGCTCTCCGTGGTTCCCTTCCCACCAAAGAATCCACGACCAAGTGGGCTATACGCCACTATCGCAATGCCAAGCTCCCTAGCCACAAAGAGTGAACGAGAGTGATAGTTTACTTGCCGTTTTCATATGTGGTGCAGACGAGAACGTCCCTTTTCTCATCCCATGCCAAGGAATGATTTCTAGAGCTTACCTACAAAGTGGAATCACATCCTCCTCGATCTCACGACTCCACAACGAGTACTCCATTTGCACAGCAGTAATAGGATGCACGGCATGCGCCCTCTTGATTGTGTCCACGCTGGCTTCAGATAACCCAATGTACCTAATTTTCCCCTCCTCTACTAGCTTCTTCAGCTCCCCCATCTTCACCAATACAAAGAGTAAAGACGAGACAAAAAAAGATGACGTAATCGAAGACAAATTTGTGGCACCTAATGTCTAATCACCGAACGTAAAAACCTGAACAGAGCGTACAATAAAGGATAAAATAAATTGTTTTCCGATACTTACAGTTTCCTCTATCGGCACCGATGTGTCGATGCGATGCTGATAATAGAGATCAATGTAGTCGACATCTAGGCGCTTAAGACTAGCTTCGATGCATTGGCGCACGTATTGAGGACTTCCCTTGACCTGAACCTCACTCATGTCACGCATAAATATGCCAAATTTACTTGCTAGCTGCACTTGTTCACGAGGCAGCTTCTTCAACGCCTGAAACAGTAACAGTATACACATATTATTAAAGAACTCCAAAGAGAAGTGGGTTGAGGGATCCATACATATTTTTGCATTCGTATCTTCAACCAAATTTGTGCAGTTTTCAGTAGAAGACATCAGTTAGCTACCTTCCCAACCGTGATCTCGTTATGGCCCTTCTCTCCATATATATCAGCAGTGTCAAAGAATGTGATGCCCCTGTTGAAAGCTTCTTGCAGAATTGCAGATCCAGCTTCATGAGATAAAGGAACATTCAGTATCCCTGAGAGGCCCCCACAGCCAAATCCCAGTCTAGAAACCTGAACCACACAAAGAGAAGACTTTCTGTGTCTTAAATCAATGCAATCTTTGTTATGATTTGGTTGATTTACGCTTCGATCTAGGCAGTTTGACCTTGCATGAAATTCTAATCGGAAACATTCAAATAAACTCTTGGGAAATTGCTTGAAGGAAATTTCAAGTTAAAAGTCTTCGATGAAATTCAATGGCTCTTTACCTCCAATCCTTGGGAACCTAATTTGACTCTTGGTACTTGCATCTTCGAACTGTGCTCCATTGTGCCCGACAATCTCGAGATCTCCTCCACGGTCGTATCGATTGGTGGTGCACCAAATTTTGCTGTAAAAGATGTCAAGCTGCCAACTGACTAATTTTTAAAATATGAATGATACATCAAATAAAAAAATTAATGAGACGTCAAATCTATATATATCTATATACAGGTATGAGTTTAAAAAAACATTTCTTGAACTACCTAAAATGTCACTTGCATTATTAATTATTAAAGAGTTAATTTGAGCAATAATGACCAATGGTTTGGAGACCACTGTTCAAGCCTTGGAGATGCTTCAACATATGCCTGCAACATTCCTTCGTCTCGGTAATAGATTTAGCACCAAGATTTTCTTTCACCCTAATGTATGATTTGTTCCTTGAGAAGGCAACGTCGATGATTATAGTTTCTCTTTCATTTTTGATGGGCCTTCGCAGACGCATAACTCCTTTGCTTGATTTTCTTGGTTCTTGTGTCATGCAGATGATTGCATGACATGGCGATGGAATGTCAAAACATCGAATTATTAGAAACGTGTAAGCAGATTTTTTTTTTGAGAGAATTTCGTCTCCCTTAAAAACATTCAATTTATGCCATAGTTTTCAAAGTTTCCATGGTCAATTTTGAAATACCTGTCACCCTAAATTATCCAATTTTTTTAGGTGCATCAAGTAGCATGGAAATAATTGTCCAACTTTGCTTTCGGTTGAATTTTCATTGACAATCTTTTCCTTAAATAAGTGGAAATTAAGGTCCTTCTATATTTTTTAAAAACTTTTTATTTAATGCACGGAGTACAAAGTTACTTCCCATTGCTCTACATTCTGAAATCTCAAATCCTAATTGCAAGTTACCATGACATGGCGTTGAACAAGCTTGATTTGGTTGAGCCATTGAAGTTAGCTGGTTAACTAATTGCTGTCATTTTTGCAACTTTGCCATTAGACATATACTCTAATATCTCAAGAGTTTTCTTGAATATGCTTATTAGAATTGATTTATGTTAAAGAATCAACGATATGGTTGATGCTCAAAAGTATCATTAAGGAATTTAGATCAGTTTTGAATTGAAATAAATTTACTGTTGCGTTGGATCTGAAAGGATGTGTGTACATAGATTTGATTGTAAGTAATTGTTTAGGCGAAGGATGCATCTGATTGTGTGTGTGTGTGTGTAAGTAGAGCCATAAGCACTGAATGACAAATTGGTTATAATTAATCATTTTGTATTCAATTTATAGGTATAAAGTTATTGTCCATATAGCTTTTTTTTTCTAATTTAAAATCTATTTCTTCGTTCTAATTTTTAAAAAATATATCTTGTGAACATAAAAGGTACATCAAAATCTTATTTAATCCCTTCTATAAAAATATAGAGACTGTAGGTATTTTTCATCTCAATTAATTTCATTTTTATTATGCTAAATATATGAAAATAATACCTAAAAATATGAACCTTTTAAAATAATCAAAAAAATTGACAGATCCACATTATAAATTAATGATCACTCAAAAAAAATAATAAATTCACTCATACTCACACAGACCAATACACACGTGTGTGTGACTGTGGGCATCAATATACGTGTGAAAGTTGTGAGAACATGTATAGCAATCGTATAATTGAAATTAATATATTTTAGGACTGCCTATGTATTATGTGTAGGCACATATATGTATCCTTAGTATAAACATTAAGTGAAAAGTAATAGTATAAGTACTTTTGATATAATCTATACATTTAAATTTTCGTAACGTTTGTTTATGTTTTTGAGTGCGTGTTTTTTTGGTGTATTTTTTTAAAAAGTATATAAAAGTAAAAAAGAAAGATAAATTTTGAACTGTATAATGATTATAGTGTGTGTTTTTTGATGATACGAAGGAAAACAAACATTGTCTTTACTTTTTAAGTAATAATGTGAGTATTTTTTTTTATATACGTTACATAAATATTATGTGAAATGTAATATTGTAAGTATAATTAACTATTACTTTTACATGAAACCTTAAAAAAATTTAAATTGATCATCAGTTGGATTTATCAATTTCACAATCTATACTATTAATCTAGAATTTTTAATTAAATTTACATATAAATGGTAAGCATATACTGAAAGCATCTATGCAATAATTTTTTTTAGGTAGAGAATGTGATTTTTAGTGGTTTTATTTTCCTTTTGTAGGAAAATGTAATTTTAATTATTATTCAAATAGAAATTTATAATATGTATTTTTAAAGTTAAATATATTTTAAAATAATTTTGATTGTCATGAAATGATATATAATACTTAACTAAATGTTTAAAATGAATTTCATATATTCATCATATACATCAGTCTCTAATTTTAACTTATTTTATATTGATATTTAATTCATCAATGTATAAAGTTTTTTTGAGTTATCTAATTCATAAATTATATATCAAAATATTATACAGTCCTGAAAACAATATATACATACATATATATATATATATATCTCTCTCTCTAGGGGAAGTTTTATTATTGGCATGATACATATATTAATATCTTTATATCAGTTAAAGGTTGATTGTAACAAACATATGAAAAATTTCGAGTCTACAATAAAAAAGCATAGTACAAAAAATTTATAAAATAAAAATAAAAGTATAAAATGGAGGCATCCAGATCATTGGGCAAAAGGACAAAAAAAAAATTTAGAATGTTAACTACCAAAACATTTAGATTAATTATTTATTTAGTATAGTTTTAACTTAAATTTTATTTTATATTTATTCTTTCAACATGTATTTTTAATGTTTTTAAAAAGGGTTGTCATACAATCTATGTGTATAAGAGAACAAAACATCATAAATGAATATTTTTTAGATAAGTTAATATCCATTATAACTACATTATATTTCCAAATTTTATATATAATGAAACTTGTAAATAAAAATAATGAATGAAATACTAAAAAATGAAATTTTCTTAAGAAACATGGGACTATTATTGCAAAAATATAAAATTGAAAATTATTAAAAATTTATGAATGTTCAGTTGTATTTTTTATTTTAACAATATCAGCAAGGAGTGAAAGATGGAAATTTATGAGAAGTTTAGTTTTTAAAAACTTGTTAAGTAGTGTAAGATAAAAATGTTTAAATTGATAATGAGATTTTTATGATGGTTTTATTTCCTTATTTAGTTGAAAAACGTAATCTTGATAATTCATTTAGATTGAAATTTATAATATCAATTTTTTAATGTTAAATCTAAATTTGAGATGATTTTGATTGTCAATATATAATACTTGGCTAGATATTTAAAATAAATTTTATGTATTAATCATGCACATCAATCTTCAAATTTCAACATATTCATATACTAACATTAAATTCACAAATATATAAAATTCTTATCTCAATGTATTGCGGTATTTTTGTATTTGCAAAAATGAAAATGAAGTGATTACAAAAAATTGATAAAAGCTTTGAATAATTTCAAAATAAAAAAGTAAAATACAATTTTTTTTATAAAACTCAAATAAAAATGTAAAATAGTGAAATTAAGATCATCAGGTATAATGAACATAGAATTTTGAAATTTAATTAATATAACTCATCAAATAATTATTTCTTTAGCTCTTATTTTTTAAATTCTCATATGGGTTTTCATGACTATAAAAAATAAATAAACTTTATTTACGTTAGTAATTTATTGTTAAGTTATTCTTTAATTCATTACATTAAATATTTTAAAAGACTATTAAATTAAAGTATTAAATATATATATTTTTTCTAAAGTACATGTATATTATGACAAAAAATTATAAAACAAGTCTTTTGGTTAATTCAATTAAAAGAGATAATGAACAGAGTATAGCACACTAAATTATTAATTAAATTAAATAATGTTCTTTGACTAATGTATAAGCTATTTTAATAATTTTTTATATTTTAAATTATTTAATGTGTATTAAATTAATTTTAGATGTTAGTATTAGAATTAATTGTTTATCTCTTCCTTTGGAAGAAAAAAAGTGTATTGATTATAATATATTTGAAAAATAATAAAAATATATTTAAATTTATTAACATTTTCTAAGCAAATTGAAATGACTTTTGATGTATAAAGGATAATAAAAGATTAAATGTGACATTTATAAAAATAAAACTTAATTTCAAGTATATTAAAATTTAAAATCAAATTAAGATAATATTTTGATAGATTATTATCTCTACCAACTACCATTGTGAGATGACTTGTACAAGAAAATTACAATTGTTGATTGATGGGGATTATATTAAAAATACTTTTTATAATTACTGATTAAGATATTGAAAATTCTAATAAATTTAAAAAAGTGATAGTTATACTAATATCAACAAAATAATTTTTATTTATTCACATTTCCATAGAATTCAATTTTTTAGCATGTTCATATTTCTTTTCCAATTAAATTTTTAAAAATTTATTTTAAAAATGAAATTAAATAAGTATCATTTACTCATGTGCAACGTGCATGTATTTTACTAGTAAAATAGAAATTAAAAATAATAAAAAACAAAATAAAATACAAAAAATATTTGAAATGTTTAAAATAAATAAATTCACACATGCTTAAATTTTTAATCACATGAAAAAGTTGGTGTTAAATATTTTTGTTGCATATATATGTTTAATTTATGTGGCATTTTATATAAAAGCAAACGTGTAAAAAAGACTATATTTTTAATCCTATATTATTTTTTATTTTACTTAATGTTTCATATATATATTCATTTAATATATTTTTTATGTTTAAGAACAAAAAAAATATATATCTGATTAAATCTTTGAGATTTTACCACATGGCAAAATCTACCGCACTCGGTATATGTCTGAACTAGGGCTGGAATCGAGCCAAGTCGAGCTCGAGTAGTGACTCGAGTCGATTTTTTACGAGCTCGAGCTCGCTGGGCTTGAAGCTCAAGCTTATCGAGCCGAGCCCGAGTCGAGCTCGAGTTAAATGCTAAATCATGTTTGAAAAAAATTAAAAAAAAAAAAAGTTGAGCTTGAGCTACTCGATCGAATTCGAGTATTTTTTTGAAATACTCGAACTCGACTTGATAGGTTTATCGAGTTGAGTCGAGCTTTGACCGAGTCGAGTCGAGCAACTTGGTTGAGTCACACCCCTAGTCTGAACTCAACAATATCCTTGTTGTGCAAACAAGGTAGAAATAATCAAAACATAATGAATTTGTAGAACTCATGCAAAGGATGACCATAACAAATATATTGAGTTAATTGATATGTCACGAATTGTTATAAAAAATGTTTTAACTAACTTGATTTGAAAATTTGGGAAATTGCACTAGAAATTGCGAGAACTCAAAATTTCTAAGAAAAGGATTAATTGTATTTAGTAGCCAAGTACCAAAAGTTCTATGCAAAATCTCACAAGGTCCTTTTATGTGTAGTGAGAACTATAAAAATATGCTAAAATTTGTCATAAACCTAACAGAAAAAAATCAAGATTAACAATTTAAGGAATCCTATGTAGACTAAGAAAACTTGGGCACCAATCTGAGTTGAGATCCATCTAGAACCCTTGCGATCAATCTCGGCCTTTTTAGGTCGATCTTGATGTAGATTTCAACTTCCCAATCATAAATCCAGGGCACCGACTTTATGATCGCAATTTATGTGATCAATTGAGATCCTAGGTGATTGTAATTCTAGAACTTCCAATTCCATCGTGTTGATGGCCTCTACCCTAGATCAAATCAAGCTTAGTGCAATAAATCCACTCCTTGTTATGATCGATGCTAGTGTTGCTCTAAGGCTATATATTTTTCCTCATTTCATATCAGGTTGATCCATGAACACTCTTCAAGCTTCAAGAATCATTGCAAACATCCAAAATCCTTTTGATATTCCTTCATAAGTGACGTCGTTACTTCTTTAAGCTTCTTAGCCTTGGAATGCTTCATTGGTCCTCTAAAAGGTTTTGGATATTTCAGCTTTGCTTGGACGCTCACGTCATCCCCTTAATCTTGAGAAGGAATTACTCTTAATTCCACTTCATGCTTATCTCTTACGTCAAAGAGACTTAAATCAGTAACATTGAATATTGTACAAATTCCATACTCACTTGGTAATTGCAATTTGTAAGCATTGTTGTTTATTTGCTCAAGGACTTAAATTTTCCTTACTCGAGAAATCTTTCCTTGATCATTTGTACCCATATATAATCTCCTGGCTTGAAGACAACTTCTTGCGCCCTTAATTAGCTAGTTGTGCATATTGCTCATTCCTTTTTTTAATATTTTGCCGCATTCTCTCGTTAAGCTACTTTACAAACTTACATTTGCGTTCATCATTTGCATTTATTTGCTCATTATGCGGTAATGACAATCAATCCAAGGGGTTTAGTGGATTAAAACCATAAATAGCTTCAAATGGTGACATATGTATTGATGAATATGTACTATTATATGCAAATTCTATATATGGTAAGTACTTTTATCATGTTTTAATATTCCTTTTAATCAATGCTCGCAATATAACAATTAAAATTCTATTCATAACCTTAGTTTGACTATCAATTTGTAGATAACTAATGATAGAAAATAATCACTTACTATTTAATTTATATCATAGAGTCTTCCAAAAGTAAATCAAGAAATTAATATTTCTATATGAAATTATGGTCCTAGACATTCCACGTAGTTTCACAATATCCATTTTGTCATATGAAGCAAAATGCACCATTTTAGAAAGTCTATCTACTACCACAAATATATTATCCTTATCCATCCTTTTTTCTTGATAATCTCAACATAAAATCTGTAGAAACGCCCCTCATGGCATGCTCAGAATAGTAATGGTGTGTACAATCTGTGTGTTTGCACTTCTGACTTGGTCTCCTTGCACTATATGCATCTCTCGATCACCTTCTCTACGTCTTTGCATAGGTGTGGCCAATTGTTCCCACATAATTAAGATAACTTTGGTGACATCATAATGTCTCATTAAACCTCCACTATGTGCTTCCCCAACAAGCAACTAACATAAGAACATTAGAAATGCACAACTTATCCATATAAAACACATATCCATCATGTAAACAATATTTATTATGGGTTCCTTTACTAGTTAGCTCATACATATCTCTAAAATCATCATCCTTTGCTATATAACTCCTTTATGTACTCAAAACCTAATAATTTAGTATTTAAAGTAGTAAGAAGTGGATAACAATGTGACAATGCATCAATGACTACGCTATCTTCCCTTTCATTATACTTAATGACACAAGGAAATATATCTATAAAAGATACATATCTCATATGCTGCTTATTCAACTTACTTTAATTTTTCAAATACTTTAACACTCATGATCCATATGAATCACAGAGTCTTTTAGGCACAAATAATGCTGTCATGTTTCCAATGCCTTCACCAATGAGTAAAGCTTGACATGTTGCTTACTCAACTTATCTTAATTCTTTAAGTACTTTAGTATTCACGATCCATATGAATTGCAAACTCCTTTCAACACAAATAATGCTGCCATGTTTTTAATACCTTCACTAGCAAGTAAAGCTTCTTGCTGTAGGAAGGATAATCCACCTTCACCCTACTTAACTTCTCACTGAAGTACGATACCAGCCTTGTCTCTTGCATTAAAGTAACTTTGATTCCTATACTCAAAATATTACATTCAAGTTCAAATATTTTTTTTTAAAAAATAAGTAAAGCAAGAACATGAGCCTTAGTAAGCTTATGTTTTAATATGTCAAGGCTTGATGTTGTCTTCGACCCATTAGAATCTATCATTCCCAATTGCAACGTTAATTTCCAATCAATTTATTCTGATCATGCGTTTAGAAATGAAATTAGGTATAATCAGTGTATTTCTCTTTTAGTTCAGCATGACAATCATGTTTTAAATGGTTTTGTTTTTCTCCTTGTTTAATACTTACTACAATATATATTTTCTATTTACTAATTTCCTCAATTTTAATTTATTATTTCTAAATTTTCTACTTTATTTTAATTTATTCTATTTCTTAGTTTTTTCAAATTTCTTTCCTTTATCTCTTAATTTATAAATATTGTAAACATTTATATCAAAAAATATTAAAGTCATTTATATTTTTTACTTACTTGAGTGTATTTTTTTTATCACTAATGTTGTATATTAAGCAAAGGTCCTTTTCTTTTTTTTTGTTTCTTTTCGACTATAAAATACCATTACTTCTTTATATATTTATATATATATATTTATTTATTTATTTATTTTTACTCATTTTTTCTCAAATTTAATTTATATTTTTTAGTTTTCTGTATTTCATTCTTATTTTATAAATAATATATATTTTATATTTAAAATTATTATTAATTTTTTTATGTAATTGCGCTCCCGTATACCTTTTTATCTTTAATTTTAACTATTAGTAATAAAAGCGGTAACGATTTGAGAATTTTTTTTCTATTCAAAGATTTTGAAAATAGAATTTTAGCTTAATTCTAAATAATTTATGAATGTAATAATTCAAACGTAATCTTATTTGGCATATGATTAATGGAATAAGATTCAAAAAATTATATATTGCAAATAAAAATCCTTGCCATGTCATCCACATTCTGAGGTGCTTCTCCCAATAATATTCCTCCACGTCACGACAGTACACCAAAGCGTCACAACAAAATACGTCATTACGAGTCGGGCGGGCGAAGGTCAGAATTCTCATTTCTCTGGACACAAAAGGGAATTCCAGAACTTCACGTTAGCCTTTGCTTCATCCAAACCCGGACCAAGAATCTGGGTCTCAGGAAACGGTTGAGATGGAGGCGACGGGAAGAATCCTCAGGCGTGGAGGAGGAGCGTACGCCGTTTTCGCGCTTTTGTCTTTAAGCATGTTGAGCCGCATATCGGCGCTCTCGGTGACGGTAAGCGACACCGAGTGCGTATACGAATATGTATTCTACAAAGGAGACGCCGTTTCGGGGAACTTCGTCGTCGATTACGAGTACTACTGGAACTCCGATCCTCTCGGCATCGATTTCACTGTATGCCACTTCGTTTTCCTATCTTATACATTTGCAAATTTGTGCGCGCGCGCGCGCGTGTATACAGTTGTGTGGGTGCGTGTGATAATGAACCATAAAAATTAGAAAAGTCTAGAGGTTTTGCTTTCTTATGTTTGTGTTGGTTATTTGGCAATGGAGATTGTGCGATCAATTGGAATTGGCAAAGGGATGGTTTTTATTTTCATTTTTTCGACTTATTGTCAAGAAACTTACAGGGGATTTTAAGGTTGGTACTGACGAGAAATTTGCAATGCATGGGGTGATGTGGATCAAAATATTATATGTATAACATATATGAAAAAAAGACAATTGAGACCTGTTGAGGTGGGCGCGGGTACCTCATGTTAATTATAATAAAATATACATTTTCTCACAAAAGTTAATGCCTTCTTCATACTAAAAAATTGTCAAATACGAATCAAATTCATTATTATTTTCTCTCCTCAATTCTACTTTTTTAACATTTACTTTTCTTTATTTTTTTACATATTAATTTGAAAAAAAATTTAGTCGCTATTCATACTTCATATTACTCTTAGACAATTTATGGTTTGTCATTTTATTTCTTTTAGTTTACTAGTATATAAATTTAATATAAATTATTTGTTTCTATATTTATTTATTTTGAATTGAATATATTGATTGAATAATGAGCTTTTTTTTTTCTTTCTACATTAAATATATGCATGCTCTCATTATATTTATATCTAACATTTGTATATAATTGATGTCGAGCCAATTTAATAGTTTAGAAACTATCATGTTTTGCTGATTTTTTGGTCTTAATGTGAAATTTGCTATAAGAGATATCCTTTTGTCATTTATATTTTGCAAAGAATTAAACTATGCTAATATAATAAATATATTGTTCATTATAATTATTTTAAATCTGCTAATATTAAAAATATATTATGTTTACTAATAAAATTAATTAGTACATCATATTTTTATTAATTTTTATGGAACTAAATATAATTAAGTTTTTATCTTTTAGAATATAATTTTAAAATAAAATCAAAAATTTTCTTTCCCCCAATAGGGCGCCCATGGGCAATAGGGGTGGGGGATGGGGTAGCGAGGGACTGGGGGAGATATTTAAGAGTGGGGTGGAGGGTGGGGGAGGCATCTCCTATCCCATCCCTACTTCATTATTATCTCTATTGATAGACCTAAGTATAGTTAGGGTAACTACCACACAACTTGACAGATCTAAATACAGTTAGGGTGGCTATCAAATAGTTTGACAGACCTAAATATAGTTAGGGTGGTAGGCCTAAGTATAGTTAGGGCTACAAGATGACAATTTTATTTAATAGAATATTCGAAATACAAAAGAGGGACATCAACAAAAAGTGAAAAGAAAAGAAGGCCTCAACATTTGCTCTTTTTAGCAATTTCAATAGAGATTTTCCTCCTACTTTCTTGTATATGTATCTAGTCCATACAAATAAAGCATACAATATTTATTTCCTAGATGTAGGCACCATTTGGTTGAATCAAGTGAAATTGTGTTTTCTTGTCTTCTTTTATTTATATTTCATGAGCAATTTTAGATTAATCCACAAAATGAAGCTTAAGTCGCATCATGGGCTATGGTGTGAAAAAATTTCGTAAGTAGTTAAAATTGGGTGTAATTGAATGAGTTGGAGAGAGAGAAAAATATAATGATATGTTTTTATATGGAATTAATGATTGTTATGTGACATGAGAGGTTATTATGTGTGTATTTTAATGTTAATGAGTATGGTGTTGGATGATGGTGGTGTATATAGTCTAAGGAATGGAGTAGATTTTTTTAAAAAAATTGTATGCATGGAGAATGGGGAGAGAAAATTCTAGACCTAAGCTTTTTTGTGAAATTTTTCTTCTCAGATGACATTTGTTTAGATGACATAGGTGCCATTCAATCGCTCCATAAGAGGTTTACGTTTGACGGTTTTACTGATTTTGTTTGTATATTTGAGATTCTGGTATAATTGGGTTCAATGCAGTTGTGGAATTTTGAAAGTGTGTATCACAAAATTTGTATTCATTCTATCATGTCTGGAGTTTTCAAGTTCTTTGGTAACTGAAATGCTTCTGTTGTTATTCCTGAACAAACGAAAATGGTTTTATCTACACTCACTACAATTCTATTGAGCAGAAAAAATGAACAGAAGTGAAATACGACAATCTGTTATTCCTGCTTGCTTGATGTAGTTGGACTGCTGCACAATGAATTGATATTGAAATCATTTCTTATTTTAGTCTCTTATTCTTACTGATTATTGAGATTAGAATTTTCTCATAACTATTCACTTGCTAAATATTTTTATCCCTTATTCTGTGTTAGTCAAAGTGTGGGGAGAAAGCCTGATCTTTTTTGCAGAGCACAAGAGTAGTTTACGATTTAATTATTTTTAATCTTTTGGATGATAATATTTATGCCATCATACAATGTTTTTAAAGACAGTATATCTAACGAGGTGAAGTAATGATATAACTAACGAAAAGGGTGCTGGTCCTTCGAGGTTCGTTTTCTAGACCATTAGTTCAGTCTATATTTTCAATCCATTGCGATGATATCATTGTGGAAACGAGTTTGTATTTGCATCTTGGTTCATGTTTGCAAGGAATGTATTTTCTTTTATGCTGAGCCAACACACGAAATGATCGCATGGCCCAATGTATTGTATAATGTATGATACAAACGATTGGGAGGCTAGACTGTAGATCAGTAGTTTAAATGAATTTATTGTGTTGATTGTGTTCATACTTCTTGACGTAGGTGACATCTCCCGAGGGTAATACTGTGCACACATTAAAGGACTCATCAGGAGAAAAATTTGAATTCAAGGCCCCAACAAATGGAATGTACAAATTTTGTTTTCATAACCCTCATTCTGCACCTGAATTAGTATCTTTCAACATTCATGTCGGCCATATTCCTTCTCAACATGACCTAGCCAAGGATGGTTTGTCTGCTCTCTCTGTTTGCCTCTAGGTTGCATATTTTAACCCAATTGTGATAGTTTCTCTTAACCTAGTGTGGCCATATTCTTTCTTCTTTTCCTTTATAAATTTGCAGAACATTTGGACCCTGTTAATGTCAGAATTGCTGAGCTGAAGGAGTCACTGGAATCTGTCACCTTAGAGCAGAGATATCTGAAGGCTCGTGATGTTCGTCATCGCCACAGTAAGACGGACCTTTTTTTTTTTTTATTTTTTCCGCTGCTTCCCTTTCTTTTTTACTCGTATGATTTCCCATTGTAATGTGTTTGGCTTTCGGAAGAACGTTTCGGTTATTATCTTTCTTTAGCTTCACAGGGTTTCACGCCTATGACTTGCTACATCCTTGTGAACTTTTAAAAAGATGTAAATCCGGTGCACTTGAATTTTAACTAATTTAAACTACACGCACTGGTAAGACATGGAGAACACTTGCTAGTGACGCATGACATTGAATTCTCATATCAATGGTGACTCAATAAAGAGTGGCAACTTGGTATTAATTAAAGATGGCAATTTCAACAGCGAATGGCTCGTTTTAGCAATGTAAGCATGTAATGATAGACTGTGTCCAAACCATATGCCTATCATCATGTAGACGCTAGTTTAGACCTTATGAATCCTGCCGGATTTGGTGCTTCACTCTGTTAAAACATTTACCCACTAAGTGAAACAATAATAGATATCAAGCCCAAGGACTTAGCTGTATTCTTCGTTCTTAGGAAAATAATAATATGTATCCATGTTGTTGTTAATCTCATGCAATCCAAAAGAAAATATCAAATGGGCAGCTCTTCTAACTTCTTTTTCTGACAAGTAACTAGCAATGCATGCTGTAGCCCAGCTGATGCCGTAATGACTGTCTAACGTTCTTGCTGCAGCAAATGAGAGCACAAGAAAGCGTGTGATATTGTACACAGTTGGAGAATACATTCTGCTGGCTCTTGTTAGTGGGCTTCAGGCTACGTACATCCGCCGCTTGTTCAGTAAGTCAGTCTCATACAGCCGTGTTTAATGATGCCCCTTCTTGTTACCCTGAATGTTTTAGTAGTCAATGCTGGGCAGAAATATACAGGATTTATATGAAATGTAGCTCTAAACCGAAAGCCAGCGGCTGAAGGTATTCTGATTTTAGGGAGGTTATGAGATATTTGGGGTTAGGTAACTTTTTCCTGAAATTTTCAGATAATATTTCTTTTGTATCTTTCGGGGTTGATGGCTGACAATATATATATATATATATATATATATATTTATTTATTTATTTATTTATTTATTTATTTATATATATGCGCGCGTATTATCTAGATTATATATTAAAAGTTTGGTCCTACGTGGTTGACACTAATTAAATCTACACACACACACACACACACGGACCCTTCTCCAACTTAATAATAGACTTTTCTTTTTTCTATTTATATTTATTATTTTCTAATTAGAATACTTTTATATGTATGAAATAAATATCCAAATAAACATATATATTAAAAATAAAAAAAGAATTAAGTAATTATTTTTAGCTTTATATTTAAATCTAAGCTGGTTCGGTATGTCAAAGCTACTAGTATATTTTAAATATACCAGAGTTTGATTGCAAAATGTGCAATTATTAAAATACCTTGAATTTTATGTACATTTTTTATGCGCTTAAATTTTTATTTATTTCATCCGTTTTCATCAACTTCACTTTATTTTATTTTTTATTTTTTTTCCAAATTTATTTATTTTTATCTGGAATTTAGGAATGATGTAGCTTTTATATGTAGAAAATATCAATATTTTATTGGTATGCATAAGCATTAAGTGTCTTTCTATTTTCATTTAGTATATTTTTTCTTTTTAAAATTTCAATTTTAATTTAATTTATGTTTTCCTTTTTAATTTTAATTTTATAAATAAATTTAAATATTATTTATATAATCACGTTTGTGCATTGTGAACAATAGTAAAGTCCATAAATTCTTTTCTCTCTTATTGTATTTTTATTTTGATATTACGTACATTGATTATGTTTGTTTTGATTTTTAGGTATATTTTTATCAAAAATTGTGTAAATGTAAAAAAGAGAAATAGATAAAATTTAAAAAGTGTAATAATTAAAGTACGTATTTTTTAAGAGTGAAGCCAAACAAACATAGCCATTGTTTTTTGTAAGCTATCTTAGTAAGAAAACCAAGACAGAAAAGGTAGAAGATGAAAAAGGAATGAAACCAAAATAATTCATTTCATTTTTCGATTTCAATATCCTGTTATCAAATACTACCTTAACTTTCATTCTTACCCGACTTGGGGAAAAGCGCGTCTCCTACGACTTTATCCATTCCGAAGGTTGGCGTTTTGCTCCTCAAATCACGCTTTCTATTCTAACAGCATGGATCATACTCGCACTACATGGCATAAATATATTTTATCTATTTTAATTATGTATTTTTCAACACAAATAAAAATTTATGACATGAAGATGGTTGTATGAAAAAATGGTATTTTTTTAGATACATAAAATAAGCAATATTTTTAGAAGTTTCGAAAAAATTGTCTTGTACGGGTACCATTGATGTAATTACTTGACCCATGATAGTTTCGATTTTGAAATGTGTATGTTTAAGTGTAAATTTTTCAAAAATTTCGTTAAAATTAACGACAGAAATAAAATTAAAAAAATATAATAATTGAAATATGTATATTTTTTGAAGAAAAAGGAAACCAAACATAGCCTTGAAATCTTAATTTTCGTAAAAAATGATAAAAAAATTAAATACAATATTATTTAAACATTCAAATTTATTAAATCAATTATGAAAGACTAATTGATTAAATTTTGAAATTCTTTGAACTTTCATTTCATTAAATAAAATAAATATTATGTAATCATAGATCAAAAGATGTGAGGAGGAAATTGGAATAAGTCTTGCACTTTGCATCCCTTCTTTTTGTCAAAATAAAAACTCTTGACCCTTACTTGTCCACGGTTTCCTCGATTCTGCACTCTATAAGGAACACCAGTGGATTTTGCCACGTGTACCGTTGTTACACATGGTAAAATCTCAAATTATCAATTTGTTATTTTTTAAATATATAAAAATACATTAAATAAAAAATTAAATGATTCATTAAACATAAAAAATTATAAGTAATGAGAAACAAAATAAAATATAAAATATTTGAAATGTTAAAATAAATAAATTCACACAGGCATAAATTTTTAATCACATAAAAGTTGATGTTAAATATTTTTTTTGTTGCACATGTATGTTTATTTATGTAGCATTTTTATATGAAACCAAAATTTAGTTTTACTATATTTTAGTTTTTATTTTATTAAATATTACATATAATTTCTTTTATTTAATACAGTTTTACATTTAAAAATAGAAAATAAAAAAATATAATTAGTTGAAGTCATGAGATTTTACCACATGGCAAAATTTACTGCACTCGGTATACTTCACCAAATACAATATCGAGTAGCCCCTTGTCCGTATGATTGTGTGACCCAAATTTAGCCCAAAAACTAATCAATTATACTTTGAACTAGATATTGCTTTCGTCGTTACTATTTTTTTTCCTCATGTCACCAATTATTTTAATCCAAAAGTTTAGAAAATACTGGACAAAATTCTTGTATACGAAAAAAAATTGTACAAGATTGAATAATTTGAATTAAACTGAACTTTGTGAGTTCTATTCTTTAATTTTAATCCTTTAATTTTTTTTAAAAATATTTACTTGAAATTTGAAAAATGTCTTTAACTTTTGACGACAAACTCCTTGTATTTAGTGAAAAATAGTTTGAATTTGATGACAAATTCTTTGAATTTGGTGAATAAAGTATTAAATTTGACGAACGCTTTGAATTTGAACTTGATGACAAATTTTTTAAATTTGGTGAAGAATACCTTGAATGCTCTTGAAAATTCTAGAGATAATTTGGGAAAAATTTTCTTTATTTCAAGTTTTTAACTACTTCAATTCTATCTTCTTTTGTCCTTTACACCATGAGGTTTGACTTCTAATTATAATTGAAAGAGAAATAGTAATCTTATTAACTATCATAATTTAGAATCTATCTAAAGATTTAACCATGATTTTAATCTTATAAAATCTTCATCTCACATGCTTCTAGCAATATTTCGCCATTTGTTATTATTTAATTGTCTAATTAAAATATCAATATTTATTTATTTATTTTAAAATTTATATTTATTTAAATTTATAAAAATATAAATAAAATTTATTTAATTAATATTTTGTACCACGTTTTTTCACGCGGCACAACATAAGCAGACACCAAAATTTACGTGTCTATAATATCATACACAAACAAGTGATTTAAAAAAGATGCCATCTTGTTATTGTTGAGGTAGTTAGTAACCAATATTTATATGTTAAGGTTAAATGCATTATTTTTATTTGTATATTGTTAATTATTATCATGTCTTTATTTTAATATTTCACAACTTTCTTTCTTTTTTAATTATATTCTAATGTAATTTTATAATTATTCTTTCATATTTACTACATTCTTAAATCACCCATTTCGTGCGTGTGTGTGTGTATTATTTTATTTAATTTTATATACTTTGAATTTAAAAATAATTCTATTTTTTTGTAATTTATTTCATTAAATAAAATTTTATAATATAAAAATTTTACACATACATCTCTCGTAATTACTAGTATCAATTCATTCATGAGTTATTAAATTTTCCCTCATTCAATTAATCGTGTGGTATCCATTTGTAAGTTTGGTTTTCTTCAAAACTCACACATGATCCTATCATACATAACGTTATTCGTTGTAAGTTGAATTTAATTTATGAAAAATAGATTGTTCAAACCCAAAGATTATTCATATACTTTTACCTATCAATGTGGACACACATGGGTCTTTTATTAATTTATTATATTTTGAAAATTGTTTGTCAAAAAGGGCTTATTCTTAGCGAATTCTCAAAAGACTCCCCTAGAGACGGCAGAATTAACATATTCCGCCATGTCTCGAACGGTGGAATGTGCTAAAAAGGAAAAACGAAAATGTCACTTATGGTAATAGCGTTGTTGTAATCCTGCCCTTTGAGAGAAGGAGTGCAACAAAAAATTTAAAATAAAAGAAATGCATTCTGCCCTTTACGCACCAACCACGCCTCAAAGCATCGTCGCCATAGCTCTCACAAATGCACACTAAAAGCTCTCACAAATCTACAGCCACCATGGTTTTTTTTTTTTTTTTGTTTTTTTTTTTTGCAAATCCTAGAGAAATCTCAAGATTCATGTTCTTGGGAGTAAGAAGAAAACGCAATTTTAAGCCATAAAAAAAGCTTTTTCAGGTACAATTCCTTCTGAATTGTGAGTCGAATTTTAGATGATAATGTATAGTAAGAATAATTGCACAGAAGTGTATAAAGAGGTTGTGTGGATCTGTTTTCCGTACATGCAGTGGACCTCTGATGGGCGGCATTTGAAACCACGCTCTAGTGTGAAATTCCAAAAAATAATAATAATAATAATAAAATTGTTTAACAAGCATTAGGGAAGCACCTGAGAGGGGTTCTGGTGGAGGGGAAGTGCCGGTGAGCGCTCCGCGACACTCAAATGGTTGCTTCTGGCCATAGTTCGTCTGGGCTAAGCCATTTTCCACTTGCCGGCATTGGCTTAACTAACAGGTGAAAAATGCTATTGGTGGCTGTCTGTGTTCAGATGGTTGCTTCCAACAGAGATTTGGCTGTAAGGAGAGGGAAGGAGGGGAGAGGGAAGGAGGAGAGAGTGGGAGGTGCAGCGGGGAGCGGAAGAAGGGGGAAATAGAGCGAGGGGGTGGTAAGTTACATTAGGGTTTGGGTGGTTTTTGGTAAATAATAAAGATATTGGGGAAAAGGGAAAAGGGAAAAAGGAAAAAAAATGTGACATTTTGAGATTAATTAGGAAAATAGGATTTTTTTATATTTATTTAATGATTATGTTTATTTATTTGATATATTTTTGTAAATGTTCAATATATTATTCACAAATATGATATGTAAAATCAATATATTAATTTATGTTTATCTATTTATATCTTGTCGACAATGTGATTCTTATAATTATGTTGTATAGTTTTGATTATTTCATTGAAATTAATTTACTAGTTGTTATTGATTTGGGGCATAAATGTTGTTTTTAATATTTTAAGATATTTGTTTGGTGAATTGTTTTGGAATTAGGAACATAGAATATTGTTTTTATGTTTATTCAGTGATTATGTTTATTGAGTTGATATATTTTTATAAGTTATGTATTATGTTGTTCACAATTATGATATTTAAGATTAATGTATTAATTTATGTTCATGTATGTGTATGTTGTTGATAATGTGATATTTATGTTTTTGTTGAATAGAAGCGAAAAATTCAGCAGTAGTTATTATTGATTTAGAGAATAGATATTGTTTTCTACATTTTAAGACATTTGCTAGGTTAATTGCTCTAATAATTAATTGAAAATTGATGATTATGATTCTTTTGTTCTAAAGATATGTCAATCGAAGATAACAACATATTGTTTTGTATTAAATAGGTAACATAGTGCAAGTTTTAAATTATATAGGATATAATTATAATTCATCTAAAATTAATATAATTTGTCGTCACACAAATTTTGACCAAAAATTTTGACAGCCTTCTATGATTTGACCGAGTTTGTCGTATGCAAAAAATAGAAAGTTTTTACAAAATATATTTTAAGAGATATGTAACAAAAATAACAACTTTTTTTTACTACCTATCAACAGTGATTATAATTTGAATTTCATATTGAATCGAAGCAACTTGTTAATTGCCTAGAGTTGTGTATTTAAACTGAGCTAAGGGAACTTGACGACGAGCTAGTGGTCTCAACGGGGTTTTTCAGTACCAAGGCATATTAGAGATATTTTGTAGTTGAGCAATTTACTAGTTTAGTTGAGATAATCAAGTCTATCTCAATTCTACGTTTAGGATTTATCAATAGCATATTAATATGCTATAACTTCGTATGTTAATATACACTTAAAAAAAGAGATAGTAGTAAATGAGAAACTCTATTAAGAATTTGAAAATAATAAGAAGGAATCATATGAAAGAAAAAAATTGTGAACAAAGAAAAAAATTGTGAAATTGCATTTCGTGGGGGCAATGACGGGAGAATGGCGAAATGAAGAAACTGACATGGCATGAATGATAAAAAAAAAAAAAGTTAACATTAATGCGGTCGTTAAGACACAAGTGAGCTAGCATGATGAGGGTGTTTTGTACGTTCAACTTCACTTTTATGTTGTGAAAGAGTGTTAAATTCAACGGTCTCATTTTTTTTATATTAATTCCAATGTGAAGCAAGATTCAATGGAGTTCCAAGTGGAAGATGGAGTTTCAAGTGGAAAATGGTGACAATTTTATGATTATAAAAAAAGTGATCAAAATAGATATAGTGTTTAAAATTAAAAGGCAATTGACAGTTAAGGATAACTAGATACATATTTCTAAATGTGAGTATTTAAAATTAAAAGGCAGTTGACAGTTAAAGATTATTAGGTACATATTTTTAAATGTGAGTACAGTATGATAAAGAATACAACCGTTTGATTTATCATACATAGGCACAATACACGCATACAGACATATAATTGGAATATGAAAGACAATCTAAGAAAACATTATGAGTTGTCAAAAATTACAAGATATGGTGATTCACATGGCTATTTTTCATTTGATTTGTCGATAAATTATGCTAATTTAAATAAAAATTTGATTGATGCCATGTTTTGGGAATACCTCATGAGAATTCGGCAGACAACATGCAGTAAGTCAAGTAGACGGTGACAACGTGCTGTATTTATCATGTGTGTTTATATCAACGTGTACATGTTAAATATTTCACATGTTATTTTATTTATTATGTTATTTTTTGTAATTTATGTCATTTTTATTTATTATATACATCTATAAATATGTGTATATTCAACTTTTTTTCATAGAGAGTCCCTTTGCTCCAATTACATGTATAAAATAAACTGCAAAATTTTTTACGAACACTACACCATCATTCATAGATTACACAATTTAAAAGGTACGACAAATTGTAAATAATAAATATTTAATTGTGACAATATTAGATGAAAAGTTAACGAGCAACTAATATCGCCATGGACGAATTACAAAAATATTCCTCGTCGAACGATAAAAGCCTCACCCCACTCTATATAAAAATCCCAAACCACTATATATAGATATATTTAAATTAATTCCAGCCTGTAAAAATAAACTTAGATAATTCCACACTCTCAAAGGCCAAAATTATTGCTTAGGAAAAAACATAAATTTTCACTACTTTCACCCTCTTAGAGTACGGAATTAGAACAACAATGTTGCCGTTGTCACATTTTCTTTCTCTTTTTTTTTATTTAATTTTTTATTTCAACATATTCTGTCATTCTAGTTGTTGGAGGGTTTTACGTTGCGAAAACCCTAGAAATTGGGTTATTTGGCTAATTATTTTTAAAAATGGATAAATGAATAAAATACCCCGACATGTTGCATTAGAGTTATAATCTAACGAAAACGATACTGGGGTGCAATTCAAAATTCCAGAAAACCATTGGACTTGTCAGTAAATACAGAAGGTCAAGTGACACGCGTCATCCTCTCCAAACCTCTCTGACTTTTTTTTTGTTTAAAATATTTTGTTCGAGTTCCCCTCGTATAATCCGAAAAACAATTTTTATAATTCTGCATGACCGTGTCCTTCTGCTATTGCCACACCGCCAGTGTCTCCTATTAGGGTCGACCCGGGCTAATGTAGAATTACGGTAATACCCTTCCACGATGTTAGAACTTCATCAGTCAGGCTAGATGGACAAGTCTAGAATGTGATGGTTACTGCACACGAAGATACCCTATAGCTAGTGACTTCTAGTGTAGCTAACAATTATTAATAGTTATTACAATTAATGCTTGAAACATTTTTTTCTTTGTACATATATCGTAATGAAAATTACTATTTTCTCGCTAAGCTTAAACTGCCATCGTAGGAATCCAAATCCTCGATAACAGAATCATTACTGTGGTTTTTTTCGTTTAATTTTAAAATAAATAAATAAATAAATAAAACATTTGTAACGTAGGTCCTGGGGGAAGGGTATTTTCGTCAATTGCCCGTATCCCCTCTAAGCACTTCAGTTGTCTTTTCATGTGTTATTTAAAGCAACCTTCAGTTACATTTTCAATTCAGCATCTCCACGGCTGGGAAAAAGAGCAAAAAATGCTGGCGGTTTTCGATAAGTCGGTGGCGAAAAGCCCTGAAGCGTTGCTGCAGAACCCACAGACGGAAGCCGTTTGCGTACTCAAAGATGGATTCTTGGCGACCCATTTCTCGTCCACACACCCAGGATCCGTCGTTATCAACCTCGGTTCTTCTGGTTTCATGGCTTATTGTTCTGATAAACTGAACCCAATTCTTCCAAGGTTTTTGTATACTTCGCTTGTTTTCTTTAATATGGCTTTTTTTAAATCTTTTCTTTCTGTTTATCTTTCTATGGCTGTCGTACCATTTTGGGATTGTGTATTTTTCTTCTTGATCTGATTTACTTGTTAATGAGTTGTTATTCATGTTGCCTGAATACTTGTTTATTTACAATTATGTTTTTGTTTGAATCTTTTGTTCGTATGAAACTGAGTTGTTTTAAAGGGGAATTATCGATCTTTCAATTTTTTTAATAATAGGCCACATTGTTTTCCTCTTGCAGTAGATTGTACGTGATGGTGGTGCGACATGTGTTCTAGTGTTTTTTTTTTTTGTCTGTATATGAGTGTCTTCTTGATTTTTTTTATTGGCTCTGTCCTGACTGGTTTGAGGTCTCTTTACTGTGGTTTCTTGGATTCATTATTGCCATATGATGTAAGAGACCCTTGTGATGAGATTCAACGATTTCTTGTTCACTTGTTTTATTGTCTTTAGGTGGAGTTCCGTTTAGCAGATTCTTTTTATCAGTATTCCGCCACTATTTTCATTTAGACTACATTTACAGTCACTGATTTGGACGGCATAACCTCTGATCTGCTACTTGCAACAGCTGTATGACATTGTAACATATTTCTCGGATTGTTTAACTAAAATATGGAGTTTGTGGATGGTGATTATCGGGGCTATCTTCTTGTCACTGCAGTAATCCTGTCACGGTCATAATCAACATTATGAAAGTAAAAGAATTTGCAGATTGTGTCTCAAATTTCGTGCCATTGATATATCACACACACTAAAATAATGGGTTTCTATTGTGCAAGTTTATCTGCATTCAACTGAAAGAGGCCCTTTGTTTCACCTTTGTTTGCTCTGTTTCTTTTTTGGCAAGTAGTGTTTTAGATATATACCCACTGGCGACCTTGGTTCTTCATAAAGTGGCTTTGCGGAGATGTCCTTGTGTCTTTTCCAGTACTTCATATGACTACTTTTATGGTCAATCTTCTCATTCATCTGCAATTACATATCTCTAATCTGTTTCCCCATCTTTTCAGACTGTTTGCCGTTGTGGATGACATATTCTGCTTGTTTGAAGGCCACATCGAAAATGTTGCACATCTTAAGCAGCAATATGGGCTAAACAAGACTGCAAATGAGGTGATCATGGTTATTGAAGCATACAGGACGTTGAGGGACAGAGGCCCTTATCCTGCTGATCAAGTTGTGAGAGATTTTCAAGGGAAGTTTGCATTCATTCTGTTTGATAGTTCTTTGAAAGTCACATTTATTGCCTCTGTGAGTAATTCTTTAATCCTGTGGACTTAAATCTTTTATTTTGTATAGCACATTACTGCATGTCTTATTTTGGCATTTGAATTATGTTATCTGGCTAAGGTCAACTAACTTTCGTTTTCTAATACAGGATGCTGATGGGAGTGTACCCTTATTCTGGGGAGCTGATGCAGAAGGCCACCTTGTTCTTTCTAATGATGGAGATGTTGTGAAGAAAGGTTGCGACAAATCGTTTGCTCCATTTCCCAAAGGTATCGTCATTGATGGTTTAAATGTTGTATACTTATGCTCCTCCCTTAACTGTTAAAAAAGGGTTGTTTGCCAAAGTTGAATTATCAATCTCCATCTTGTTATTCATGCTTTTGAGTCATGTGAAATTGGAATAGTTTAAGACCAAATATGTTTAGGATATTTAGACTTAAAAGATTTAATGTTGTATTTTGAGAGATTTGAGTTTTGGGTGCATTAGTTTAAGTTGTCTCCTATAGATAAGAGGGCCTCTTTTTATTCAGGACATTGTTGTAACTTTTTGAATTGAAAATCAGGCAATATACAAAGAGGCTTTGAGAAAGTTTATTGGTGGCTTAAGAGTGGTTGTCTGGCACCCCAAATTGTGGTGCATAACTCAGCCGCACTGTTAATTGATATTAAAGTATGATGACCAAAAAAGAACAAGAGAGATGACGAATCTAAGCAAATCAAATCCCAATAGTTATTGAAACTGTTGTGTTACCATAACTATGAAAATTAAGATGTAAGAGAATACACTAATAATTATAGAAACCAAATCTATACCCCTCAAAGAAACTTTCTCCATTAGCTTGCAACAAACTCTTCATTAGACCTTAAATAGCGAGAAAAACTGTATTTTGTGATTTCTACTCTGACGCAGGCTAAAATCCTGCATGCACTTGCTCAATAGTGATGCATCTAGTGAACCATGATTTTAAAATAATTCAGCGGTGCTTTCATGGATGTAGTTTTTAAATCCATACAAAATAGTATCTAGTTTAAGAATCTTTCCAAACTCATGCACTAGTAATGAGCGAATTATAAAAATAACACAGCCTGGCTTAGACTTTAAAGCTCTTCTCTTGTCTCGTGGTTTATTTCTGGCAACCATCTTGTTACTTCACTAGGATTTGCTCCATGTTAGTTAACACAAGTCTCAGCTGGCTTTGTTCATTTAAATGCCAATTCAAAGCTAATTGATTATCCTGTATACACTTCCTTAATACTAACAGAAAAATAGTAATCGTCCTATTACAAACTCTCTTAAGTCATGAATCATGATTTCTTATCAAAGCCTTAAACAATAGACAAACCAGTAATAAGCATAGCATAAAATTTGCTAATAACATTGGCTAACATTGTGGTAAAAGAGGAGGAATAAATTTTATGATATTCTCAAGAATCCTATTTGAACAATGTTTACTAAGCACAATGTAAATATATTCCCATACTATTATGGCAAAGAAATATTTATCAAGTAAAACAATAGTTCTTTTTAGAATATTCATTGTTCTAGAAACAATTCCATTGTTTCTAATGACTTGACCCTTTCGCCTGGATTAAAAGTATGTTGCACTAAGGGAATCAGTACTTTATTTCCTTTAAAAACATTTCAGCAATTTCATTTTTCCTCAATCTTATTTGTTACTTAAAATACTATCTGCAAAAAAATTCAAAGTCAATTAACGAAACATGTTGTAACTCAAATTTCAAAAAGTTTTGGCAATACAAATATGCAGTGTTAATCTAGTCAAACAATCTTAAAGTAAAATTCCATCAAAGATTTAATGGGTATCAAATCATTGTAATCTATAATGCTTGCATTAATAAAAGAGAAATGTGAACTCAAATCATACCAATAATATCAATGTATGCAATATATCCTTTATGAACTCAAACATGTCCTTCAATATTCAGAAAATTTCCCTAAGTTTTATTGTCCTTTTCATCTATGTCATTCAAGCCTTTTCACCCAAAAATATTCTAGTTGTCATTCATGTAAACTTCTAAATCTTCAATTTATTTAATTAAGTCTCTTAAGTTTAAAACAATGCTAGATATTTATAGGCCAGTGCAAATAGTTTCTCTTTGTACATAGAAATAGGAGGCAATGCTTTAAACTCTAGTCAGAGATGCTTTAGGAAAGATAATGAATCGTTTTTTTGTCTTCTATCATATGTAGAAAGATGGTGAAAATTATATGGGCACTGTTTCTCTTAAAGATTGTTATACATCAACTATGATGAAATTGTAGGTGAAGCACATCAAACTTAGGGTGACTTATCCCACGAAGTTACCACTTTTTTCTTATTTTAGATTTCATGCCATTATTGTTGAGGTAAATTTGGAGTTGATGGAATATATAAAGACAGATGGAAATTGGCCAACTTCATCAAGTTCTTGAAGAGAGTTAAATGAAGGGGATTTGTATAACTTAGGGACTAGTCATATAATCATAGTTGTGGGTGTGCCATAATTTATAAGGCTAGCTCAACGTAATTCTTATATTATGGCACTTGGCTTCGGTAAGGCACGTGCCTTAATTGCCATTACCCTAGGTGCAAGGCATGCACCATGTGCACCTTTGTAATTCTTTTGTTTTACTATTGTCCATTCTCTCATCTCCAATTCTAGGTAGATTTTTCGTTAACTCTCTCTCTATTTTATTTTAGAGTTTCTTTCCCCTAGTAAATTTTGTAGTTTCTTACAATTTCCTTTTTCTTTATTCAATGTATCTACAGAAAAAATATATAGATTTTTAATGGTAAAAAATGTGCTGACAGTGATTTTTCCTAATTCTTATGGTAGTTTTGAAAATCAACACTATTAAAATACGTTGGGTTTTATTGCATTTTAGTGTTTTCTAAAAGATATTTTATAAACATGTTTTTATTTATTATATTTTTAATTTTTTTTCTAAATAAAGACTAATATGTTGTGTGTTTTTTCTACGACATTAAAAGTCTAAAAGTTTTTGTAATAATTATTTATTGTGTAACATTTGTTTTGTTGTTGTTTTTATCAAGATAATTAATAATATAATATATATATATATATATATATAGAATATTTTGCATTGTGCTCCAATAAGGCCTACGCCATGCCATGCGTCATGCTTCAGTGCTCCAAAAAATTTTGCACCATGGTGCGTAGCATGCTATTAACAACTATGCTTATAGTGAATTCACTGTTAGGAAGCGAAAGATGCTAGAGTCGAGTCCATAGGTTTGAAAGAAGGAGAATTCCCACAAAGTTCCAAGTTCTGCAACACTGCTTTAAGGTAAATTTATGGATTGACAACTTTTAAGAGTGTAATCCTTAATCCTATGAAGAAGTTGGATTCTTCTGGCAGGGAAGGTTTATTAGCCCTTTAAGATGCGCTTGGCGTCACATTGCACCCTAAAATGGCATGCATTAGGCACTTAGAAGCTTGAGGCAAGAGATGGAGAGTGGATGGGTTGCAGATTTGTTGGGTTAATGATTGATATTGTATGGGCATTGGGCAGCACAATAGTTACTTATACCAAGCTTTTGTTGAGTGGTCTGAAACACTATTTGAATTTGGACTTGGAAATGAAATTACATATTGTATAGGAACAAATGGTGGGTCAATGGCTCTCCAATATCTGGTGACGTCACAACCATTTAGTCTGTTGTCATGATTTGTGAATTCCAACATATTAGGTGGACAAGCTTCTTCTATTGTACTTGAACAATGGAAGGCAGTTTACCCAGTGTACTAACTATTCTTTGTTTCCATTGGATCTACTGCTTCCATCCGTTTCATCACTTACAGATGAGGAATAACCTTGAAGGCACTTTATCATGCATCATGTTCATCGTTTGTTTCAAATGCCGTATCATGCATTTGTTTCCTCCAATGATTAAAAACCTGGAGGCCACATGATTGCATTTTTTTCTTTTCTACATGGCCTCTAAGTGCAGTAACCACCAAATATGTGTGTGTTGATAATACATCCCACATAAGTTTCCCCGGATGCAGCATGCATTTATCTGGGATTACTTGAAAAAATCATGTCCCTGTGTGTGTTTTGTTTCTACGATTGAGTTCTCACAAATCAGTTTTCATTGCTTCAGGATGCTTCTTCACATCTTCTGGGGGTCTGCGGAGCTACGAGCATCCTATTAATGAGTTGAAGGCTGTCCCCAGAGTTGACAGCTCGGGGGAAGTCTGTGGTTTGACCTTTAAGGTTGATGCAGAGTCTCGGACAGGAAAAACTGGAATGCCTAGAGTTGGCAGTGACGCCAACTGGGCTCAAAAGTTCTGAACTTGGAACTCAAAACTCCAAATAACTTAAGGCTTTCATTATTAGGTCGTCTTGTATTTGCCTTTGCCTTCTATGATCAGAATTGTGATGACACACTCAAGACTTGTGGATCCCAGCCATTCAATGGCCTTGAAACATACACTGAATAATCAGACTTCCATTTCTAGCAGCATGTGATGGAAAGTGTTGGTTCTCATGTTATTATAATCATCTTAGCTTGAACCCAAGCAGTAAGTAATGAACTAGCAAGTAACGGGAACGAGCAAGTAACAGAGACAAATAAAACACTGAACATTTTATTGCGGATGTCAAGGGCGTGGAGGTTAGGGTGGTATTCTTCTTGTTAAGGATTAGCTACTTTAAAGTATAGCTTTGCTTTGGATGTGAAGGTTGCCGAATCTACATACTATATAGTAGTATTTAACTGAGTGTGTTAGCAAATTAGAAGAATCTCTCTCTCGAGAATGCTTAGACGGCGATAAGGTTGCGACTGTGAAAAGTTGCTTGCTTTGGGCTATTGTAAAGTCTTCTATCTAGAAAAGTACAGTAATATATTTTGCTTTTGTATTTATATCAATGCACAATTATAATGTGTTTATATAACTGTCATAAATTATAAAAAAAATACGTGTATTATGTTAAGGAGATGCGGTGGAGAAAGCGAAAAACTTCATGAGCCATTAGAGTACTTATTTATACTAATTTAGATTAGCTCCACACAGCAAAATTGGTGCAGCATTTGAAAGTCATAGGACCACTCTCATCTAGTCTCTATACTGTAGCTCCTTGCGGTTAAATTTTCTAAGTCTTGGGTTAAATTTACTAAGTCTTGGCTTATGGCAATGATGGTACATGTTTACTCCTTAATTTTGTTTCCATGTATCTCCTATTCTTCCACCACTCCTATATGGCTACCTGTTAGATTCAAACTTCTTATTCTTACAAATGAGTGCATTGGTGAGCTGGATAGGTTGTGAGGGAGCTCTCTATATGAAGTAGATTCTACTGAATGTTACTTGTAGAGAAGAAAAATTTTTATTGGAGAGAAATTGAGATTTGATAGTATCAAACTTAGGATGGAGGCCAACCTAAACCCTGGTCTTACTATGATCCTTTCTGTCTTTTCTTCAGTGAACTCGTTAATATTACTCCGGCTCTAAGTTTGGATCCAAATTTAGATAGATGAAAATTTAAGAATAATGTAAAAATAAAGGAGATTGAGATAAAAAATAATATTTTAATATATAATATGTTTGAAAGAAATTATTTAAATAAATCTAGATTTGGACCCAAAATATTTTGTTTGGGGTGCATTTGTACATGGGTGTTGTCTACTCTTTAGAGTCGAAGCACACACAGCACCTTCCTTGTCACACATCTATATTATGTATTATTGAGAGTTTGATTATAATTTAGTTGATCACCATAAATTTATATTATTATTAATTAGAAAATTAACACTTTTATCCTTAATTTAAAAGGCCATATACTTATATTATTATTAAAGTAAAACTTTTTAGTTGTACGTTTCAAAATTACAGAGCTACTCTTATTTAGTTGTTGTATCCTTTCATTTTCCTCTTTCCTTCTAACTTAATATTTTGATTTATTTATTTTTTCAAATTTCTGTCATTTCATTTTTATTTTTCCTTCTTTTACCCAACATCGCATTTTTCTCATAGGTTGTATTTATACTAATTGTATTTTTGTTTATTTAATATGATTGAATTCGATCCAACCAAATTGAGTATAATTTCTAAGTAAAAATACACTCTGGCTCAAATTCAATTATCTAAATTTAAGCTTAACAATCTGTCAAGTGCCCTTCAATCTGTTTTGTTTAGCTAAATTTCCTGTGATGATTTAGGTGCCCTCAACCTAGTTGTAATTAATTATAACTCTCTCTTTTCTGATGTTATTTGTTATTTGCAAAAATTGCAAAAACAAACCTCGATTCATCTTAATCATCCTCTTTTTTTTATTCTTTATATTTATTTCTATAAGATTCCATCCTCAATAAAATTACATCAGCTATTTCCTACAATATGATTGTACAAACCTACTGCACAATTAATTTTGTTTTCTATGATTACCCTTGCTTATATTTTTTTGAAGGTCTCCAGTAATTATTTTCTCTTGCTTTATAGAGCCTTTTTATTGTTTATTAGCTATTCATCAAGGATGCTATTAGGTTATTGTGTTGCACTTTATTATTTCGTGCTCTAATTGATGATCATGAATTTTGCAAGGGCAATTTGGGGATATTCTAACATATTAAATGGATATAATACCATAATAAGGGAAAAATTGTGCTATAATTTTCGTACCTGATATTTGCCATTCTCATATTGGTAAAATATACATTGCAAACATGCATATAGCAGTACAAAATTTGAACATTTTACGCCACCACAAAATGTTACAAATTCACTATATTATTAGGTTATCCATCAAAAAATGTATAAAAGACAGTTCAATTTAATTATAAGGCGTAGATGAGTTCTCTAATATTGATTCGGGCTCTCATATCTACATCAAAATTATAATATTACTATAATTATACGTATATATTTTAAATTTTGCATATCAATTTTAAAAATTTAATTTTCAGTTTATTTTTTATGTTTCCCATTTTTCATAATTATAGTTGATAAAAATATATTTTTCATTAAATTGAATAAATATTGACTAAAAACTAATAAAAGATCTTTGAAATTTAATTATGAAATGAGATTTTAGAAATTTTGTGTTGAAATTGAGTTTATAAAATCAATCTTTAATGAAAAAATTTAAAAATATAATAACATATTATAATAAAGTTGACTCTATTAAAATGATATATGATAATTCAAACTAATTACTATATGAATATGAATATTTTTAAATATTATGTATAAGAATTTGTGAATTTGATTATGAATAGAGTAAACTCTACCTGTTTACATATGCACACATGTTTAGTATTACCTAAGTTGCAAGTGCATGGCAAACACCTAATGAGCACACTACTGACAAAACAATATATAAAAAATCTTAATTTCACTGTACATATTTTTGGACCAACTCCTCTCTCAGGGTATTTTGAGCTCGAACACTAATCTGAGCAGACTTGAATAAAGGTTAGCAAGTCGGTTCTCTTTGAAGATCTTATATTAGGCCTCTTTAAAAGTGACACCTCTACTAGCAACCTGCAAAAGTGGACACTTGATTGCTTCTTATCGCCTACTTTCTTATTATTTACTCTTTTTTATTATATGAATAGGATTTGGGTTCTGAGCTCAATGTTCTGCTTTTTGCCTCTGTAATGTAATTGATTTTAGGTTTTTTAGCTTGGGTGTAGATATTTCCTTTTCTCTTTCTTCTTCTTCTTTTGTAAATAAGATTTGGACTTTAAGCTCATAGGCTAAGCACTCTTCTACATTCTTTTGTGAAAGAAATAATTTTCAAGATCCATGCTTGAGGTTCAGATATCTCCTTATTTGGTTTAACCTCTAGTTTGTAGGGAAATTTTTTGTACTAACCTCCTGGATCTTAGACCTCTTCTTTTTAATAGAACAACTCGACATTGCTTATTCTTAGCTTGTTTTTTACACTTCTACATATCATATCATTACAACCATCTTTTCATTTTCCTTACATTTAATGCTAGTCTTGTTGCCATTTAGTTTTTTTAGGATTATCTTTACTCATACACGTGGCTCGATCTCTTTACCTTCATTTTTCTTGATTAATCTATACCATTCATGTGTACACCTTGGATCTATCCTCATTGCCTAAATATAGTTGAATTTGAGACTTCTTTTCACTCTTCTTTCTACCTCTCTGTATCTCCAGAAACTTCTTGCTATTCGTTTGTCCCTACTACTCTAAGTTTCCTAAGTAATTTTCTTCTTCTTCAAAGATGGTAAGAAAACCCTTTTACCTTTCTATTTTTAGTACTTGTGCTAATTCTATTTCGTGGTTATACCATACTTATGGAATTCCCTTTGCATTCCATAGTATTATTCCAACTGCTTCGGATTGCCTTGATCTTCCTCTTCAAGATTATATTCTTGTCTTTGTTTTCCTGTTCAGATTAGGCTTATTGTTTCCCATTCTCCTAATCAACTTTGAGATAGCCAATCATTTTAAGATTCTCCTTACTCGACTTACACCTAATGCTTTTTGTAATGGCTAAGTTTATTATCGTCTATAGTGAAGTCCAAACTGAGCCCTTTGCAGACCTATTTAGGCTTCTGTGCACCTTTAAATCCTTTGAGCTTACGATGTTTTACTTTAGTTCTCAAGTTGGCATCAAATGACTTAAAGACACTCCTTTAAATAGCAATAAAGGTTGAAAGAATCAATTTTTCATTATCAAAGGCCAAAACACCTAGGGTTTCCTGACCTCTTAGTTTGCTTCTGCCTCCAAACTTAACTTTCGCAAAATTGCTCTTCCCATCTCGACCTTAGATGAACAAATTAGTGCCCTTAATAGGTGCTTCTTTTAGCTTAGCATTATTACCAAGTGTGGGGCACTTCATTTTTTTGGTCTCAATCATCATGAGGAGAATCTATATGCTGACGTTGGTGAGTTTTTTTTAATTCATTCTTTCATATGCTTTACCTATTTATTTTATCTTTTCTTGTTTTGCTTCCTACAGATACAGTCATGAGAGAACTGTTTCGAGTAGAGATAGGCCACTAGGATCAAGCTTTTCTTGAATTAGTGGTGCAAAAAAGGCGTCATCTAACTTAAGGAGTTAGGACTTCTCAAGTTGTGAGCAATCCCTCTACACCCTAAGCTAAACTATAAGAGGGCCATTCCTCGAAGAGCAGCTCCCTGATCTTTAAGCACGAGTGAGGATTCCTTCTCCACCCCATCTCGTCTAATTCGTCGCCCTCGCCAATCCATTCTTACCCCAAATACTCTGCCCATTTCTGATGGGATCAGGCTCTAGGTCCCTAATGCATCTTTTCTTGTTGAGAGATTTGTAATTGAAAACACTAGCCTAGCATGGGATTTAATGCTTAAGGGTTTAACACCTTAAGCTTGGAGTATTATTGACAGGCTAGGAGATGAGAATGTGCTAAAGTACTATGTTCAGAATTAGAGTCTGGTAAGATCTTTCTTTTTCTTCTTCTTTTTTGTCCCCTTCTTCATTTATTCTTTCCCCTTCGTTCAAGGCTTCATATACTTAAGTAAGGTGGTTCATCGTTATGAAGTTTGGGACGAGCAGTGTGCCCAGTAGATGTATACTTGAATTTCCACATTGAGTCTAAGAAGTCATCCCACCAAAACTCGTAAGTGTTATGAGGCATGAGAATGGGAAAAAGTAGCATTGGCTAAGGCAGCTTTACTAGAGACAAAAGTTTAACGGCTTCAAAAAAAAGTTTGGAATCTTACTGATAATTTCTCCACTACAGTAAAAGCTACCCTGACTAAATATCCTAAAACCTAAGAAGGCCAGGTCTATCTGACTAAGTAGTGGGATGAATGCCTCAAGGCTTGAACTCACTCTAAAGAGTTTAATTTGAAATTAGTTTGTTGGGTTGCTCGGTACTACATCCATGGCTTTGACAACTGCCTTCAACACCTTCCTAATCTGAACTTTTTGAAAGAGGATGTTGATTTGTCCCACATAAACAATGGTGATGGGGTAAATACTATTCCTAAGGGGGCTAATTTGATCCAAATGCGAATTCTGCCACTATTAAAAACGAAGTGACTACTACTCCTGCTATTGAGGTTCAAGTAGCTGAGACTCCTACTTTCGGAGCTCCAGTATATGAAGTTCCTACTATTAAGGTTCTTATAGCAAAAGCAAATGAAGTAGTAGATCGGGAATAGTTAGGGTGAAGAGAATATAAAATTTGTGCTTGTGACTTTTGTACTGAATTTTCAATGAAAATTTAATTTTGTTAAGTGCAACTTTTTATTTTGCATACATATGGTTATTATATTTTTATTATTATGTTTTTTAAGGGAACATCTTTCAGTCCTCTTGGATAGATCTTTTATAAATTCTATCTTTTTGGGACCTAGTTCGATTATCTAAGATGAGTATGTTTCAACTCCATCCTTAACTTTTGAGTATTAGCTCAGTCCTTGTGGAGGCACCTTCTAACACACATCAGTATCAGTAACCTAACTGTATTAATTTTTTTTAAAGTTCTCCATGTTCTAAGGTCGGGGTAAGGGTTTTCTGTCCATTATTTCTAATATATGTCTTTTTCTTGGTAATACTTCTTTTACTTTGAATGGTCTATTCCACTTTAGGTCTACCTTTCTTATAGGAAGCATAACCTTGATTTTCCCGAGTACCAACTCTTTTTTCCTTAGGACTTTGCTCCTTACTTTGTTGTTGAACAGGTTCACGATCCTTTGCTTATACTTTAGGTTTTGAAAATGACTCATTTCTCTTTCTTCCTATCACATCTCCATCTCCTCAGTCATAATTTTTACATTTGCTTTTACCTCATAAGTCATGACCTTATTCAATTCTTCACCAATCTCAACTAGAATTACAGCTCTCCGCCCCCATTCACGAACGCTATAAAAACTCTTTTTATGTAGTAAGCCCACAATATTACAAGCAACTTTTCTACCTAATTATTTAAGGCTCCATCTATCTTATCTTGATTGCCTTGATTATGGCATTAATAGTTACTTTTGCTTGACCATTGATCTCAAGGTGAGCAATCAAGTTGAATCTTTGCTGTATGTTCATTTCTTTGCGCCAATATTGAACTCTTGTACCTTGGAACTGTCTTTCATTGTTGGATATAATTTTTTGGGTAAACCTTATCTACATACAACATTTTTCTACAAAAACTTAATCACCTCATTTTCTAATACTTTAGCCAGTAGGTCAGTTTCTACCCATTTTGTAAAATAATAAACTGCTACACTTATGTTATGTTTGGTTCTTGGAATTCATAGAGGAAAAAAAAAAGAAAATGTTAAGGAAAATATTTTTACTTGTTTGGTTAATAAGGAAAATTTTATAGAAAGAAAACTAGAAGGAAATCATGTTTAAAAAGGGAAAATTCATTTTCCTCACAAAACGGTGAAGAAAATTGGAGGAAAATTATTGTATCTCTTACTTCTCCTTCAAAACTTTAATAACCCTATTTCTTTAATCAATTTCTTCATTATTTTTTCTCAAATTATAAAAAAAATTCAATTCTAAACTTTTGTTGATTTTATTTCTTTTTTTTTTAAATTTTCCTTTCCTCATTAAAATTCTTTTCAATCAAACAATATATGGAGCATTAAATTTCTTTCATTTTCTTTTCCTTTCTCTATTATTTTCCTTTTCACATTCATTTCCTTAAACCAAATATATTGTTAGGAATTTCTTTTATCAAGTGTAGTTAGAAAAGGTCCCATTATGTCCATATCCCACCTGGTGAAAAATGTTGGAGCTATCATAGTGTTCATTTTCTATGTTGGTTTGCTCATATAATTATTAGGCTCTTGGCATCTTTCGCAGACCCTCACTATTCTCATATCATTTTCTCTCATTGTAGGCCTATAACAACCCACCCTAACCACTTTCTTAGAGAGTTTTAATCCACCCATATGTAATGCACAACACTTCTCATGTACCTCTTTCAACACATTGCGCTTCCTCCCTTAAGCAGATTACTAAGGGTAGAGATTATGCTCCTTTATATAAAATTTCTCCTATTATTAGGAACTGATTTACCCTACATTCCATCTTTTGATTTGTTTTTTCACTTTTTAAACATTTGATGATATGTACTGTCTAATCTTCCTACCCATCTTCTACTTGTAGTAGTATTTCTACCTTTTTGAGCTTAATCTTCTGTAGTGTATCTACCTCAGTAATGAGTGCCAACCAGGCTAAGCCATCAGCCTTAATATTTCTTTCCTTTGGTACCTAATGTAACTAGATCTCTCCCATCAATATAGATAGTTGCTTGACCCTATCTAGGTATGCCTTATGCCTTTCTCCTTTACTTCAAATTTTTTCAAATATTAATTGACAACTAATTGAGAATCAATAAAAATGTTGCTTTATTCTTAAAATTAGCGCTTTTTACTCTGTTTCGTTATTTGAAGCCTTGAATTCTAACCGTAAGGCATACTCCAACTCATATCCTTTTGAACTAATAAGTAGTATCCCTCTCCACTTCTAGCGTTTGTGTGGATGAGCCATCTATGTATATGGTCTATCTCAAGGGGTCCTCCTCTTGCAATTTTATAATGAAAATGGCCAAAGCTTGTCATTTGATCGATTTCCTCAAAGCATAAGATATATCAAATTTCCTTAACTTCACTATCCACCTAACCACTCTCCTTGACACCTCATTCTACCACATTATTTGTTTGATTGAGTGCTTTGAAAGGACGGTGATAGGGTGTCCTAAAAAGTATGGCCGTAATCTTCGAGTAGTATTTCCTACTGCCAAAATAAGCTTTTCAATTTCTATGTATCTTACCTTAGGTCCTTGTAACACCCTATTCACAAAGTAGATCGGCAATTAGGCTTCTTGCACCTCCTTCAGCACTAAGCTAATTGTTGCCTTGGATATTGCCAAATATACATGCAATTTTTCCTTTGCCTCTAGCTTAGTTAACAAAGGAAGTCTCTTAAGGTACTTATTCAATTGCTGAAAAGATTTCTCTCATTGGTTTGTCCACTTAAAAGGCTTTTGACTTCCTTAATAACTACATAAAAGGCAAACCCCTATCACCTGCCTTAGAAAAAAGTTGATTGAGAGCTACCAGACACTTGGCTAACTTTTGTACTTGCTTTATATTTCTTGATGAGGACATATTTCTAATTGCTTCTATTTTCTCTGGGTTTACTTTTATCCTTCTTTGTTGGACAACATATTCTAAAAATTTTTCTCTACTTATCCCAAACGCACATTTGGCTGGTTAAGGTTTTTAGCTCGAATTTCCTCACAATTTGAAATGTCTCTTGTAGGTCCTTAATGTGGCTTTCCTTATGACAAGATCTTAAAAACATATCATCTACACAGATTTCCATGTTCCTTCTTATTTGTTCTTTGGTAACATTATCCACTAGTCTCTTATAATTTGCTTCAGCTTTTTTTATTCCAGATGGCATTATTTTATAGCAATATGTACAAAAGGGAGTGATGAATCTTCCTTTGCTCCAATCTTCTTTTGCTAACAGGATTTGGTGATACCACTGAGTATCCATCATACTAAATAGTTCTGAACCTACTATAGCATCTACCAATTGGTTTGTTCTTGGCAATAGGTAGTAATCTTTGGAACATACTTTGTTTAAGTTTCTAAAATCCACATACATCCTCTATTTTCCACCACTTTTTGGTACTACCACTACATTATACAACCTTTTTGGGTACCTTATTTTTATGATGTGTTTGGCATCTAATAATAATCCTACTTCTTCTCGTATGACTTTCTTCTTTTTTGACCCGAATTGTTTTAGCTTTTGTTTTATTGTTTTGTTTGCCTATCCACGTTTAATTGGGGTTGCATCACATTAGGAGCTATGTTGCAAAGCTCTTACGAAGAATTTGCAATAATGTCAGCACTTTCCTTAAGCAGTCATATTAATTCTTCCTTCAGAATTTTGGGCATTGCCAGCCCAATCTTACCATTTATTCCTTTTTTGTGTGCATATTTCCACACTCATTAGCTATTCTCTAGGCTCTATTGATGCTCTGCTACCTTCACAAACTCTTTGAAACTTGGGCTTTACTTTTTTGATAGACTCTATATAGTAATTCTTTGATATCATTTAATCTCCTCTTACTGACCCTACTACCCTTTCTATGGAAAATTTCATAACCAAGTGGTAGGTCGACACACTACTTGGAACTTGACTAGCACTGATTTGCCCAATATGACATTGTAGGTCAGGGACATAGTGACAACAAAAAATAGAATGGTCTTAGTCTTTTTATTGGTTGTGTTGCCTATTCTGTAAAGTTGAACAATTCATTTTTTACTGGCTCTAATCTACTTCTCTTTAATCCCATTCTTTCAAATGCTCCCATGTATAGGATGTTGACCAAACTGCTATCACCTACCAAGCATTGAGCTACGTTATAGCCTGCTATGTCAACAGTTATAACCAATGCATATTGATTTAGGGGATTATCCGTTCCCCCTTCTTTGTTATAGCTACCACTTCTTTTGTCATTTTACTTCAAGAATACCCTCCCAAAGTTGTGCTTATAAAATCTTTTTTTATTGGCTACCACTTCTTTTGTCATTTTACTTCAAGAATACCCTCCCAAAGTTGTGCTTATAAAATCTTTTTTTATTGGCTCCTTTTCCACATACATCGTCCCTTTTCCCTTGTCTACCAATCCTTCCTTTCTGACAAATTCCTATAACTTTTCTTTCCTTATTAAATTTTTAATTTGCATCTTCAAATTGGCACACCCTTAGTGGTGTGCCCGTACTCGTTAAGAAATTTGCAAAACCATCTTTGCTTTAGGTTGTTTGGAGGCAATTAGGATCCTTTAGGTCACTTCAACTTTTTTATATCTTATGTTGAAGCTAACACTTGTTCTCTACATACTTGCAGCGGTGTAAAATTAAAGAATTTTGACCTTTTCATGGAAGGAATATTGTGCATTGGTGAGGGGGGCTTTGCCTTTTTTGAGATTTGTATTGCCCTTCTAGCTTCCAACCTTTCTCTCCACACTTTTTCCATGATGTATTTTTCTGCACTGGCTAAGGATTCGTCAAAATCTTTAGCCAACCTCTTAGCCAACGATCTAAAGAAATCCCCCTCCTTTAATCCTTGGGCAAAAGCATTAGATAGCACCTCCTGTGGTGGAAGGTGTTTCTAGAGCTGCTCTAGAGAAGCGTTTTACATATTTTCTTAGCGGTTCCTTATTTCCTTGCCTCATATTGAATAACAACATAGGTGTTCATTTATTTTTTTTTTTATAGCTGGCAAATTGATATAAAAATGAAGAAGAAAAGTCATCAAAGTTACGTATGATCCCTGTGGACAATGGATTGAACCACCTCTGTGCAGATGTTTCGAATGTAGTGAGGAAAGTCCTAAATTTGATCCCTTTTGTGTATTGAAGTAGAAGAGCTTGACACTTGAATTTGGCTAGGTGTTCAGCAAGATTAGAGGCCTCGTTGTACTCTAGGATGTTGATCGGCTTAAAATTCCTAAGTGATGGGTCCATTAGAATATCTTCGATAAATGGGAGGCTTTCTTTAGACCTTACCTCGGTTTACTTGTTCGTTACATTGGCTTGCTTTTTCATTTCATCCAACTAATGATCTATGCTAACTATCTTTTTTTCTATTTCAGATGGTATAACTCCTTTCCTCTCCTTCTCACTACAACTAGTTGTTGTCAAGCAATTAGTTTCCTCCTCAACTTTTCTTTTGCCCCTTTTCCCTACTCTCTTAGGGTGGTTGCTATTGCACATTTTACTATCTCATTTAGTTGTTTCGTAGAGATTTGGATTAGCCCGAGCGTTGCAATTTCAAGGCGTTGTTGGATCGTCCTCTTGAAACTACAATGCCTTGACTGCAGGTGCCTTTGGAAATGGAGTAGCACCCCGCTGTCCTTCCACATTTCCCGTTAATCCCCTTGCTTCCTCCACCTCTATATAAATGTTTCAATTTTGTTGAAATCCCATGGATGGCGCCAAGTGCTTTTCCTCTCTCTCTATTTTCTTATTATTTCTCCCTCTTTTCTGCCACAAAGAAATTGATATTTTACATAGTGTTCTTAGTACGGCCATGCACATTCCGCGAATCATAGGTTAACCCTGACTTGTAGGCCTTACTAGAGAGATCTTAGCTCAATTTTTGAGAGATCGAGTCAGCCTAATGTATCTTATTCCCTATTTTTCGCATTTTAGGTTTAAGTGTAGTTACCCACACCTTTTTTCACCTCTATCCTCCTATCTTAATAATATATAATTGTCACATGAATTATTTAGTAGTATTAAGTGGTAGTATATAAACGTACATGACCGCCGTGAATTGGTTGAGAGACAATTTCATATTTTCGAATGTGAAATATCAGATCTCAAAATATTAACTGGGGTGTGTCCTAAAGCAAATCGAGGGCTATATATCTCACTGTAATGTTCTTGAGAGATAGGTCCCCCACCCTCCAATATCTTAAAGTGAATATATACTCTTTGAAAATATGGAAACTCTCGCTATCCTGTCTGCAATCTACATATGGTGGAGGTGGTGGCGTGACAATATTCAATTTGCATCATTAGGGACCACACCACCTCTATTAATTCTTGTTCTTACTCCTATATAGTTTTCCATAGATTTTTCTTCGCATTTACCCGACCTTCGAACCCTAAAACCGTATTCCCCTTTAATTCCCTCATGCTCGGGACCTCTATTTTTACCCGCGTATGCCGCTATTCCGTAGGCAGAATTATTTTTTGGTTACTCTAGGCAAAATTCTTTGGTTTTTTCCCTTTTTCTGCGTGCAATTGTATCAGTTAAAGCTGCCAGCATGATCTAAGCCCTCTTAATTCCTCCTTCGTTTAGGAAAGAATAGATCATGTGGTAGCTTCATCTGATACCTTTTGCACGAAAGAAACCCTGAGATTTTTTCTTTTCTTTTTTTCTTTCCATTTTTCATGAACCCTACTGTCGATCAGCTTCTCTCAGGGGGCATTTCCTATTTGGGTGAGGAATGTGAATCCATTCTTGGTATCATTTATGTTTTTCCTTTCTTGAATTTTATACTCTTTTATCTGGTATATGTATGTGTACGTAGACTTGGGTATTTTAACTGCATAGGGTTGTGCTTTTTTTCCACACATTTTGCAGGTTAAACTTATGTGAAAAATGTGGTTGATAGATTAGATTCTTAGTATCGTTAGTATAATTGTTTTGATGGGATTTATGAGAGAAGAAATCCCAGATTTATTGGTTCCAAGATCCCATATGCCTCATCGGGGCAGTCTTACTGTGTCCAATTTCACACTGATTCCAAATTTTGAGCACTGATTTCTGCTGTATATTATTTTTGATAAACTCTTTAGTCAATTGGAGGCAAAAAATTGTCTTAGTCAGACAACTGAATTTGGGATTTTATTGTAATGGTTTAATATGTTTTTCTTTTTGTTATTGCAGTTCTTTTGTTTTGACACTACAAGCATTGTGATTTTTATCTTGGAATGTGCATTTACCATTTTTATAGTTAAATCCTTAGTTACACAAGAATAACCTGTTTCTGGGGTTTCCTGAAACTTGGTAGAAAAAGAAAAAAAAAATCAAGATACATCGTTCGGGGATAACTTTATAAATTTAATTGTTCCAGACCTTAATCATGCTCAAAATGAAGGAGGAAATTTGAAAACAAAAATGGAAAGATAGGAAGATATAGTCTTTATTAACTACTTGTGATTGTTCTGAATTTTCCTGATGAGGGGTTGCAGTGTGAATATTCTTTTGCTTTGTTTCTTGTGTTTTAATAAAACCTGAAAATGAGGATATATAGCCCCTCTTTCAGTATATACCTTGATTATTTGGTCTGGTTTATTAGATTCTTACACTTATATCATATCTTGACCTGATTATGCGGTCAAATGAGCATGCTTTCTTCTGGCATATATCAAGAAATGATCATGATCAGAAGGACAGTGTATCATTATATTTATGGCGATTGTCAAGTCTGACCAAATGAAACTTGTGTTAATTATAACTAATTATAACTGTGCAGCTAATTTTGTGGACAGGATTTTCGAGATCAAGCAAATAGCAAAAAATTTCTTGTTCATGAATTTATAATTGTTAATGTCTTGATCTTCAAAAAATGGATCTCTAGAAGTAGTGAGTCTCAATTGGACATCAAAGTAAATTTTATTGCGTTTGAATAACTTTTTGAGGGGTTCAAATTTAAAAATGGTTCCCCCCCTCCTTCCCTTGAAAGTTGCTTGGATAGAATAAAAGTAGGTTTGGATATAAATTTTATTGGGTTCGTGTTTGAATAAAAGTATGTTTGGATATACATCTTATTAGGGATTAAAGTTGGTGTGAAAAAAAATATAAAAATAAGATAGGGAAAGAAAGAAAATTTTATTTGAATGGATAGTATTTTTAGAGTGTATTTTATAATAGAACAAAAGTGCTAGGCTTGCAAACATATCCTAAACTATATCTTTGATTTGAATATTTTTTTTGTTATATATATATATATAATATTATATAATAACTAGATGAAGTGACAATGTATAAGGATACTAATAAATTTTTAATGTCTAAATATATATATATATATATATTTATAAGTATATGTACATGTATATATAATGATTTATTTAGAATACAAGTAATGCTAGAATAATGATAACATTATGAATATTTACTTATATATAAGAACAAAAAATATATTTTTTTAAAGTTTTGTATGCCTTAGAGTGTATGTATTTTAAAAAAATTCGACAAGCTCAACAATAGAAATTAATGTAGCCTTATTTTTTCCTTAATGAGTGTACTCATGCAATATACGTGAAAACAAGGCCTTGGCTTCTACAATCTATTAGATAAATAATATTAATAAATCTCGTTATTGGGATTTATTTTCTTTAAGTTTAATGGTTAGTCAAAGCTGTATTTTGGCCCATAATTAATGAAATTGGATGTCGCATCACTTTTTGTCACTGATCTACCTCAATTTCCTAGGTTTGGTTAAATGACCTTTTTAATAAATAATTTATAGTCTCATTAACTGAACTAATTTTTTTTTTGTTTTTTTTTTCCATTCTCTTTTCAAGTTTTTTCTTTGTCAAGGTTATATTTTTTTCTCTTCCAATATATTCTAAAACTTACATTAAAAATCTATAATAAACCCAATTGTTATGGAATTTGGATGCCTTTTTCATTTTTCACATATTTTCTCATATTCTTTACTAATTGCATGGACTCTATTTACGTGTGTATGCATATCTATGTACGCACTCGTAAAAATAATAAAATCAAAAGTAGACAATCACGTTCGAGACGTTTTATATCATAAAAATTTTAAAATTTCATATTAATATGTTTATATTCTTACATCATTACATATAACTATTATAAAAAAATTAAACACACACACATATATACTTTATTATTAAGAGTTCGAGCTAATTTGATTGCATTGTAAATTTATAGCATTACATTCAATTAGTAAATTTACATCATTACTTAAAAAGATCCAACACATTAATATGATTTCTTGTATATCATTATTATTTTTTATATACTTTATATACACACACATACATTTACGTAGTGTTTTGTTCACACTTTAGAATTGGATTCAAATTTGGAATCATTTACCTTGGCTTTAGAATGAAACATTCAACCCAACAAACTAGTTTGATTCAATATATGGAATGTGAATCATTATTATAATTGATGTTTGTATATGAGAAATTTTTAATTTTAACTTTAATTTATATGAAATTAAAAAAAAAAAACTTAGATGTGGAAATTATTTGTAAGTTTTATATTTTATTATAAAATTTTAATATTTTAAATAATAAAGATGAAATTATTCAAAATTGAATAGACTAAGAAAACAAAAATAAATCCAAAAATGAGTTGAATGAAAAATAAATATCAAAGAAAAAATAAACATACACGAATTAAATGGGAGAAAAAATAAAAAATAGTTTGTCTAAAGCTTTCGAGCATATAATGGTGTAAATAGTTTGGATGAAAAGGATGCTAAAGTAAAAGGAAATAAAAAAAAAAGAATATAATACTTTAAAAAAGAAGAAAAAAACAAAAAAAAAAGTGTTTTTTTTTGAAAATAAGGTTAATTTAATAATTTAAATTTGGAAAAGTAAAAAAAAAAAAGCATTATCTTTGATTTTATCTATATATATATATATATAGAGTGTGTGTGTGTGTGTGTCTGTATTACATATTAATTAACTTAATGAGATATAAATATTTTAAAAAGATAACGAAAATTAGGAATCAAACCTGCCGTTTATCTAAAACCCTCATCTTACTTAAGATTTAGTGAATCTTAAATTTTTAGTTATGAATCCCAAATATCAATTCTTATAGTAATAATTCAAATAACAATTATGGGATTAATTCACAATCCCAATATCAAAATCTTCTTACCAAAGGCCACCTTATAGCATTATGAAAGGAAAGTTTTCTAGTTACATATTACAAAACTATAAAACTATCCTTCGTTAATTTTTTTTATTCTTTTATCCTTTTATTTTTCTCTTTCTTTAACTTTTTTATTTACTCTTTCAAACTTTCCCCTTTCTAAATTCTTTTTTAACTTTCACTATGTTTTCTTATTTAAAGTAACACACGCGCACACACATGGATGTAAGGTTTGTTTCTTGTACATCGTAAAATTACAAGATTATCCTTAATTTATTTTTTTATTTTTTATTCTTTTCTTTTAATTTATTATTTTTATTCGTATTTCTCTTAAATCTTATTTTTTTCTTTTCAAAATTTTTAACTTTATCTTTATTTTAAATATTCTTGATACTTTTAATTTTTAATAGTATTTTTATGATTAGAAAATTAATGATTTTGTGCTTTATAAAAAAAATTACCCTCCCCATTTTCCTTAGCAATAACTGATATATGTTGACGTTACTTGCACTTCATATGCAAATACGTAACACAAATAATATTTTAAAATAATTGTCTAATGGCGTTAATGACCTTTGACTAATGACCCACCGTAGTCGGCCAATTGGATTAATTATTATAGAATTCACAATCTCTTTTGTCTTTAAAATACAAAAGCAAACTTTGGTACGCAATGAATGTAGCGTTTCTATGGGAAAGTTTTCAAACCAATGACGCATCTTCTATTCTGACGCTTTTGAAGTCCAACTCCGTGGATTTCCAGGAAGACTCGAGTGGGACAATGTTTGGCGGATATGACAAGGCTACCACGCGATGGTTGCTATGTGCAGAGTCTTTTGTGTGTGTATAGACAATATTCTCCTTTACTTCTTGTCTAAATATTTGTACCCAGAACAAGCAATGGACCCGAATGGCGTTTTTGGTTAACAGGTTTTGACTGATCCAACTGGTTTAATCGGATACCTGGTCGATTGATATTATTTATTATATACATTTTTAATAAGAAAATTAAAAAAATATGTTAATAACATTTTAAAATTGCATAATTAATTTGTGTACTAATCAATGTAGAATTATATAATTAATTAATTAATTTTAAAAATCAAATAAATTAAATGTATAATAATTGATTTATTTGTTTTAAATAACTTATTCATTGTGTATAATTTTAGTATATAATCAACAAAAAATAATAAATACTTAGTTAAATGATTGTAATAGCATAATATTTTTTCCTTTTATATACTTTCATTTTTCTTTATTTGTTTTTTTTTTTTGGTTTATTTTAATTTAATAATTCATTTCCAATTTTTTATCTGTCGTTTATTTCCTATTTCTTTCTTTTTCTTTTCCTTCTTCTCCTTCCCTTCTTTTCCCCTTTCTTCTTCCTCCTCTTTTCCTTCATTTTTCTTCCTCTTCTTCCCCTTCTCAAATATATATATGATTTTAAAAAACAAAATCAGTGGTGACTTAGTTCAAACTACTGGCCAGTTTCCAATTTAATTGATCGAATCAACCAGTTTGGTTGAGTTTAAAAACACTAAGAAGAGTTACTGACAGTTCAATCTATTTTTAAAATAATAGTAATTCTTCAAAGTACAAGTAAAATTATTATCTAACTACATATTATTACTACAAAAACTTCTCTTCAATTGACACGAATAAAAAGTTACCTTCTCCTTTATTTATATCTAGTAATTCTTCAAAGTATGGGTAACAAAGTCACTCCTTTCTTTTTCTTAGTTCTCTCATAAGTACCCAAAACATTAATTGATTTATAGACTCTAATACTAAAAATGTTGCATATTTTAATTTGCTTTCAAAGCACTGATAATCTAATAAGGAAAGTTGTTTAGGTGCATGTTTGTACAAAAAAGTCATCGCGAGAAGTTTGGAGAAAGTATTTGTTTAATTTATTTTATGTTAAATTTTAGCTTAATTATTGGACAAGTTTGAGTAAATTTCAAATTAAATTGTATACAAATTAAGTTTTAGTGACTTAATATTCTTCATTATTTTCAACTCATTAAGTCTTACCTGAATCAAATTTTCAAATTACAAAAATAGGAAAAATATATTCAAATTTTCTTTTTCTTTATGCTTAATAAGGTTATATTTAAATTCAAATGAATTTTCTTGTAATCCATCTCTAATTCTACCTAGTTATCAATGCGAGTAGGTGTATTCAATAAACTTTTAAATAAAATTATTATGGTAATTTTAAGTGTCAAAAGAAATATACATCAAATTGTGGATATAAAAGATTGGCATATAGCAAATAGAGGACTGCCCATATCAAAAATATGAATCTGAGAACAATTAGAACACGTGTTCTGAATCACTGGTTAAAAAGTGTCTAGGTTCATCCTCCCGAATATCACCCCGCCATTATAAATAAAAATAGTTAAATGCCAACATCCTAAAAACATCACATTTCAGCTCTCAGCCCTATCCTGCAATCATTTTCATTCTCCCATCCGACAAAATCTATAGATAGTACTTCGCTGAATTAGCAAAAATACCCCTAGCCATAAACTTCTTTCCACACATACCCTCCAGCACAAGCCATTACCAACTTTTCATTTCTGTAAACTTCCCGAAATACCCTTGTTCGTTTTCTTTCTCCCTCTAAATCGTAAAAACCTGCAGCAGAGAGAGAAGTAGAGGTGGGAGAGGGCACAAAAATGGCGGCCATGGCTTCTGTCTACCTCAAAACTTCCAACCCTCTCCCCCGCTCTTTCCCCGATTTACCAAAAACCAATTTCAGAGCACCGCTCAACCTGAGGCTCCGCCGGAAACCTGCTCCGAGAGTCCGATCGGCTTCCCGAGTTTCCGCTTCCCTAATCGACCCGGACGGAGGGAAGCTCGTTGAACTCTTCGTCGACGAGTCAGAAAGAAACTCGAAATTGAACCAGGCCACGAGCCTGCCAAAGATCGAGCTCTCGAAGATTGACCTTCAATGGGTGCACGTGCTGAGCGAGGGCTGGGCCAGTCCGTTGAAGGGATTCATGAGAGAGTCCGAGTTTCTCCAAACACTTCATTTCAATTCGATTCGGTTCGAAAACGGGTCGGTTGTCAACATGTCCGTGCCCATCGTGCTTGCCATTGACGATGCCCAGAAGGATCGGGTCGGGTCGCTTACAAGCGTGGCGCTTGTCGATGAGAAGGACGACCTGGTCGCCATTTTGAGCAAGTAAGGACATGTTTGTCATTTTGCTCTCCGAATGCTAACATACCTGTTCTTGTACGAATCATGAACATATCCGAACTAATTTGGTCTTTGTCAAAATTGGAGAGGTCAATGTTTACCGTCACGAATCTATCTATGTTTCTTATGAATCTATACTACTTTGAAAATCTCCTCTAGTTTAATTTGTGTGAACAAAACGCCCTGTTTTTGGCAATTTCTAATTGTAATTTATTATCACATTAACTGTCTATAGGGAAGGGTTCCCCATTTGAATTTTTGGACATATATCGCTTCTATTCCGCTTCCATTTGCATGCATAAACATCTACATATTCAGGATATTGAACTTTGGTGCTGATATTGAATTATATCCGTAGCATTGAGATTTACAAGCACAATAAAGAGGAAAGAATAGCAAGAACATGGGGCACCACAGCTCCTGGTCTACCTTATGCAGAGGAAGCTATTTCCCATGCTGGAAACTGGCTCATTGGTGGTGATTTAGAGGTTATAAATCCTGTTAAGTACGATGACGGTCTAGATCGCTTCCGGCTTTCCCCTACGCAACTACGCGAGGAGTTTGAGAGACGCGATGCGGATGCTGTTTTTGCATTCCAGCTCAGGAATCCAATTCACAATGGCCACGCTCTGTTGATGACTGACACCCGCCATCGGCTTCTGGAGATGGGATACAAGAATCCTGTCCTCTTGCTTCACCCTTTAGGAGGTTACACGAAAGCAGATGATGTACCTCTTAGTTGGAGAATGAAGCAGCATGAGAAGGTTGGTCAACTTTTGACACTTGCATTTGTACAAAGGTATATATGTTTTAACATTTTTTAAAATTTACATGGAAAAAGATCTGTTTGCTTGTTCTCTTAGGTGCTTGAAGACGGTGTTTTGGACCCTGAGACAACAGTTGTCTCTATATTTCCATCACCTATGCACTATGCTGGCCCGACTGAGGTACAATGGCACGCTAAGGCCAGAATTAATGCAGGTGCAAACTTCTACATTGTAGGCCGGGATCCAGCAGGCATGAGCCACCCACTTGAGAAACGAGATCTGTATGATGCTGATCATGGGAAGAAGGTGCTGAGCATGGCTCCTGGGTTGGAGCGGCTGAACATTCTGCCATTCAGGGTGAGCTCTGACTCCTCGACATTGTTGCACTCATTGTGATGATAAACCTGAAGTTGCCCTTGTTATGAATTAGACAAATGAACTTTTTATGATAGGAGAATCAAAATAACAATCATGTAATTTTACTGAGTCATGATGAATTATTTCAGGTGGCTGCCTATGACAAGACTCAGGGTAAAATGGCATTCTTTGATCCATCAAGGGCTCACGATTTTCTATTCATATCTGGCACCAAGGTATACTCTCTCCTTGAAAGTTGAAAACAAACAAATGATTATTCTGTCTGAGCTGGGATTGCTGTTGCTATTAAGATAGATGAAAAGAACTGAAATGGTCGTATTTTTTTGCACCCGAGCTTTCCTACATTGGTTTTTCTGCTAACCTTCTGCTTATTCTTTGTTCGACTACCTTGGCTTCTGCAGATGCGAAACCTTGCAAAGAACAAGGAAAGCCCCCCAGATGGATTTATGTGTCCCAGTGGATGGAAAGTCTTGGTCGAATATTACAACAGTTTGGCGCACGCTGAGAACGGCAGCGTGCCCGAACCTATCCCAGCTTGAAACTATTTCATTTGGGCATAAGCTTGGGAGAGAACTTGTACCTCCATTTTTCCATACGTATGATTTCCTCAGACTTGGTAAAATTTTATTTTCTAGTGCAATAACACCATCTGAAGCACGCTCCTGAGCTACAAACGGCACGCAAAAATCGTGCATTTATCCCTGAGCACATTGTGTGTGATACTGCATGTTCTGCTACGGTGGAGAATGGAAGGTGAGCTGCTGGAGATGGTACTGTTCAGTTCATGAGCTTTCTGATCATTGATTAGATGATCAAAGAACAACGCATGAGAAGACAGACAAGTTCTATTCACAAGAGCTTTTTCTCCTGCTTGCTTTCTTGTAATGATAATGTCATCTGTTAGAAACGCCATTTGTTGTTAAGCTTACTTACAGAGTGGAAGACACACACGCTCTCTCTCTCTCTCTCTCTCTCTCTCTCTCTCTCTCTATCTCTCTCTCTCTACTCTGGAGTGTTTTAGCCATCTCTTCTTCTACATTCGGTGGTGGTTTTAGATGGATAATATTCGTTGAACCAGTTCAACCCGGAATATGCATTTAGTGAATTGAAAGAATCAGAATAGTTTTTTGTCAAAAACAAGCAGAGCTCTTCATTTGAGTAAATTAAGAAAATCATGTATTTTAATTCCTTGTATGATATTTCATTCCAAATACATGGAACAATCAAACTTAGACGAAACATGGTTTAGTGGTCGTTTCTCAACTCTTAAATGTGAGGTTCGGGATTGAGAATCTCACAATCCGTCGGGGGTGTGCGTGTGGGAGAGGAAAAGGAGGAGGATTAACTCTTCTTCTATTTTAAATGAAGAATGTACCGTAAAATCTTAGATAAAAAGGGAATCAGGGTTCAATTTATCTCTTCCAAGCAGGCAATAACGAATGGCTATGTTCGGTACCCCACTTCTTATCCTTCTTGAGCTCATCTTTATACAAATATATTACTAATTAAACAAATTTTTTATTTAAATTTAAATTTAAAATTTCTTTCTTTTACATATGTTATTAATTAATAATTTTTTAATTATTATATAGATTCATAATTAAATTCATATATATATATGTACTCTCTCTCTCTCTCTCTCTCACACACACACACACATATTTATATTCTAAAAACAATTATTATCTACCAAATAACTATTATATATATATATATATAAATCAATTAATTTTTTAACTTTTATTATTTATGAGTTAATGGTTTTCTCGTTAAAACTTCCATCAAACATCTTTCCCAATAAAACCTCTCTTCCAAAGAAAGCATATATACCCAAGAACATTGTATGCTCAGGGTGGGTTAAAAAGATGCCCCTTTTTTCATAACTAGTAAAGTCCACATGCATTAAATGTGAATAAATAATATTTATTTTATCTTATTTTTTAGAAATAAATTATTTTATTGATATCAATAGAACTATCCATTTGTTTCATTTATTCAAATTTTCTATATCTTAATTAGTATTTATAAAATATTTTTATTATCTTTTTATTTATCAATTATACTATTTTTTTATTAAAGTTATCTTGCGGTGGTGGCTCGTAAATACATTTTCTATTAGAATATAAGATTTCAATCTTTATATGCTTTATATAAGATACCCCGTTAATTCAAAATTGTCTATTAGAATACAAGATTACAATTGTCTAATTTTAATTCAAAATTTTATTTTTTTTCACATATATAATTAATCAAAATTTATTTACGATTAAATCAATATTTGCATATATAAGTACTCTCTCTCTCTCTCTCTCTCTCTCTCTTTCTTACAGGCATATATTTATATTTTTAAAACAATTATTATTCTCAAATATTATCATATCATTCAATCATTATTATATTTTTTTATACTTACTTTCAAATAAATTAAAATTTTCTATTTTATTAAAATTTTATAAATATTCTGCACATCTTGCCACAACTCTCGTCAAACATTTTCTGAACAAAACCCCACTCCAATCGATAGCAAATGTACCCAAAAACGTTGTCTGCTTATGATGTGTTAAAAAGCTGCCCCTTTTGTCATAATAAACCCCGGGAGTACTGACTACGTGTGGTGAGCTTTAGGCAACTCAAAGCTTTAACACCAAGAAAGCTTACACGTAATATTACAAATTTTTCTTGAAAGAAAAGGGCTTAGGATGTCCTTTCAGTTACAACCACGAGCCAGTGGGCTTTTGGGACTCTGCATTAGCTTTACTTATTGTTCATCAAAAGCGCACACAATTTTTTTTAATAAGTAACCAAGCACTGGATCATTTTTAGAGTCAATGTGTTAGGCATTTAGAAAGCCTTTTGGGACAACTGCTTCTGGCTCCACCACATCATTCACCTGATGAAGATAGACATTTATTCCTTCACAAGAGTTTCCTAGCATTGCCTTTAATCATTTCATTCACTAATACCAGATGTCCTATAATTTATTTGGCCATTAGTCCTGAAAATAGGCTGGTCCTAATGCAAATCCAGGCCCTTATTTGATCAAGGAATCATATAAATGAACTAAACGAGTGGTGGAAAAGGGATACTTACAAGTGAAACTATCACTTCCAGGGTGGGATCCATATCCAGAACTTTAGTATCAATGCTTTTCATAAGAATTCATATCTTATAAATGCCTTTCATGTGAGAACAATTACGTCGAGTTACTTATGGAGTTCTTTGTACCCATTTGTTGACTAATTCAAAGTTCAAATTAACATCCTTGTAGGACAAAAATCCTTACAATTAAATTTCTATTAATAAAAAATTTATATAAGTACAATTGTAATTTGAATCAAATGAACTTTATGGGTACAATTCTCTAATTTGGTTCTCTGATTCTTCTTTCAACTTGCGAGATTTGAATGTTGATTAAAGAATCTGGCTGGAACTAAGGGAGCTTTTGAGCTTTGATCCTCCTTGATGTTGTCTGGAGCCTTCAATAACATTAATCTACTAGTTTAGCACTTTGAATGTGGATCAAATGCCAATATTTGATAGGTTTTTGAAAAGAACGTCTTGAATTTGATGACGAACTTATTCGAATCTCTTGAAGTTGGTGGAGGAGACTTGAATCCCTTGAATGCTCCTTCACTTGAAGTCTTTATTATTCAGAGAATTCTTGGTGCTGCTGTCGCTGGTTGCTTGTTATGCTTCTTTTGGCTCTTGTTGCTTTCTTTCTTCGTTGTTCTTGTCCTTCCTTCCTCCTTCCTGTTGTTTGTGGAGGCCATCCTTATTTATAGGGTTGGAGAGGACTTTGCTGCCATATATAGTTGATGACGTGGTGCAACCTGATTGGTCGAAAATATTTGATTTGGTATTGTTAATTGGATGATTGTAAATTAATTGTTGAATCAACAATATTCTTCTTTCAAATTTATAGGACTTGACACGTGGTGTGACATGATTGGTCTATTTGTCGCGATTTAAATGGGCAATGCTATTTGTGATAAAACTATTAATTTATGTATTATTTAATTTTAAGAATCATATTTATTTTAATTCCTAAAATATAAATATTAATTATTAACATTTTATCACAATAAAATGCCACGTGGCGACATCTGATTAGACAAACATTTTAATTGCCTACAAACCCATTTAAGTGCATCACAATTAACCCTAACTGAACATTGAAGCTGATGCATATCATGTTCCACCAGTTACATAGCCACAAGGGAGGTGGATAGGGTAGCCGACCCCAACCCAAACCCAAGTTTTTATATACATTATATATGAGCCTCTATATAACATTCAGAATTTATTAAATTTTCACATTTTTATGTACTGTTGAAAATATAGTGACAACATCTTTGCCGACAGAAATTTGTTCCTGAAAGACTGAGCACCAAGCCGAATTGAACCAGCAATTGCTGCTGCACATGGATTTTTGCTGGCTGAACCCCTGAGATGTAGCTGGCCAGATAGACATGCACTTTCCTCACATCAAAGGATGCAAGAAAAAAAAAATAAAACCTTCAAGCTTCACGGTTGTCGCCGGGCCAAAACAACATTATCATATAAGCTCTTCAGCCACCCCTAATCCCAACTTTATATAGTTTGTAACTGTAAATCACCATTGCAGAATATCAATGTCAGGGAAGTGAAGAAAAAAAAAAACAATGTAAAAGGGATCTGAGTTTGTCCTTTTTATACTTCAAATGTTTGGACACTTGGGTTGATTAGTGACAGAAACAGGAGTAAAGGCTTGTGCTTCGAGGCAACATAAGTAAAGGTGGCTGCACAAATCAAGTACCAACACTCTGGCACTGGAAATCTTGCTGCAATCAAGCTGTTTTCTGGGGTTTCCTGGCTATTAACTTGTGAAAATCTTAGTCATCAGCATCATCATCATGGTAAGAATTTCTGAGGAATTCATATAGTTCTGATGAGTCCTCCTTTGCTCTTGGAAATTTCATGCTGAAGCTGTATGATATAGGAATTGAAGAGCTGAACATGCGAAAAGAGATGGGAAACCAAAACACATCAGAGATCGTAGGTCTGATCATAAGATTGTAGGGACCTCTTTGAGCTTATGATTGTTTTCAGCAAATCACCGTTCTTGATTTTGTTTTTATCATTTACAGCAGAAGAAGCTAAAGACAAGGCAGTGCAGAAAGCACCAGAAGCTGGTCCTCGACATGACTTGAAAGGAGAAAACCAGGTATTGACTCAGGAAGGTGAAACAAAGGATTTTCAAGAGAAGACTGCAGGATCAGATTTTCGTGATACTGAGGCCGATCAAAGTTCTCCTATTGAAAGATTAACATCTGGCAGAAAGGGTTAGTAAATCCACACTATGCAAGCATAATTAGCTTTGTTTGTGTTCTTTTCTATTCTAGTATTGCAGTACTTTGAGAAGCACCAAATCTTAGATGTTTCAGATGAAGCAAATGAATCTATGAATGATGAATCTGAAACTAAAAGAGCTGCTTTACCTAATGACTCGAGCAACAATGTGGAAGCTAAAGAGTTGAATTTGGAGGAAGGGATACTGGAGTTTGGCAATGAAATGCATGATCAGTCGTGCATTCAAAAAGTTAGTTCATTTTGCATGTTCCGCCACACCTAAAAGTGATCTTACTACTGAAGGTACATTAGTTACTTAGGTATATGATCTGATATAAATTTGATGTTCTGAGCCCTTTAACAGTTGAGATACAGAGAGATGTCTTAAATTTGATAACCAAATCCACATCAACCACCACAAATTTAAACTCTTTACCTCATGAAGCTATCAGTATTGGTTCAGAACATCAAGAAGATCAGAATATGCCAGTGAAGAAGATCGAGGAAACTCGAGGATTTAATATCTCAAGCCAGATTGAGGCAGAAAGGCACCTGGTTGACCCCGGAGTAGCACAAGATCATATAAATGTAAGCACCGCTTTGAACATTAATGACCACGATTTTGAGAATTGTAAAGATCACTTGGTTGTGGCTGACGCGGCTTCTGATAAGGAATCATTTTTTGATGAAACATGCGCACATAAAGAAGAGCTTGTTGATATGGAAAGTACTGTGGATAACTCTGAGAATGTTGTTGGAACAGAAAAAGAAAATGGGATTTGCCTCAAGTGGAGCTTGACAACTCCTTTAATACTCACAATGATCATTCAAGGAGTAGTTTGCCAGATTTAACTGCAGCAGAAAATGAGAAAAAAGGGGAATACTCAGCTCTGGCTGAAGAGAAGTTGACACTGGACAAGCCAATTAGTGGGGTTAATACAGTCAGTGTCAATCAAAATCAGGCTCCTTGTCAAGCAACCAAACAGTTCTTGGGCTCAAGTGATGCTCAACCAGAGAAGGTTAAATCTGCCATCAGGAACTATGGAGAGGAACCTGCAGCTGAAATTGGCTCACTTTTCAATATTGAGCATGTTGACCTTGTCGACGAGATTAAGCCAAATGATGAACAAGATCAAACGGGCTGGTGTGGCTCCCTGAAAATGATTCCTCGTGAAGAGCTCAAGGATACTAATGAAGTACATGAAATGGTAACGGGAAATTGGACTTGCCCAGACAGAAGGTTCAATGGCATTGGCTGAGAAACAAAGGATGACAAGTCAGCAGGTGATGACATACACCAAACACTGGTTCTCAGAGAACGTGAATCACCTGCAACAGGAAATGATCATGACATTTCAAAAATTGGAATGGAAAAAGGTCGATCAGAGTCTTCGTCAGAGTCTGGTGGAAATCAGGACAGAGTCTAAATGTGAACTTGCACAGAATGATCAGGCCCTTTCCAGCATAATATCAGAATCTGAAGTCCAAACAGGACTGTCTCGTGAACAATACTCTACCAGCGGAACGCCTATATCAGAAGACAGAGAAACTAAGAGAAGTGAAATTACAGAACAGCTTGGTTTTGAATCTAATCTGGGCTATATGAGTGTTCAAGTTGAGCAGAGAAAGTCTCCAAGCTTTGAGTTTGGCCTTCCTGTTGATTCCAGGTCTGAAAAGTCTGATCAAATTCCACTGTAATATCAGAACAGGACTGCAGTGAGAAGCTTCTAGAGCTGTTCAACTTTGAGATTTCAGAACAGAAGTGTTCAAACTGAATACTTAGGTACGTCGTTACAGTATGAAGCAGAAGAGGTGAAAGAAAAGATAATTAGGATGGAAAGAAGCAATTCAGAAAGCTTGAGAGCACCATCTCTGAACTTACTGAATAAAGAGGAAAATGCTAATGCTGTTATGAAACAAAAACAAACAACTTCTGTTTCGGATAAGCAGCAGGAGAATGGCTCAAGGGCCTCTTCATCAAGAGAAGATTGTGCTGTAGCGTCAACTAAAGGAAACCGAAAGAAAAAGCCCAGGTCTTCCCTTGTTGCTGCTTGCATATTTTGCTCAGAAGCAATGAGCTAATCACAGCTTTCAAAAACCACTTCTTGTTTAGCTTCCTTGGCACGACCAATTTCGTTTTTTTTTTTTTTTTTTTCATTCATGTTTCTTCTTGAGAGGAAAAATTAGAGGTCCAATTCCGATAATGAACTCTGTTATCAGCTTTGACTGAATGACTTTCTCTTTCTTATGTCCATTTTCTGGTTTGGGAAGATTCTTGAATGCTTGGAGAAGCAAAGAAATGTTTAAGGTGGCACGGTTGCCATGATTAATAACAGTGGTTCTTTTTATATGTATATTGATTTTGAAACAATGCTTGGTTAAGTGATATATCTCATAAACTTTGTCTGCCTTCACCATGAAGTGAAATGTCGTCTGAGGAAAACATGTGATCAAAAAGGAAGTAACATATAACGTAGACATTCTCAAATAAGATTCAATAAGGCCAATGCATTGTTAACTAATCATTCTGGAACACACATATAGAGGTTTAAGATCTATGTATAAACATCGATAATATGCATATATGTAGCTTCAGCTAATGTAAAAACAACACGTCCAAAGATGTATATGATCCCAGAAGGAAAACAGACTAAAGTTCAACTCTCTGGGATCAAATGCTGCTAATCAGTAGACACTGGGAATTTCTTAGATGCCTCAATTTGTTATATTAGAATTTCATCCACAATTTTTTAAAGGAAAAGGGGAATTCAGGGAGAATCTTTGCTTTACAAGTGGTGGGGTGCAAAAGAACTCATGCATTTGTTTGTTAACCTCAAGGTAGGAAAAACTGACTTTTAAACTAAACAGAACGGTTAAATGCAATGAATCAAAAGGACACAATCTTATCATAAACTTACTACAGAATGAAATTTCCCTTTGAACTAAAACGTAAAAAGAATACAACCATGGAAATAATCTATTCAGGTAGCGACAATGGCATGATTGTCCTAATAATTTTTTAGAATCAACACCAAACTGATCCTACCTTTTTGCGAAAAACAATTAGAGCGACGCAGAAACTTTAGATAAACAAGCATGACAAACTCCAATCTTCTATCAAGTGGTCATCATCATCTTCACAAATTCAGCAAAATTCACTTGTCCATCACCATCCAAATCAGCCTCACTGATCATTTGCTCTACCTCTACATCTGTCAAGTTTTCCCCTAAGTTGATCATCACGTGTCGAAGCTGTAGGCAAAGAATGTCAGAAAAAGAGTTAAATGCATTGCTTACTCATATCTCTAGGTAGAGTTCATTGCAAGAAAGATGTGGACACAGAAGAGCCCTTCATAATACAACTTGACTAATGAATCAGGTGAACAACTTATAAAGTATATTACAGGGAATACACAAAATTTACATATGCAAGTCGACTTATAATATACCATGACTTCAATGCTACTTCTAAAGTCTCATTTCTTTATCTCCCTTACGCAAAAAGTGAACACAGCCACTATGCTTCCCTTCATATGATAATATATACTATATATATGGATAAAATAAGAACAAATTTGCGGACAAATCTGGAAACAAGGTGCATAGATTTTAAATACAAGTGAGTTTTTCACAATGGTTATGTTTGGAACCCTATTTTCAACACCAAAATATCGCCTCAAATATCACCCTATCAAGCATCTCATTCAGCAACTTTTATATCCAAATTCAAATTTAAATTTTGCCCCTTACATATACATAAAACATAATCATTATTTTTATAAATTATCACTACAATTATTATTATATATATATTTAAATAAATCATACTATTTATTCAATTAAAGACTTCTCTCCAAACATAATTTTTTACCAAGTATACAACAAAGACCCCTCTCCCAAACATAGCCTATTGGATTAATCCATTGATCTGATTAAATAAATGATGCAATTAATGCTGAGGGTGTGTATAAAAATCCACACACAAGGAGTGATATGACTAGAATTTAATTTCAAGTAAAGGCGGCCAAAATAACCTCATTCGCAGATATATAGCCGTTTTGATCCTTATCAAACACTTTGAAAGCCTCTTTAAGGTCCTCCTCTGTATCAGTTTCCTGATAAAACAATAATCCACAGTTGGTTATATTAAAAAGTGCAGCCGAAAAATAAAATCAATCTGAAAAAATAGATTAAAAGACATAAAAAGCCAATGAAGCTAACGAAAATAGATAGCAATCCAGTCTGCCTCTCTCTCTCTCTCTCATGTTAATTGATACAATCTTCATTGAGTTCTTAGGCCTCGTCTACCTTCATTTTCTTGGCCATCAGGTTCAAGAATTCAGTAAATTCTATGGTCCCATTTCCATCGGAATCGACTTCATTGATCATGTCCTGGAGCTCTTCCTCAGTGGGGTTTTGATCCAAACCCCTGATAACAGTAGCCAATTCTTCTACGGTAATGCAACCTGCAGCGTTGTTCAATCAAGAGTTTCTTAATTAAAATGGACAGCTTTTATCACAGTCCCCGGAAACTATACAGTCATATTTGGAGCGCTAAGAATTTGTTTATGAAATTGTGTAGATTGAAAAAAGATTGCCAAAACAAGAAAACCAGAGTAGGAAATGATATGAATATCACTAACAACCAAAAACCGACCGTCTCTATCTTTGTCAAACAGGTTGAAGGCTTCCTGGAACTCAACTATCTGTTCTCCGTTCAGAGTATCTGCCATGAGGTTTCCTCAAGGTTCTTAGTCCAACGGGACAATATGCAACTAATTTGTGTATGTATGAGAGAGAGAGAGAGAGAGTCGAGTATAGTTCAATCTGGTCTGAGCTTTGTGCCGAATAGAAATGTGACAAGGCTTTTGTCCAATATTGCCTTCTCATTTTCATTGAAGCTTACCGGGTGCGAGTGTGTGTGTGTGTGTGTGTGAGAGAGAGAGAGAGAGAGAGAGGTTTTTGTTTTCTTGTACTTGAGTCAATGCTTCAATACTAAGTTTATCTTGGAAATGTCAAAGAAAAATCTTAGGCCGTCTTATCAACATTGTAACTCACTATTGAAACTAGTGAATCATGTCAATAGAAATAAAATATAAGAGGACAATGTTTGTTTTTATTTTTTATATTTTAAAAAAATATTATAATTATTATATTTTTTAAAATTTATCTTATTTTTTTTATATTAAAAGGATACACTTAAAAATCAAAAAAATATATATAACAATTATATATTTGATATTTTTAATAATAAATATAATGTTATTCAAAATTTAGCATTATATTAGAAAATTTATAACAAGGAAAGAGAAAAAAGAAAATATTTAAACATATAGAAAGATTAAAATGAAGAAAATGGGAGAAAAGAAAAAAGGTAAAAGAATAGAGTATTTTAGTAAGTTTATTTTACATTGAAATGACGTCTTAGAGGAATGAGATTATTTTTGTAACTGATTTTTTTTTTTTTTTGAAAAATTGTAACTGACATTTTTTACAACTAAAAAGTACTTTACATCCTTATATATAGACATAAATAAATAAATAAAACAACTAGAGAAAAAGAAAAGGAAGAAAAAAAGCTTGCCGTAAATGAAATTTAATTGAGATTACAGTAACCATCATGACAGCATTATAAAGAAATTTTAGTGTCAAATTAATTATAAAAAAGTATCTAGCTACTCTCTGCCCATTTGTTTGGTTCCACATCACAAGAATACTATTTTTCTTATTTGCACCTCAGACTCTGCGTGAGGGAGTATCAGCTTCATAGAATAGTCTATCATCAATGTGCCTCAAATTAAATATCGAATCATTTTAGTAAAAACCAATTTGCATGTAAAACGGAATGGCTATGTTTGGTAGAGTGACTTTTGTTGGAAAACATGTTTGGTAAGAGTTATATTAAAATAACTAATATGTTTATAAAAAGAGTTTAGATGGAATGAAATAATATAATTTATTTACTCATGTAGAGCACTTCATGGTTCGAGCCTTAGGTGTGATATCTTGACACGCAACTGTGGTGATGAACCTTGTAGTTGCGAGTCCTGGGTTGCAATACTAAACAAAATGTACTGCAGTTCCTAGCATTGCTATGAACGACCATCTTGCGAGCACAAGCCTTTTGCTCGCAATTGTAAGGGAGATCTATAGAGTGAGACAAAATGCCTTGCGGTTTGTTTTGTGGGCGCGAGACTTTTTTTCATAGTTGTGAGACCTATTTTCTCGAGTGCAAAACTTGGAAAGCGACAAAAAATTGATTTCACAAATTAAGCCTAGATTTTCTGATTTTGAGATTAAGATAGACTCCAATATGCTATTCTGGACTTAATAGGAAATTAATAATATGAATCGAATAAATCTCCAATAGAAAAATCTACTAAATAGGTAATCGAGAGTTTGAAAGAATAATAATACAAGACACGTAAGTTATACATGAAAGTGTCCTAAAAAGAATGATTCAATTGAATTGAATATTAAATGAAAAATAATTTGATTGGAAGCTAAGGATTGGTAACTGGTGAACCAATTGGTCAAGAAGTCAAGTAAGTGGTTACACTTTGTTAGTTTTTACAAATGTTTTTCAAACCTACTTTTCTTATGCAATTGAATATTCTACTACATGTGTACAATTATTTTAAAATGTTTTTTTTTTATTTCATGAAAGTATAATTTTGACATGTTACATTTTTTGAAAAACTTAAAATATTTGTTATTTTTCCCAAAAATTTGAATGTAAGTTATTTGCAAATGGAATTGTTAACTTGGTTATTTGAACTTGGTATTTCTAGAAAGATGAATATGTCATAAATGTGAAAAGCTTCACATGTTATGCTGATGATAGTATTGAACGTACAAATTGGGCAATATATTGGGACCTACCCAATCGATTAGAATTACTGGGCTCAATAGCAGCTGAAATTGATGCTTGACCTTATATATTAGGAGTATATAAGGAGATATCTCCCATCCATGGTTGAAGCACTAGGGCCTAGTGGCACAATTGATTACACATAACTTTCCTTAGTTGACAGTGTAGATTAAGGCCTTGATCAGTAAAAATAGTACATGAAATATGTATCACTATAAACGTATTGAGGACTAAGAACATATGAAGTATGTGAGTGATGAAATGATCTGAAATTGGTGTGAAATGTTATGACTTTTATGAACTGTTAATTGCTAGCGATGTTACCTGGTTTCAAAATATATTTTTGCAAATTGTTTTATTTTTGTTCACATCCATTTAAAGGCCAGAAAGGTAAGAGATATCATTTCTTAGGTGACTTGTCATTCACAATTTTCAAATGACATTTTTTGCAGAGGAGCTCAATAAGAGTGAACTAGCATGGGGATCAAAGAGTAGAAGGATGAATGTTGATGTTACTTCTTTTTATTACCGTCTACTTTTACTAGCAAATAAGACCTAACTGGTATAATAGTCAGGAAAATTAATCTTTCGTTGCAAAAACAATGATGTGAATATTTTTCTTTTGGATAATATATGTCATTTATGGATTTAGTTATTATAGTATTTGTAGGCTTTGATATTCATTGAAATTGTTCGTAGGTGTTGTTGTGTTATGATCTAAATTCAAGACGTGACATTCAATGGTACTGATCTTGTGTTCATGTTGACAATCTTAATATTGTTGAAGAAATTCCTTTGGGTATCCTTTTACAATGATTTAGTCCAGGTCTTTTATCACTAAACTATTACAGATTATGTTTTTCTATAAAAGCTAAAAAGTAACAACAATCGACTATACCACATGCCCGTCTTTTGACTGCAAAAGGTCGTCAAACCAATCTTTGAAATTTGATGCCATCTTATTTCTAATGGTTTTTTTTTAAAATCCCATTTTAAATCACACTTTTTGGGCAAAATGGCAATTCACGGATATATGTTTGTCAGTATCGGAGTTGCATCCACATCTATTGACTATATATACACGTGTGTGATTTAATGTGGTTCACTATCTTGAAAAGGAACGAAAATTCCATCCAAATTTCTTGGCAACTTTGGGGGCTTTTTTAATATAATGTTTTTTTTTCATGTCTCAAAATAATTGAGTATAGAAATTTTTTTGAAAATGTGCCATTTCACCATATGAAACTATGAAATAGAGCCACGTGGCTACGTTCTGTCGATTTTGCTTGCGGAATGTTAAATTTTTTTAAAATTAAATTTGCAATTTTTATAGCATGGAAGTGCACGCATGGCATGCGCCTGACATTTCGTCCTTCCAAAAGGCGGAATGACATTGATATAAACCTCCTTCCGACTCCCCTCCCCCCGGCATTCCCCCAATTCCCCTTGCTTCCCTCCCCTAACGAGTCGCCCTCCTTCTCGTAGTCTCCCTCCCACCTAGTAGTCCCCACTCCCAACCACTAGTCTGTTGATTATAACTTCAATATTTTTGTAACACTGAAATTCACGCACAAGACTATACTTCATTGTCTCTATTTGTAAGTCCGCATTTTTTTGGTTGAAATGCTGGTTTTTTTTTTTTTTTTTTGAATGAAATTTTGTAATTTATGTTTAATTTGGTAGTAGAAATACATATGTAGTGTGAAGTTAATTTTAAAATAGAAAATACATTCTAATGTGCAGATAGAGTAAGGAAGTTTTTAGTGTTGTTGGTATAATTGGTTTATTATATTGCAGATATGTATGTTCTCCTTTTTAAGTAATATTATTTTGGAAAGATGGTACAGTTTAGAGTTTTTTAAAAGTTTAGGAAAGATTATATAATGAGTTAAATTTGTAAAGAGGAATTTCTAATTATTTAAGAATTTAATGGAGAATGTACAATTATTTAAATCTTTTGGGATCAATTCATAATTATTTAAAAGTTTAGAGAAGATTTTGCAAATATTTAAAATTTTAGTGTTGAATTTATGATTTTTGGAAAGGTTGGGGTGCATTCATAGTTATATAAAAGTATAAGATAAAATTCACAATTATTCAAAAGTCGAAAGTTGAATTCACAGGTTATAAAAAGTTTTGGGTAAAATTAACAATTATTAATATCCATAGATATTAAAAATTGAATTAAGTGATATTATATAAGAATAATAATTAGTTTTAGGGAGTACACATATAAATATATATGTGTGTGTGTGTGTGTGTGTGTGAGAATGTATGTACGTGTATAAAAATAGATTTAATGGTGAATAAATATAATGATTGAATTTTAAATATTTGTGTGTGTGTATGAGAGAGAGAACATTTTGATTTTGAAATTAAAATAATTTCTTTTTAGATGAAGTAAATTTTGATGGAATGAAATTAAAGTGAAAAAAATGAGGAAACAAACATTGCGCCTTGGTGTTTATCCCAATATTGGGTATTTATTTGTATTTTATTCGCATCTCCTACTCAATGCAGTATCTTATGTCATTGGACAAATAGAGCTGGAATCGATCCGAGTCCAACTTGAGTAGATTACTACTCGAGTTCGACTCAAGTTTGAGGTCGAGTCAAGTTGTCGATCTCAAGCTCGAGTTCGAGCCTCGGTGTATAAGTACAAAGTTTGAGTTTATCGAGTTTATCGAGCTCGAGCTCGAGGTCAAGCTCGATCGAGAGCGCACTGTAAAGTTGAGAGTCTGTTTGGCAAAAATAAAATAAAATAAAATAGAAAATCGCGCTTGAGCATTTCATTAGGATATTCGAACTCGACTTGATGACTATATTGAGTTGAGCTTTGATTGAGTTGCTCGACCGAGTCGAGTCGAGTAACTCGGTTGGCTAACACCCGTATGGACAAAAATCTTGTTTTAACAAATATATCTCATAATTCGTATCAAACAATTTGTATATGTTTAACGTATTTCAATTTTTATTCTAAATTACATTTTTATCCTTTTCCAAACCCTTCAACATCTTTTAAAAATTATTTACAATGATGTACACAAAAAGCTATGTAATATCAATAGTTTTTCTTTTTATTCCCATTACAAAGACATATCTTTAAACACGTCATAAATTATTTCTCGATTTTCTAGAAATTATTTTTTTGATCAAATAAAGGTTCTAGAATTGGGAGTTGCTGAATTTTCAAATAACATTATTTTGTAGGCTTATCCCCATAGTTGTGAATTTAACATTAAAAATTGAGGAAGCACCGTGAAACGAAATTAACCTTGACTATTATTGCCCAAAACACCATGAATTCTTGAAGAACAAGATTAAGAATTTAGAGCAATTTCCAAAAGAAACTTGATTTTGAATTTTCTTGAAACTTACTTGATGTTCAAATAATGTTTATCTAAGACTTAGCATCACAGTTGCAAATCAAACGTTAATCTTTGCCATGAATGCCATAGATCCTTCTTTGGCTTATTCAGAGAACTTCAAACCTCCTAAAAAATCACCGTTACTTGTGTGACTTAGGTTGTGAGTGGAATTGTTTCTCATCCTCGCAAAATGGGGGTAGCATTATTGCCATACTTACCTGACAACAAAGCATAATTTGATTGGCTTTCATTATTTGACTTGGTGTTAAGATTTTGATTAAATGTGGTTTAAGTTGCTAAAATGCCAATATTTATTTTTGAATAATCTAAAAAGTTATGATTTAGTCACCAAAATAATGAAACTTGACACAGTGCCATTTGATTGGCTAAAAATATTTAAAATATAAATTATTTTTCTATTTGTTTTAGAAATTATATTTAATTAAATTTCTAATATATAAATAGATGGGTGTGCCAAAAATTTGTCTACAATAATTCTTGTATCTGAATGTGGTAAACGAGAAAAGTTGTACAGATGTATTTAAATTCAAATCCAACCATTTTATGGATACAAATATCTAATTAAAGCATCTTATTCTTCCTCAACACTATAACACGAAATTTGAAGGACTTTGGGAAGAATTTGAGTTTGATCTCCTCTAAGTTTTTTGAAATTTTAAAAATAATGATTTGCTAGTTTAGCATCACATGAATCGAATGTCAAAATTTGGAAAAGTACTAAAAATATCACCAAAAACATTGTGGATTTTCCTTCGAACAAAATTCAAGATTTAGAGCACTTTAATGAACTTAACTGTAATATTTTTTAAAGCTGGTTTGATTTTCAAATAAAGTTTATTTATGATTTAGCACCAAAATTGCAAATTAAATGCTATAATTTGAAAAATCTATATGACTGCTTTAAATTTGGCCAAGAATATTATAATTTATTCCTTTTAACTTGTTTTGAAACTTGAAATCGCCTTAGAATCACCATTGCTCGTGTGACTTGATTATGTGTTGAATTGTCTCTCATGTCCACGATCACCTTTATCTTGCCATATTTACCTAATTACATGGCATAATTTGAAAAATCTTCAGCATTTGACTTGACATTTGTTTTTCTTTAAATAAATTTGATTTAATGTCATTTTACTTGTCAAAACTTGACATTTAGCGCTATTTACTTGACCAAGAACATTTATTTATTTTAAAAAATATTTAATTAAATTTCTAAAATATAAATAAAAAAATTTACTTGATATTTAATATATTCTTTTTGTGTTACTATTTATTGAAGACAAATTTTATGTACATAAGAGTCTTGGTCAAATTCCATGTACCAAAGCTGGTTGGAAACATGAGAAGCTGACAGCTATGGAGAGGATGCAGCTGGCAGCTGTCCATTCAAAAGAATTTTCATAGCTGGAAACTTTGACCACCTCTTTATAGATTTTTATGAAATTTAATAATAGTAGCAACACTAAAAACTATCACCCCAACCTAGCAAGAATAGCAACAGCAAAGGTGAAAAAAAAGGCAAAAGACAAATAAACTCGATAGAAGAACGTAAAGGGCTGTTTTATATTTTATTTCCAAGACTATTTTCAAAATTTAGCACACTTCTATCGTTTTTAAATTTCATTTATTAATGTCAATAAGTCGTGCCTGATGACTATAGTTTGTAAGAATGAACCAATAAAGCTTTTATAACAATTGAAGCAGGTTATGATGCTGCTAATTTGACCTTAGTTTGGGTTTGAATGAAAGGATTTAAGAGCTATAAACTTCAAATTAAAAAACAAATTCAATGGATTTGTTTGAATATTTGGAAGTTCTAATACATTTCAAATTCCTTCAAATACAGCTAATGATATAAAAATTATCTAAAATTCTTAACTACAAAATAATTCAATTCAAATGAAACTTTTTAAGTTGTGTTTGGATAAATAAATTTAAACTAAAGATAATAAATTAATTATAGAGAGTACATTAAACTTGTTTTGGACAATTTACATGTTAAAGTGGGGGTGCAAATCATTAAAGTTCAATTTGAACTATTTTTAAAGATATTCTATAAGCTATTGTGGTGATTAAAGTCACCTAAAATGAATTCGTTTTCATTATGTTCGGTTCTGGAACTTTAGAGAGAAAAAGAAAAGACAATACTAAACAATGTATTTTTGATTATTTGATCAATAAGAAAAAATTTAAGAAAAATAGAAGGAATTGTAGTGTAAGAAAGAAAAATTTACTTCCTCACAAAAAGTGAGAAAATGATAAATAAACTAATTTGGTCATCTTTCCGGCTCTAAAACTTTTAGCACCTCTAGTTTTTTTTATTCATTTCTTCATTATATTTTTCTAAAATAATAAACATTTTTAAAATTTTTATTGATTTTATTTTTTGCATTTTAATATTTCATTTTTTTCATTAAAATCCTCTCATCCAAACGAAATTTAAACTTTTAAATTTTCTTTTTTTTTTTTTAAAGCATTGTTTTACTATCCAAATCAATAAAACCAAATGTAGAGTTAAAATATTTTTCCCGAATCCTTCCTCAAGCCAAGTTTACTTCAAATAATAAGATGAGATAAATTATTTTATTTAAAATTACCAAATGTTTTTTTGTTAATTAAATATTTGCATGCTAAGAATATAGTGGAAAAGATAAAATTACTATAATAATCAAATTTATTAAATATAATTATTAAATATTAATTAATTCATCCAAAATATTTTATTTTTAAAATAATTATTTGAATAGCAACCTCATCCCACAAAGTGAATGTACGTGGCATTAAATTTACCTGATTACTTCTTTCATACTTGGCACGCATAAATCCGTCATTGAACAATCTTTGTTGTATTGAACAAGAAATGACTCATTCTGGCCATTTTCCTTGAGTTGTCTGTCTAGTTTGATCTATGGAATCTATAATCCCTACTAAGTACACACTTAAAAGCCTTTGGCTTTCATAGCCATCTCAACCCTAAAATTCAATTTGTGAAGGAATGTATAAAAGGCACAAGGGCTGCATGTAAGAAGTATGGCCAAAAATGTAAGGGCATAAGGGAGCTGCAAACCACAGTGCCTGACGTGATGTATAAATATAAAGTATCTTTGGTTGTTTTGCTTAAGGATGAAAAATACTAAGATTCACGAACAACTCGAGCGCTTTCTTCTAGAAACATTTGTAAGGGAAAAGTGAGGGGAGATGAGACGAGATTCGGGAGACCGAATTTGGACATTCACCCTACTGAATAGTTCTCATTGGATGTAAATAAATCATTGATTTGATTGGTAAAGAGGAGAGCAACAAAGTTAGACTTGTAACGATATTAGGTAAAGGAGGATGTTGATTATAAAAAGAACTTTTGACTAATACTTTTGATCAAATTTAATCAGAATAGTTGTCTAATTGGATTATGAAATTTAACAGGTGGATATTGAATAGTTTTTCTCAATGAGTCTCTTGAAGAGGATATATTTAAATAGTTTAATCACACAATTTTTAAGTCCGACGAGAATTTTATAAACTATGTAAACATAAGAGACCTATTTAAAGCCTTAAGTAAGCATCAACGAATTAGAATATTTATTCTAATAGTGTAGTTAAATTGTTTGATTTCATTAAAAACAAAGATGAGCCTTGCATCTATCAAAAACCTTAATAGGAGTGCCATCATGTTTTTGGTGTTGTGTGTAGATAATATGTTACTCATTGGAAATAATGTTGGGACAATGACCTTGGTTAAAACATGATTATTCAATGCGTTCTCCATGAAATAATCGAGAGAAACAACCTATATCTTAAGCATCCGTATCTATTGAGATGAACGAATAGATTGATAGGTCTCTCTTAAGTCTTATATATAAACAAGACTTTAAAGTGGTTTAGGATACAAGTCTTTAAGAGAGAATTGTTGCTATTCAAGCACGACATCTATCTCTCAAAGTCCATGTGCTTGTAGATGGACGATAAGAAGAGGTCAATGGAAGCTATTTCATATGCTTCGGCAATTAGAAGTCTGATATATGCAAAGCTATATATGAAACTAGATATTCCATTTGCTATAAGTATTACGTGTAGGTTTTAGACAAATTCTGACAAAAAACATTTGAATGTTGTCAAGTTTATTCTTGAATACTTGAGAATGACTAAATATATAATATTTGTATATGGAGATGGAGAACACGAGGTAGATGGTTATAATAGATGAGTAGAGAGTTGAAATAGTTCCAAGCAGAGTATCACTATATATTCCACCATTGAAGTTAAGTCTATCATAGTATATGATGCCATTAAGAAGACTGTTGGGATTAAAAAGTTTGTTACAGAGCTTCACGTGGTTCCATGTATGGATCAACTATTATTACTTCATTGTGACAATAATAGAGCAATCATATAGGAAAAGGAATTAAGATCTCAATAAAAATCTAAATACATTAAGAAACATTAATACATTATCGAGAGACCATTGGAAGAGACGAGATCACCATATAGTAGATAGTTTCAACAGATAATGTTGATGATCCATTCATCAAGTCGATGATGTAAGTGCAGCTGGACCGCCATCTTGAGAAGATGTACATTAGATAGTGATTAGCATTAGTGTCATTGGTGTTAGAGTGCACGTAGAAGATTGTTAGTAATATGTTCTCTAACGCCAAATATTTATGAAGGATATCGGATGTAAATGTTATTTTTCATTTATTAATAAAATATTAATATTTTGATTTTATCAATATTCTAACAACATTGATCATGCACATAATTCTTGTTATGGCATCAAGTTGCTCGTGTATCTATATAATTATATTAAGGTATCTTATTCATAAAGGGTTATAAGTATAGATATAAGATTTCTTAGTACACATTTATTAAAGCCTGTTCGTGAGTCATAGATTTTCTAAATGAGCATTAAAAAATCAGTATCGCTTGCACACCATTTGTTTGTGTGGTGAGTATATGTCACTTAATATGAGACATTGAAAACATATATGTGTGAATACATTATTGGGAAATGACGCATTCGAACAATGACTTGAGGAACGAAACAAGTATATAGAGTTCATTATCTGTTGTCAATGTCTCACTTTGTGATTATACCAAGTGTGCATGAGCCTTCAACCTAAGACGACATGGTATATCTTATACTCACAATGCTAGTACGTTATTAAGGTATTAAGAACTAACCTCTATCTTGATACAAGATAGGGTTATAAGCTTAACGTGCTGTTTCCCAATTACATATGAAGTCACATGTGTGATCAATAACGATTCGTCACCTTGATTTCCTTTTTTCTTTCAATGTTCTTAGATTAATACCTTACCTAAAAATCTCGCCAAATTGGATTTGCAATATGAAATGTTTTCACTATGAAGTGCTTATATCATTCTATTGCAATTATCAGTACTGTAATTCTTCCATATGTTTCCTTAAGATGCCAATGCCATTCCCATTCCCAAATGATTTTGAGCAGCGACCATGTGATGGAAGTACTTTCTTCGAATCATTTTTCCTCAACCGCTCTCCTACTTAGATATCTGATCTTGTATATTCTGAAGAGGAATTGGTTGTATTACTGTTAAAGGGGAAGACGAAGGCATTGTGGTTAAAGGTTTTATAGGTTGAGGTGCAAAGTGACTCCTGTGTTAGGATGAGAACGCATTGCAGTAAGCCTCTATACATCTTATGTGTGGAACAATATCTGGTTGTAGTTATCACCGCTTTGATCATAACCGAAACAATATATGTCAGAATGGCCTGCAGCAGGGGATCCCCTAATCATGATCATCACATTTTCCATTGCCATTTTCTCCACTTTTTTCCTCAAAGGATTCTTGTTCTATCTTCTTGATAATCTAAAATTTCACTGCCCAGCATCTGGTACTCTTGAGTAGGATTTGGTTTAGACACAACAAGCTAAATAGTGGACATGTTATGCACAATCACGCTCCTTGTGATTGTCAGTTTATTGAACGCTCCGTATAGTATATTAGAACGAGTAATTTCATTATTCGAGTATTTAGCTTACAGGAAGAGCTGGAACAGCTCAATAAAACGGATAAGGCGTCAGCTGCTTGCAAGGAGTAAGTGGCAAGACGTTTCTTAGATTAACAACATGCTAAATTTCTTATTTGTGCGTGTTGCCAACACCCCTTAATGGGAACTGTGTATTTACCAGGATGCTGATTCGTATTAAATCAAGACCTGATCCACTGCTCCCATTGTAAGAGCTCTTGCATGTTTCTCTAAGACCGTTCAAGCTTGTCTATATGTGGTTTCAAGGACAAATGATCAGATGAATCCAATCTGGGATTGAGGGTTTGAAGGGCCTCAGGATGCTGGATGCTATCACAATTGGAGTTGTTTCTGATAACGATAAGCACCAATAGAGTGCGTATATTTTACAAGAGTGAGAGTCTCCAATGCAAAGAAAATCTGATTTTAGCTGCTTGATATTGTGAAAATTTTGGACATTGAGATGCACGCAGAGGAACCAGTTGAATGGAGCGTGATATCATCAGAATTTTCCATTTGATAATTTGCTTCGATTTATTTTATAATATGTCTATTTGTTATAGGTTCACAATTTTTCTGGTTAAGGTGATCAAATGGGATGCAACCCAATCATTCGAGGCTCCGTTGCTGCTGCTCTTTTGTGTCTTTTTGACATTTTTCTTGGACTTTGAATTTTGATGACAAAAATTTGAAGCAAAAGCAAAATATTTAAAACATAAAAGCACAAAATTCCTCCTCAGGCCCTTTCTTAGCCAAGAAAGCCAATCAAGACTTCGAACTGAAACTACAAACTGAAGCAACATATTAAAGGAAGTGATAAGCTTGGTGAAGTATGAGCCGTAATGCCTCTTTGGATACGGACTTGCATTAACCAAGACCTTACTCAGTCACTCTATTAAAACATCGACTTTTACGTCATCTGTGAGTATGCTGAAGAAATCAAGTGTAACATGTCAGCAAACAGAGGAAAGTGACACATCAACGGCCCTTTGCTCTTAATGAATACAATATCAGAACAAGATTAAGCACGCTCACTTGAAGGACATGGTACAACAGATGATTTGGATTCAACGAACTTGAAACATTAAGCTGAATCTCTCCTTGTGCTTTGACAGTTTCTAGCTTGGAGCTTTTCCAGAAACTCTCTGAGCAATCCAACCCAAACCGTCGTACAGGCCTTCACCAGTGAGGGCACAGCAAGCTTGAATGTGCCAGTCATGGTTCTTGATGCTATGAAGGGATAGTGCATCAGTTATCTCAGCCGGTGTCATGGCGTCTTTCAGATCCTGTTTATTTGCAAAGACGAGCACTACTGCACTTTGTAGATCCTCATGTAGAAGCAGCCTAAATAGTTCATCTTTCATCATGGAGATCCTAGCGCGATCCGTGCTGTCTATCACTACTATAATAGCATCTGTCCCGCGAAAATAAGTTGCCCATGATGGCCTTAGCCTATCTTGCCCACCAAGATCCCAGACCTGATAATGCAAAAAATTTTTAAAGAACTCAGTTGACAAAAGTGGGACTTAAAGATGCGAGCTAAGTCATCATCCACATCAATTACAAGTCAGTAAACAAAGAGAGAATAGAATACATTGAAGAAAAGAATAACACACAACCTTTGAACAGAATAATAACACTACAGTGAATACTCATTCTACATGTTAGAACACTCCACAAGTCCCAACATAAAGTGAACTCCACAAATTTGTATCCCAATCTACGAATGCAAAAACTAATAATTTAAGGAGCGTCAACTATGAATAATCATTGGAACTTATGTCTAGCTTGTCCGGAAAGAACAAGGATGGTCTCAGATATTTGTTCACAAGAGTCCTCTCCCAGAACAAAAAGTCATCACATGTTACCTAGCACAATTATGCAACTATATGACAACCAGCATCCTTTGTTCTATAAAATATGGTGGGCTCTCCAATTCTAGAACCCCAATATTTGGACAGACAATCAGCCGGGAAAATAGCCTAGTTAGTGTGGAATTGTCACCATCCATATACGCATCTCAGTTTGACTCCTACAACAACATTAATTATGTATTTAGCACTATCATACAATGAATATATACCAATACGATGGATAAAGAAGAAACAGAAAAAGTATACCCTAACCCACGGGCACCTGTGTTAAATTACTTGTCATGTATTTGAGATCCATATTCCGGTTCAGAAATTTCAAACAGCATTTTAGGGCAGCAGGTATGTCTTGTGTCCTACAATTGACACTGGGAAAAAAAAACTCCTACAGCTCTGGGAACAAAGGGAACCCAAACCATAAAAGTTCAAGACAACAAGATTCTCAACCCACATTCATCATAATGGAAACCAGAACAATGAAATCCTTTACCGTCACATTCCACCAACCCTAACTATTGACTATTTTCTACATACCTTCACCAAGTTCAGGTTGGGAACCACTGGCTCCAGCCTTTTACATCAGTACAATACCCCGACAGTAAGAGCAGCTAAGATGCCAACATCAATTGACGCTTTGGAGCCAACTGGGATCACCCAGAGTAACTTGAATCCATTCTTCAGGAACAAAAGAAGGCTAATGGAATTTATTTGTCTATAGATACAGCCATAGAGGTCATCAAGTTCAAAAATGATTTGTTTGAAACTAGGATGATAAATATTGCTGCTAAAAAAACCACCAACTGAGGAATATAAGATTAGGAAATTAACACCAGTACCTCTCTAGTCAATAAATTGGTCCAAGATAAATACGATTGTGTATCTTTAAACACAACATTCAGAAGTTGAAAGCATAAATAGCAAAGAAGCCTCTGAAAATAATTCTGACCCCTTCCTCAACACAACTTCTTGAACACAATAAACACCAATTGAAGATGTGAAAATATAGGCTAAATTTATTCTGCATATATTTATCACCAAATTATCTTGAATCTACGAGTATTATAGAAACTTAAAAATTGTTTAGACTTGATTTGTTGAACATCATTGTATCCAGTACAAGGTTTTCCTAACTAAATCAACTTTAAGTTTCAATCCACCCTGAGCAATAACACATGCACAGCACACCATCCACACCCTATCCCATATCAGGGATGTTTACATGTATTTTTAAAACAAAAAATATACGTGAATCATAATCTGTATGAGGTATGCCAATAACATGATGCTTATGCTCGTCTTCTTCATGTGTAGAATTAGGTTTCTCAAGATCAGCTTAGTCCTACAACAAGCTTGCTCCTTGTGTCAAATTCTCAAAAAAATTTATCTGATTATACTCAAAAATCCATATGCAAATCTTCTATGAATGTAGACAATTCCAAAAATCTAAATCTTTATCCATCTATCGATATACTATATACATGTCGCATCTTATTGTAACACTTCTAACAGCAACCATCAAAAATTAAAGGCATATTCAGTGAATATTTCTAAAACCTCGAAGTCTGTGTTGCAAAGAAAATCTTCCGAGCCCTAACATTGGCAGGCAATGCCACAATGGGAACATTCTGATTATTACTTTGTAGGACAGAAGACAGGTCATAACTCATAAGCATGAAAAGACCAAGAATTGCATACAACTACAAATTAACAATTCATGATTCCATTAAATCCCACTCCTCACCACGATGATGCTCACAGCCTCACACGGTATGTATCTTGCAATTGACGGAAAAATGAAAGCAAAAGATAAAGAATTGAAAGTTAACACATCACTCTTTTGGAAGAAATAACACAAAAAGTATTTCCAGCTCTGATTCGTAGTTGAGTCTGACAGAGATATGAAATTGATGTTAATATCAAATTAAATTTCAAGCATTCCCCCAAGTTCTCTTCAAAAACCAGAAGAGGAAAAAGAATTGCTCTCTCTATCTTTGTCTCCATAAATCCCAGGTGCCATCCAAACACTATATTAATCAATTCCGTTAAATACCCTCTCGCATTCGGGCAAAATCGATAAACACAAATTCAGCCACAATTTGCCTTCAAATACAAGTAAACGCATAGAAAAGACAATACCTCGAACCGGATATTCTTGTAGACTAGCTCCTCAACGTTGCTGCCGACGGTGGGATGAGTGGTAACAACCTCCCCCAAATGGAGCTTATAAAGCGTCGTCGTTTTGCCGGCGTTGTCCAGGCCCACCACCACGATCTTGTACTCCCTCGCAGGAAACAACATGAACCACATCTTCGAAATCAGTGCCCCCATCGATTCCCTGTGCTTCTACCATGAAACTTCAATAATCAAGATCATCACAAATCACGGCTCACCGTGCACAAAGCTAATTCAGGTAGAACCGAATGGATATCCAAATCGTACCTTGCCTGGCGATAAACTGATGTTCGGTGCAGAAAAAAGGGTTTCCGTGATTTTGCTTCAACTATCTTTTACCGAACGATATTATCGTAAATGATGGTGGGATTGGTGGGTGCGTTTGGATATTTATATTGTTTGGAGCTCAACGACGGAGACAAATCAAAAGTTCACAACTTTAATGAGGTAATGATTCAGCGTACCCCCGGGTCCAGGAGTGCTGGCTGAGCCCTTTTCAAGCTCGCGCCCATGTTTGATGACGTATTCCTCAGGTATGAATTGCACTGTATTGCAGACGTCCGCTCTTCAACTTGAGTTAAATTTTACTTTCGAATTCATTTGAATATGCTTATCGATAATTTACAGTATCATAATAAGCATTTCTATGTATGTTCAGTCCTCTTCTTCCTTTTTCTTCTGTTTTTTGTAGTTCGACTTTCTTCTTCAATTGAAATATTCTACCTATCACTACTCTTTGGTTAAGTTATGGCCACAACTTCATTCACTGATGAACACATTTGATCTGTTCCCTCTCAACTTTGCCCAAGGTTACATATCTATTTATCTTAATTCTTTTTCAAATTGATTGCATTTTTTCTTCACCATTTTTCCTTAGAGTGTGTGTGTGTGTGTGTACAGTATGATTCCACTTACCTTTACCTTGTTTTATTCAGGTTACAGCTTCAAAAGTATAACTCTATTAGGTTGTGTTTATTTGAACAACAAAGAATTTTAAATATTAAATTTTTTATTTTAATTATAATTTTAGTAATTACTGTAGATTTTAAATTTCTTTCATTTGAAATGATATAAGATCCTTTTACCTGAACCCAAATACTTCCTCCATTAAATTCTCTATTTAAACTATAATTTTAATAATTGAGATAAATTTGAAATTCTTTCTACCTATACTTTTGTAATATAACTAAAAATGTCTTTTTAGCATTCCTAATCTGTATCCACGTGTTTCTTAGCGTGTGTAAGACTAACACTGAAACTGATCTTGTCGTGTAATCCAAATACAAAAATAATGCCACGTGCAGATTTAAAGTAAGAGATTAAAGGATCAATAAGTGAAAAACCAGACCTCCTCCAACACCATACCCTCACCATGTAAGGGAATAAACAGTTTGCCCCCAAAACTTAAATTTTCGATCTCCTCTATCTTCTTTGTCAGTCCAGGTCATGTTTAATTCGAGCGATTGAATTAGATAGAGTATTTTATTAAATCTAATCACATGTTCTTGTTATATTCAATTAGATAGAGTATTTTATTAAATCTAATCACATGTTCTTGTTATATTCGTGGTTGAGTTGGATAGATTATTTTATTAAATCTAATCTTATGTTCTTACTATGTTTGTGATTGAGTTGGATATATTATTTTATTAAGTCTAATCACATGTTATTTATAAAAGATTAAAGTTCTTGATAAAATACAAACTCTTGATAAAATAATTAAAACAATGAATAAGTAATCTTATATAACATATGTGATAAATTAATCTTATAAAATAATCTTAATAAACCTTAATCTTATCTTTTGAAAGTGAATATGGCCCAAGAGTTTGTGTTGTGTTTTCTCATGTCAAGTCTTCTCCATCTCCTTCTCTATCTCCAATGTAAGCAAAAGATCAGTTACAGAGTATACAGCACCATGAGGTGAAACGCATGAAGGTTTCACAGGTCCACGCGCAAGATTACTGTGTTTGTTTTGTAATTATACAAGTTAAAAATACACACTTAATTACTATTTATCTATTTTTTATTTATTTCTTTTACTTTTATATAATTCTCGAAATATAAACATCTAAAAATACATGTCAAATTCTAAACTAAACAAATTACTTGGTGGCTGAATTATGCTAGTGCTATCCTCCATGCAGTACTAATAATTCCACCATCTATAAGACCCTTTTTCTAGTAGTTGGTGATTTTTTTAAAAAATACAAATATGGGTTGGTAATGGAGAATTAGATTATAAGGCTATTTTAGAAAATTAATCATTGACCAAAAAACAGTCATTATGAGGGATTCACACTTTATATAATTGTATAGATAACATAAAGATTTTACCTCTTTAAACTTTATTATTTCTTATTTTAATAATAAATTATTTTTAATTTATTTTTCTTTTTATGCATTTTTATGTTTTTATTTATTTCTCTTTTATCTTTTAATGCTTCTAAAATATATTTTCTCGTTTGTTCTCTAGCAACGATTTGACTTTACTTTATCTCTTTTTTTTTTTCCTTTTTAAAATATATTCTATGATTAATTTAAATAATTTGTTTTATATTAAAAATATTTTGTAAAATTTATTAATTATTGACTTTTTTTTGTCAAGTACGATATAATTTGTTAATTAACCCATACAACAAAACCATAATAATTAGTACAAAATATAGTTTATTTATACAATATTATTTATAAAATTGTTTTCTTTTTGAATACACAGGCAACAAGTGTGTAGAAATAGTTGTATATATTATGCACTAATGCAGAAGAGATATCCACAAAGGGTTGTAGAACAAGTAGTGAAACATAATAATTCGAAAAGTAAATATAAGTTCTCTATTTTCTTTTTTATTTTCTCTCTTTTTTATTAGAAAAAAGTACAAGCTCGGAATCTATTTGAACATAAATACAAGACGAAAAGTATCAAAATCATTTTTGATTGTAAAATTTTGATGGAAATAAAATTTTGAATTTATTTGATTTAGAATATTTATACAAATAATATATAATAATGATTAACAGATGTTATACAATATACTAATTTTAGTATGTGTGTGTGTGTGTGTATTTGTGAGTGTACATGTGCATGTATACACACACAGACACACACATACATACATGTAGATAATATGAAAATAAGAGTTTTTAGAAATTATATGTATGAGTTTATCTAAAAAATGATTATTAAACAAATTAAAATTTACAAAAAAATCATAAACTTAATCTAATGCAAGCTAAGATTATGTTCAAAATTTTCTTAATCATAAATTTACCTTTTCTTACTTTAAGCTTTTCTTTAAGTTAATTTTTTCTTTTATTCTTTCTTTATTTTTGAAATTACCTAAATTTTGTGCATCAATAAAATTTTGTACTATATTTAAAGTTATTAATACACAAATAAAAATATTTTTTTTGTATAATTCAAATGTAGACCACTAAATTTAATTTTTTTTTCTATAATTTGGAAGTACAAAGGGTATGGTAGTTTGTATCAACAATGATGGGTGAAAGACAAAACAATTACATTTCAACATTTTAAAAGATAATATTTATTAATTATTCTACTAAATTATCCTTTGAAGAAATCAATAAAGTTTTTTAGAAAAACAGGAGCATTAAAGAGTGCATTTAACGTGTGCAATAAAACTAAAGCTCTTTACAGTGCTGAGAGCAACAATCACAATTAAAGATAATAAAATAAATAACTGGTTTCCTTTCCAACGCTTTCCACGCCCTAATTGATTGGACCTGAGACGCGTTTAATTGGTCGGACCAGCTGGTCCGATTTTAAAAACACTGGTCTAGAGCAAAAATGCTCACACAAAAGGAGCAGCAGCCACTGACAGGTGAGACAAAAATGGATCTCAGTGAGATCCTGCGTTTGACTACTATTATATTATTAAAACAAATTTAATTAATAGTGAGCGTTATCACAACAATTTCTCTGATTAATAAGCATAAGTTGTGTTTGTTTAATTTTTTGGGTGTGTGTTTGCATTGTATTTTTCTTGAAAATTATATAAAAATAATATAAAAAAAGATTTAAAATTTGAAAAAATGTTATGATTGAATTGTGAAGGAAACAATGTAAATACACACAACCAGTCTGTGTCTTCTTCTTGCTTTCGAAGTTATAGAGCAAATTCTACTGTCAATGGACCAAATTACTGGCTTGAGTATACTTCAATCTAAGATATATGAATTAAATCAAAGTGCAATTCAAATTCTATAAAATTGAGTGAAGTCAAATTCCAATTGTTGTTGAGATCAAATATCAATTACACCTCTATTCCTAAAGGCAAACCAGTTTTTCATTTTTCACTTTATATTTAGACATAAAGAGGAGAATGGAATGAGAAGACATATTGAAAATAAGATTCAACACGAACCGGAGTAGTCAGCATAAACTGAAACTTTGGCACTGCGCAGCAGAACATTGCCCTCAATTCCTCAGTTAACAAACAGGCCTTCAACTAATGCCCCTAAGGTCGATTAAATGGGTAAAATTAATAACAGCATTTTAGCAACAAAGAAGATTTCACCACGCAGCTCGACCTTAACCTTTAAACTGTATAATACAAGCAGCATATCCACGTCGCATACGTCTGTTACATGGCCTTATCACAACCTCATCAGAATTGAATGGCTCCAGAGTGGCTGTGCTCTGGACCACCTTTCTACTCAGTCATTATTGCAATTCATTCATATTTTCTTAGCAGTGGAAAACAAATGCAGTTTTATCAGGCCACGTTTGACCAGTAGCACTCAACCAATTGTAAACATGGAAGGTTTCCATCAAGTATCCAAATGGGGATATATGATTATATAATCGATGCGAGTGGACGCATGGACCACATGTTCTACAACAAAGAATTATTCCTGATGCCTCTGTTATAATTAGCTAGAAAACCTAAGGACTCGAGGTGTTAAGAAAACATAAAAACAATTTACTGCGAATAAAGTAAATGCAGCTTCTAATCTCTTAAGAGCGACATCCAAAGGTCGATAGGCAGGTATTTAACAGTAGTAGTATGTGGCGGAGTAACAGCATGGCCTGGCTCACGCCCCAACAATGAATCAGATTTCTTCATGTAATTCATTCTTTGCCATCAGCAGCTCGGACAGAACCAAGTTGAACCGGAGCTTGCGTTCCCACAACCTTTGAGGACCCATAGGCCGACAAATCAATTCCCTGGGCTTTCTCTTTCTCAGTTTGTTCCTTGATCCAGAAATATGTGATCCGCAGCCCATCCTGTGTTTCCAATAGGTAAATACAGATGTGACAAATAAGTGATATGCCCGCATAAGACAATATTGGATAGAGGCAAGAAAAGAGCGCACATGGTACCTTCAATTTCATGGAAGGAGCCCAACCAAGCTTTTCCTTGATTAGAGCGTTGTCTGAGTTTCGACCACGCACACCTTCTGGTCCTGGAATGTGATAGATAGGGAGTTTCTTGTTCTCAAAGCTGAGGACAATCTCAGCCATCTCGTTCATGCTGACCATCTCATCACTTCCAATATTCACAGGCTCTCGGAAGTCGGATTTTGTCAATCTGCACTCATTACAAGTTCATGCCTGGCATGAGCACGCATCTCACATGAGGACTTCAAACGGTTACCATTTTTACTAAAGTTTTTGCTTTTAGGGATGGAAAACGTTATTGAGGCACAAGCAACCATATAACTTCATTTATTCTTAGGGTGGTATTGGTAAGGGATAATCAATGATAAATTTTTACCGGTACAGACATGACCATTATGAGTGAAACTGTATGCACCATTCAATACATGGAGCTGGTCTTCAATTTACATGGCAACACCAGTAAGCCTCCAAGGTAACCCCATTTTAATGAGAAATGGAGCTCGCTAGCTTCATAATTAATGATGCTAAGCTCCAGTCGCAGCTATAATCACATGCATATTAATTAGGTAAGCATACCTTAGAACACCCTCGACACATTCATCAATAAAGGTAAAAGATCGAGTCTGCAGGCCATCTCCCCACATCTCAAACTTATCAGTAGAAGTAATGGCTTTCCTACAGAAGGCAGCTGGCGCCTTTTCCCTCCCGCCTGTTGTCATCAATGAAGATGTTGACAAATAGAAGAGACGACAAATTGGAAAGGACAAAAAATCTCATTTGTCACGATAGTTTCAAGTTTACCTTTCCAAGTCCCAAAGGGCCCATAAATGTTATGGAACCTTCCTATTCGACACTCAATGCCAAAGTCCTTATTGTAGTGCTTACATAATTCCTCACTTGCCAGCTTCTCTAGACCATAAGCATCTTGAGGCTAAAATGTGAACAAAATACATGAATAAGGCTCAGTAGTGACATAGAAAACCTCAAATATAAATTATATTAGCTGTGCAGAATTATAGATGGAAACCTCTGCAGGCCAGGCATCAGATTCCTTCAAGCTCACGTTGGTATCCAACTGCTTAAACTCAGGATAGATACAAGCACTGGAGGCATAAAAAAACCTAACAACAAAATAAATGTAACAATACTCAGAGTTCCGAGCCTAAATGCATCCAGTAAAACATAAGCATTGACAATATCAGAATGCTAAAGGAAAGACTTTCATTATATAGAGTAGCATCTCAGCACAAGAAATTCGATTTAATATCAAAAGTAGCACGAAAACAGAGAACAGGTCTGCAAAATTTCAACAGAAAAAAAAGTACAAGTTCATGTTTCCTCTCTATATCACAGGCAATAAACTACTTTGAGTTATTGTTCTTTCTTTACATATGACATCCACTACATATGCACAAGAATGAGATGTCAATTTATTCACCTTGTCTCTACCTAAGAGAAGTTCTTAACTCAGACAATCGATCTTAACTTTTAAAATGTTCAAAAAGAATTATTACTTGTTAAAGGCCAAATAAGTATGTCTATTAAATAAATAAATTTCAAATAGGTAAATTGGTTTCAACAGAAGAGAACAAGCCTTACCCTTTTCTATTGTCCAATCATACACACCCTTCAAAGATCATGTTTTGTGCACACGGCCATTAATTACATCATAGTTGGGGATTTCAATATCTTTTCTCCAAACCCAAATGCATATAAATCACACGGGTAGGAAAGCATGACAAAATATTTAACTTCAAAGAACGCAAACCTCTTAACACCATTGATCCTAGCCGCCTCAATCATGTTAAAGCTGATCATTGTATTGTTATACATAATGACTGAGTGGTTAGATTGAATGAAGCCCATCCCTCCCATATCAGCAGCAAGATTGAAAACATGGTCAACTCCGTTGGTAACTTTTAAACAGTTTTCCATCACCCTCAGATCAACAAGATGGAATTCGTGACAGAACATGCCCTCCGTCATGTGCTCATTTTTCTTCCAGTCTGAAGCAATAATGTAATGCCCCTCACTCTTCAAACGCCTGGAAATGTGAGATGCAATAAAACCACCAGCTCCTGTAACGGAAATCCGAAGCTTTTCTGAGGGCCAGTAGGGTTCCCTCTCAAGGTTTTCATATGTGAATGCCCCATAGTCAGTTTTTCCAGTGCTCCCCATTCTGCTATCAGCAGGTGCAAAATATTACAATTAGACAAATAAAATGAGATAAGGAATAGATTAGTCCACGATGGATTTGGATTGATAAAGCGCACAACTAACTGGCAGCTACAACGTGCGCCTTTATCACAGTACAGTACTCTACGAAAGCAGTATATAAAAAGCATAGAAAGGACAAAAACGGAAGAACAAATAAATTAAAACCAGTTATTAGCCATAACTGAAACATGCAAAACAGAAATTTACTGGAATAGAAAGGGAACCACAGGCTCTGCTCAAACACAAAAGAAGCGACTTAGTTTTTAAATGACATTATAATCACCTCAATTAATTGAATTGCCTGACAAAGCTACCCCTATTATATGAGAAAAAAAAACGACAGAAACGGATTCTAACTTCAATTTTCTATGTAATCAAAGACTCAAAGAGGGAAAAAAAGAAACTTGTCCAAAATGACGACAGGCATAGAAAGGACTAAAAGGATGGAAAATAAAGACAGTGTAGGAACGCAATGAAATTAGACATTATAGGTTTAACACTTCATAAAAACAAAGATGTAAAAGAAAATGGGCCTTTACATCATGAACAGTATAAACAAACACAACAAAAATTTAACAAAAGAAAATAACGGAATTACAAATATCCACTGCATACACGAATTGAAAGACGGCGGCGACCCGAAAAATAAAAATCATTACTATTGCAATAAACGGAGCACACGCGCAAAACAAATGCCGACTTAGCCACTCAAAATTCAACGAAAAAGAACAACTCATAATTTTTACAACCCCAGGTCAAAATACTATCTGTTAACAACGAACCAACGACAGTTCTTCAATCATATACATGAATTTCTAGAGATAAACAAGGAAAATATAACATATTGACAAAAACAGGGTGAACCAAGGCATAAATCCATTTACGTTTTCCCCAAGAAACGAGCCAAGGCTTCACTCACCTCAAGAGATTCGATTCTTCGAAACTCAGAAATTGTAAAAAGCTGGCCTCAGAAACCCAGAGTTTTACAGCGGTCTCTTCCTTCGTTTGGACAGATCTCTGCTATATATAGAGACGGGCACAA